>JASDQU010099705.1:58295-89154 GCA_032191745.1 Picea mariana | reverse complement strand
TTGGTTATTATTTTTAAAAAATATGTATATATATATATATATTTTAGATTATTGTTTTTTTTGAAAATTTTAAATTTTTTTCACTTTTTTTTAGACCATTTTTTTAATTTTTTTTATTTTATTTTATATAATTTGGGTTTTGAATATATTTTTTTGAATGTGTTTTTTGTTTCATTTAAAAAAAAAAAGTTGTGAAGATTTTGTCCTTTCTATTTATTTATTTTTCAATGTAAATTTAAGAAGAAAAAAAATGTTAGTAAATAAATTTTTAAGTGACCATTTTGTATCCAATTTTGGGTTTCTTTTTTTGCATAGGGATCTATTGTCAAAACCATGGTTTCAATTATGTTGAAATGAACCATAATTTTAACGTTTAGAAACAACTTTTTTCTTTAGTTATCGTCACTTTTTTATTTAGGTGTTAATTTTAAGGTTTTTCTAAGATATTGTATGAGTTTTGAAGGTCATACTTGAAAAATGTTGTAATTTTGACCCCGTTTGAAAAAATGGTGCTACCGGTAGCACCACTTTTTGATTTGGGGTTGATTTCCATGTTTTTTATGCAAATATATGAGATTTTTGGGCTAGAGTTGTCGTTTTGAGGTCACAATTCTTGTTAAGTTGGTAATATTGTTTAAACTAGCACCCGATAGATGTGCCTTCAAATTTGAGTTTGGCGAACGTGAAGGGCAACAATATCGCTTGACAATCTTTTCAATTTTAGAGAGTCTGAAAAGGGATTAAAGAAGACTCCAAAGGGCTACTTTTCTCAAGTAATCCAGATGAGATCGAAAAGAATAAATAGAATCTCGTTGGATGTTGCTTTCAAATTTTAAAGTGAGCTTGAAAGAAAACAAAGCGTTCTCATTAGGGAGTCTCGAGGGTAAGGCCAAGAATGATGACTAGAGAGAAGAATGAGGCTTCAATACAAATTCATGGTGGGACTAAACATGACTCCGGTGCCTATGAAGTACTTCGGCATGGGCACCAAATGGAAAACAAGGCTCTAACTAGGATTCCCATGGAAGGAAGGTTCTACCACATAAAGTAAGAAACAATTATCAACAAGAAAGGTTAGTGTCGCAATTCAATGGGGTTGATCCTAAGGCCAAAAGAGCCATGAAACAAATAATGCAAAAATGAAAGCAGGGAAAACCCTAACCTATATGTCAGCTTCGAGGTCAATACCTGTCAGAACAGATCGATACGATGAACAAATGTTGAAGAAAAATGTCTCCAAGATCTTGCATATAAGGCCAATAAAACTCATCTAGAAGTTAATAGATCCAATATAGATAGAAACTTTGGAAAATAACATGTGTTATGGAATACAAAACTTGAAAACAAAAAACCTAGACTATACAATATGTACAAGGTACTGCATAACCTTGCGGCTCATGCGTGGTAGTAGTTTAGGTAGAGCCCACTGCTAGGATCTGACCAAAAGTCTCTTCGATAGTCAACCTGGAAAGTCTCCCAAAAGGGAAAAAACACAAACTACAGTGTAATTATTCCCACAGAATATAAACCACGGTCATGGCTTCAAGGATAGCCTCATCCGAAGGCAATTCAAAATATGAGAATTCACATGAATGGGGAGGGTCGATAGTCCTAAAGGGAGAAGTAAACTGACCATATTCCATATGATGATGAAGGTTCTGGTCAGGACTAACAGAGTCCATCAACGAAGAATCACAAGCACGAGGGCTTGAGGATATACAAACAATGAGATTAGACTCAAAAGGAAACTCAAGACAACTTGGACCAAGAGAGGGAAGCAAGGGATCCCATGCCCCCAAAGGATAAACCAACAGATCAATTTTCTAGGACCAAGTCTCGAGAAGGAAAACATGAGTGAACAAGTTCCTTCTCAGGAGAAATTGAACATTGAGGATAAAATGCCACATAATTAACCCGTGAAGGGGTAGAGTCTACATGAACACTAGGAATATATAAAGGGGCATCCTTAACTAATGTCGAATTAGGATGGTGATTATTAGATGCCAGCTGGTCGATAGTGACAATGCTTCCATTGTAAAGGAAATGCATCATTCGGAAGAGAGTAGACACCACAATGTTCATATCATATACATAATCATGCCCAAGAAGCAAATTGAAAACTAACGGGCCTTGCACCACTATAACATCGACAAGGACAATCTTCCCACCTAACGAGATAGGAAGCTTAGGAAGAATCCCCAAATACTCACTAGGATGTTTGTCAAAATCCAATAGCTCATGCGAAGCAGACACAAGCTCGGGTGAACCCAAAGCTTGCCAAGTTGAGGAGGATAAAATGCTTGCAGAGGCTCCTTCATCTACAATACATCGGTAAATGTTTTTTGAATTAAATTCAACCCTTATTTGAAAAGGTGCAGAAGAAGGAAGGAGAGGCTCAACAAGCTCATTCCAATCAAAGGAAACCATCCTAAAACTTGGAGGGGGTGTGCTTGAAGTGAGCAGAATGCCCCCTTGTTATGAAAGTAATGAACTGGAAATAATAAAAACATAGATGGTAGACACATCACTCCCCAAGAGAAGAGTGAGATCAACCGAAGATTGCATCAGTGTGACCACTTTGGTAGACTCAACACTCTTTAAGAGAAGAGTGGGATCAACCGAAGATTTCATTAGCACGACCACCTCCTCAACCACTAGCTGAATAGGATGCAAGACAACATGGTATGAAGGCACATCACCCCCCCAAAAAGGAGTGGGATGGGTCTAAGATTTCATCGACACAACCACTTTCTCAAAAACTCGCTGACTAGAATGTGAGGAAACCTCAAAAGACTCAGAATCAGAAGATCTTTCAGACATGTACCACAATCTTCATGCCTTTGGAATGTCAGGGCACATATGAGTAAGGTGATCTCCCTTGCAAATATTACAAGGGAACTTAGGCTTACATCATATCTGTCTAGGTTTCTCAATAGAATCAATGCCCCCAACATGACTAGTAGTAGTTGGTTGCACATATCCAACATGAATTACAAAGGTTGGTGTTTTTCCCCCAGCATGACTTGCAGAGGCTGGGTGGTGGTATTCAACATGAATTGTAGAGGTTGACAACCTATATCCAACATGACTCATAGAGGTTGGTGATTTCTTCTTCCTGTTCTTCCTCTTTCTATTTCGTTTAGACTTTTGGTTACTAGTATCTATACTTTCACTAGAGAAGGTAGAAGGAGGAGGAGAAGACTTTATTGACGAAGGAACATCAACATGATGGCCATGAAATAAGGTTCTTAATTGAGAAGTGTCAAGAGCATTCAGGATATTTGGAATAGTACCCAACCAAACTGATAGTCCCACATTTAACCCATGAATGTACAAAATGGCCATCAAAGGGACACTGATGTTTCCAAAGAAATTAAAAGCAAAAGAATCCCCTTGCGAAGGGGTTCCTTGGTTGGTATCATCAGAAACTTTTTCCATGAAGATATTATGCACATGTTTTTCCTTTGTGGTATCTTTCAAGTTCATAAAAGTCTCACACACTGACTCTGGAGAACCGGTGTTATAAAAAAAACAACACCTATAAAGAGGCGGCTCCACGTTTCCAAGCGGAAGATCGAAAAGTATTCATGATCGGTGGAGTGGGCGGTCTACCACCTTAGGTCAGAGACCCAAAGAAATGAATGACTAACTCACTATGGAAAAATAGGGAACATAGAGAACACACTAAAAGTTATTAAAGGCAAATCAAGCAGACAACTAACTAGTGGGAAGGGCAGTTATGCTAATCAACACTAGAGAAACTTACCTGTGCAAGTGAAAATCAAACACAGAAGCACCCTCCGGGTATACTCTGCGAAGCGTGACCCGACGTCTGCCCTAGGTACCATGGTATACCTTCGCAATCACCTATGTAAGTCTGTAAAAATAGGCAACTAAGTTTGCAGCTTGTAGTCAGTCACCAGGCGGGTACAATTGACAGTTGGGCTAATCATAATGAGCAGGATAAAAAGTTCGAAGCCCTTCATGGGTGCCGAAAGAAATTGGTCCAGAAGACAACTAAGGATATCGAATGGATTCAAGGTCCACGAGGCTCTGTAGGAAAATGTGATCAATATTGTTCCCAAGAAAGGCCCTCAATATACAATCTCCACTACGTTTGGTCTAGCTTTGGAGTGGTTATCTCCTCTACCTTTCCTCATACGACCTTATGTTTATCCCCTGTGTTAGAGGGGGGTCTCGACTAACTCTTACAATGTTGGAATTTAGACACTCCCTATCTCAAACACCAACGTTTGTTTTAAATGGCCTTGAAGAGTTTCCTCTTCACACCTAACTCAAGGCCCTAAAATACTAAACTAGTTGGTGAACCCTACAAACAAAAAGTCTAATATATTTTAAGTTAAGCGTTAATTTTAAGGCTTGATTTACTAATAGGATATGAACGTGCAACTGATGTTGTTTGAGACTCTTGCAAAAAATGAAACTTATAAGAACACTGACAAAGAAGGATTCTCTTTCTTATTTTTTCTTTTGAAATATTTTCAAGACAAGAATAAAACACAACACTATGCTAATTTCTTTTTCTTTTTCAAATAACAATGCAAAGAAAATGCAAAGAAATAAAGTGATCCAAAAAACTAGGTGTTTTTTTGTTTTTTTTGTTTTTATATATATTTTCTTCCAATCAAAGAAGAACTAACAAAAGATGCTAAAAGAAACTGATGAATACAAAATATGCAACTCATTTTTCTTAAAAATTCAACTAAAAATAAGCCAAAAAATCTAGGAAACACAGAGATAAAAGAGGATTTCTTTTTTATTTTTTGAACTGCTTTAAGAAGAAAAACCAAAGTAAAAGTTCTTTTTTGTTTTGCAAAGCAAGAAACAGGAATAAGAGAAAACAAAAACCAAGATTGACAGAGACCCTAAGCCGACTGTGTAAATGCAGGGATTCAAACAAGAAACCAAAGGAGGATATAAAACTTGAAAGTTCACTCTAAACCTTTAGGGAAAACAAAAGTAAACTAAGACACAAGTTAACAACGAATCTTCAACCCAATCTAAGGTAAAAAACAGAGACTCTGGAAGGTTCAAGAAATCCTTGAGAATCTTAAACTTCTATCAGGAAAGAGACATACCTCTCTTTATTAAAAAACATTTTCAAGATACAAAGATGTAGGCTGTTGTGCCAATAACCTGCATATGTACAGAGGCTGTATAATGTGCAGGGTGTGTATGTACGCGGGCTGAGCCAAAGCAGAGTGCATAAACCTCAGAGACTTTTCAAAAAGAAAAAGACTAAGTAGACTGATAAGGGAACACTGGTAGGCACCTTGCAGGTGACCAGAATCCCTTAAAAGACTCAGTGAACTCGACTGAAACTCAAAACACAATCAAGAAGCTAGTTAAAAAACAAAAAACCTCCCTCTAAAACCCTAGAGAGAATCTCGATTAGAGTTTCCAATTCTAATAGTGGGAAAATCCCCCTATAACTATACCAGGGTTATAAGTATAGACAAAGTAATGACTCCCTTAAAAGTCCATCTAATTCCTACACTACCCCAAAAATTCCACACAGATGAAAATAAAATTATAGAAGAGTAATTCAGAAGCAGTACCTTTGATCCAAACGTTTGATGATGACCTCCTCGATCTTTTTTGCTTCCTTGGATGATGGTCTCCTCCCAAAGATGACCTGCATCAATGCTTAGGAAAACAATGCTACAAAAATTCTATTTCTATTCATCAATTAGGGTTAGATATTATTCATTATGCATAAACCAAATAAAACACATAAAGATATTATTTGGGACAGGGAAACATGTTCTTTTATTCAATAGTCAAAGATTGGAAATCACAAATTTTGTAGGCTGACGCTCCACGAACCTGGTCCGGGCTCCTCTTAAATTTTCTCTAGGTACACCTTCCAAAGCCTTCTCTCATAATATGCTGATCAATCCAATGGAAGCGAAGGTATTGTATGGGAGAAAAGGGCTAGAGAGGGAATGCTGAGGAAAGAACTCAAAAAAATGTTGCAAATACTTGGGTAAGGAGGGAAACAGAATTTGGACTGAGCCGTTATAATGCTTGATTGTGTAATGAGACCCCAAGACCTCCTTCTATATGACCAAAGGATAGTTATTCGGTTTGGGGATAGGCTATGGCAGGTGAAATGGTTGAGAAACCTCCAATCGCCCGTTAATTGCATCGAATTCCTTGCAACTTTTTAACTTTTGCAAATTTTGGAGGTATACACAGGTTTTTTAGTGTGCATTTAGCATATGTACATGAGATTTTTAGTATGAAGCAAGCATATGTATGTGGGCAATAGTGCAACAGGGCATGTACATGCTCCAAAAAATGATTTTTAAAATAGAGTTTCTCGATAGTGATTTGGAAAATTATGCAAGTAGGAATGGCAATGCCATGTATGCATGAGTAGGGAATTTTAGGGCTATAACAAACAATGCCCATACATTTGATATGAGTTTCCCACTAGTATATGATATTCCATTTTTTTCTTTCTTCAAACCACATGCTACTGTCCACTGATAGCTTCACCAATTGCCATTCCACCTAGGCACTACTAATGAAATATCATGGGCCAAGGTTAAGGCTTAACATTGAATTTCAATCTTCTCTCTCTTTTTCTTCATTTTAAATTAATGATATTGTTTGTGCAAGGAAGAGATGGCTAATGAAGCTTAAGTATAATTACTGTACTAGCTAGTAGGATGATTCTAGGGTCTTTTTTTATCATACAACATGCTAGAATTCTATTAATGAATCTCAACCACATGTATTTATAGTCATGCAAAATAAAAGAGGATGCAACTAATGGATGTATCAATAATTACTTAGAAATGAGATTCCAATGAAAAGAAATACATGAGCCATGAATTACTTGTGACTGAAGCATCTCCATAAGCAATTACTAACTCTATGCCAAGCAATTCAGGAAAAAATGGAGAAGTTAATAAGTGTAATACTAACACTACAAGGATAACACCTTGTAGTGGATGTTTTTAGTGTTACAAGATTGGGAAATTTTTTCAAAAAAATATTTGCTATTCATAGTGGAGGTTTTAAGGGATGTCCTCTAAAACTAAAAAAAATTGGGTGGGTGAAGGTTTTAGCAGAGTTTTTTTTTTCGATGCTTGTATTGGTAACAAGCAGCAATGCATGTTTATGTAACATTAATTGATGCATACATAAACCTAAAAAGAAATGGTGCTCATATAATTATTATGCACCAGTTTCATTTTTTGTTTATATGTTGCATCGGTGCTCGTATAAATACTAGGCACTGGGTTCTTTTTTGTTTTATGGCACACTGGTGCTCATATAATTATATGCACCAATTCCTATATTACCATGTGCACTAGAGAGAAGTGAAATTTCAAACATTTGAGGTGAGATGTAGGCACTATTCTTTGTTACTAATCTTCGGTGCATATATTATATGTAAATCACCAATACATATTGTAATCATGCACACTATAATATTTTGAAACGATAAATATGATCGTACACTATGTCGTTTGAAGTAATGGTGTTTTTTCACAATTTTTAGCACTGGTGCTTTAATGTAATTGATAGGAACCAATGTGTATGACTCATAAAAACACATCGATGTCTATTTTATGGCACACATCATTTGATAAATTCAAAATAATACAATGCATTGATATGTATATATTTTAATTAATTGATTTTTTAATAAATTTTCAATTCATCATCTTAAAATCAAATATTTTTTATAATAATATTGATTTTTATATTTTTGTTATTGTGTTTTGATATAATGATTGCATTAATGAATTATCCAACTAATTACACATCTCTTATTTGTAACAAAGTAAATCATCCAGATACTAATTAATTAGAAATGCAACATTTTACAACATTCAACAATGAAATAAAATAAAAAACCTATTTTATTATATATGAATAAGAGACCCATCGTCATACAAAATGGGACAAGGTAAAGGTCCACAATAATAAAAATGCAACCAATATGTAATTGTTACACTTATTGGTAACATGCCCTCATGCAGTTGGGACAATATGTTGAGTACATTAAATAAAATCTCTGATTTTCACAGACAAATATTCCAAAACATACAATTTTCAATAACATTCAATTATATTGATTGCCATTCATCACTTGAAATGCTGTCATTGCTTGAGATGCGTGCATGCCTGATTTCTTCATCACTTGTAGGATATATTGTACTTTGGTTATTTAATCTAATTTTTTATTGATCGGCTTATTTTTGATGTTCTGCCTCTTCATGTTCCATTTGTTGATGTTTGTAGCATCAGACAGGTGAATGAAATGTTAAAGTTATTAGTATTGCTGAATTAATATTAGCCATTGATATCAAGTGAGGTAAGATTTAAATTCAACCATCAATTAATTTGGAGATTAGGGTCAGGTCATAACTCAATATTATAAAAGAAAGGCCAGGGTAAAGGAAGAGACACTTTTCATATAGAGATAGAGAAAAGAAGGATTTTTTCTCAAGGAAATATCAGATAGGTGGAGAAAGAATTTCATCTAGATATTAGTACAGGTCAAGGAGAAGAGATAATAGGGGCAACCATAAGAATATTTGACAGATCAGAGCCACGACAACTAAGTGGAAATGTACGCACTGCACATGTCAGTTAGGGCACATATGTACATGAGATACAATGCATGAAACCATGTATGTATGTGGGTGACAATGATGATAAGTGCATAAAGGTTATGAGAAGTGAAAGCATATGATTCTACATCCATGGAGGAGTTTCTAGGTTTTGTAGGTGCTATCTATAATTTTTTGTATTTCTTAATGTGACATTTCCCAGGTTTGGGAGCCCTTGTAAGCTTTGATATTATTCTAATGATAAGATGATTTGAAGGGAATAATATCTTTTTGTATTGTGCATGAGATTTGATTTCCAGTGTTGCTTCCTCTATTTATTTGAGTTAATTATTCGAACAAGTGTATTTTGTTTTGTGAGATGCTAATTTGATTTACACTAAAGCAATCATTAGTAAACAATTTACCTACTGGTGTAGGGAATAAAAATTTGACATGGTATCAGAGATGTCAATATGAGAGGGAGCCAAATTTCAGATCCATAGCAGTTTGCAACAAACATGTAAGGAGATCTATGTAGATCTAAAAACCAACAGTTAGAAATCGAAGGATGAATTTCAGGGAAACAACTGTAGAAAAATGGAACTTATTTTTATATTTTTATAGAGATGTACATGTGTATCAAGTCAGTCAGGGTGCATGTGTATGTGAGATAAAGTGTAGGAACATGCATACATATACGAGCTACAATAAGAAAAGGAACGTACAAGTATAGACAAAGGAAGTTTTCGGCAACATTTTATTTCCTTTGGAAATTATCAGATCTAAGGGATGGAAACAACAAGTCTAAGAATTGAAGACATATTGGATGGAGCATTCAACTTCCTATCTTGGAAATAAAGAGTCACTTTTCTCTTGAAGGAATATGATCTTTGGGAGATTGTTCACAAAATGTTTCCTCCACCAACATATTGCTATCTTTGGAAGCTCACAAGAAGAAGGATATTAAATCCCATTGGGTAATCTTGGATAAAGTTAAGGATCATTTTATTCCTCACTTATTCAAGAAGATGATGACCAAGAAAATTCTTGATGCCCCAGTAAATTTATTCCATAGCGATAACTTAAATAGGAAGATGATATTGAGAAATAAACTCAGATCTGTGCAGATGTCTAGATCTGAAAATTTTACTAGCTAATTCATGAGGATCACTCAGGTACGCGATCAACTTTCAACTATTTGGGAGAAAGTGAATGATGTAGAACTTGTAAATGTGGAGCTGAATGGTTTCTCAAATTCTTGGAAACCATTTGTCAAGGGAGTCTGCACTTAGGAAAATATTCCAGATTGGAAAAGGCTATGGGAAAATTATATCTGGGAAGAGACTTGGGAGGAGTCTGAAGGAAGCAATCAAGGAGGTAGTGATGAGAACCTGACCCTTGTCAGTAATACAAGGAAGGGAAAAGGAAAGGTTCCCAACAAGAAGGGTGAAAATGATGGAGGTACTTTACAACCAAGGAAGAAGAAGGACTTGAGTAAAATAAAGTTCTTCGAATTGCACAATAGTGGTCATTATGCATATCAGTGTCTAAAGAAGAATAAAGGAAGAGGAAAACTACAGTAGGCAGCATCATCCACAAAAAATCATCTAGATGAGTTTGTTGCAATGTTTGAGAGGGATTTCTCACTTGTTTCTTGCCTTTCCACCAACACAACCACTATAAGTGAGTGGTACTTGGAAAATGGTACATCTTGTCATATGACAAAAGCATGAGAGATATTCAACAACCTAATGAAGAAGGACTCATGGATCTATGTGGATCTTGGTGATGATTCCAAGTATGAAGTGAAAGGTGAGGAAACTATCTTGTTCCAACTTGAGTCAGGTGGTTCATTTGATTCCCATGATGTTCTTTATGTACCAAGACTTAGGAATTTTTTTCTCTCAGTCTTAGTTATGGAGGACAGGTTTTTGCAGTAATATCCTAGAGAGGGAAAGTACTCACATTTCTAGAGGGAGCTATCCCTAACACAACAATGGTCATTGGGGTTAGAGAGGGTAATTTATATAGGTTGCAAGGAAATCATGTTCATGCCTTGGTAGATGATAATGAAAAGTTGTGTGAGATATGGCATGGGAGATTGGGAAACCTACACTAAATGGAACTACCAATTCTAAGGGAGTTTTTCACTAGTCTACTAGATTTCAGTGTTGTGCAATAAAGCGTGTTCAAAGGGTGTGCACTTGGAAAGAATGCCAAGGATTATTTTCCAAGCAATGAGAGTAGGTACAAGGGGATATTAGATCTTATAAATTCATATGTGAATGGAACGATGTTAGTAGAATCAGTCCAAGGAGCATCATACTATGTGACATTCATTGATGACTTTTCCAAGAAAACCTAGATTTTTTTGATGAATATCAGGATGAGGTCTTCAGTCGATTGTAGGAGTGCAAGACTCAGGTGGAGACCAGAAAAGGAGGAATATCATGGTCTTGAGATTGGATAATGGGGGAGAGTATACCTATAATAACTTCAAGGAGGAAAATATCAAGAGTGAGTTGATAGTCTCATACAACTCTCAACATAATGGGGTTGTGAGAGAAAGAACCAGTCCATCATCGATTCTTCCAGGGATATGATACATTATAAATATTTTTCTATGTTTCTTTGGGAAAAGACATGTAACACGACATTATAGGTGTAGAACAAGAGTCCTCACAAGACATTATGGGACAAGACTCCAGAGGAGGAATTCTCAGGAGTGAAGCCAACAATAGGACACTTGAGGATATTTGGTTGTCCAATATACATCCATGTGCCTGTGGAGAAGAGGATGAAGTTGGATCCTTCAAGACAAAGGGTATATTTGTGGGGTACAAAAATACCTCAAAGGATTACAAGATATTCATACTAGTGCAACAAAATAAAGTTGTCAGTAGAGATGTTAAGTTCAAGGAGAACTTAACATCTTGTAAATATTAGGAGTCACCAACGTTGGTAGAGGACGAGGAGTAGGAGTCTCTAAAGGATGAGTAATGCTAAAAAAAATCTAGTTCAATAAGTCATACTTCAGGTGGGGAGGAGAAGTTATCCCCTTCCAATTTTGTCAAGATACCTAGGTGGTTATTACAACGATTGAGGGATGATAGTGAGGCTCCTAGGAGTGCAGTCAGGGACAATAGGCCTTCAAGGAATTTTCCCAACTATATGGATATTATGATAAACATCATTGATGTTGAGCCTTCCAGTTTTTAGGAAGCAACATATAAACATGTTTGGTGGGATGCCATGGTATAGGAGTACACCATTATTATGATTAATGATGTTTGGGACATAGTGCCGAGACTACAAGGGAAGTTAGTTGTGGATTCCAAGTGGCTCTACAAGATCAATCGTGCTACAGATGGTAGCATCGAGAATTTCAAGGTGAGGTTTTTGGAGAGAGGATGCTCTTAGAGAGAGGGATTGAAATACAATGAGACATTTTCTCCAGTCTCTAGGTATGCTTCTATTCAAGATATTATATCTATTGCTTCAGTTATAGGGTGGAGGATTCACCAAATGGATGTGAATACAAATTTCCTCAACAAGATCATTGATGAGGAAGTATATATAGAGAAACCTCAAGTATTTTAGGTGCATGTGAGGGAGTCTCATGTATGCAAGCTTAATAAATCCTTGTGCGGAATCAAATATCCAACCAAGGCATGGCATTCCAATATTGATAGATGCTTGCAGAGTACATACTTCACCAAGAGTGAGGTGGATCCTAAATTGTACTTCATACTTGTTGGGACTAATCCACTCATCTTGGTGTTGTACATGGATTATGTTTTTCTCACAGGTGCAGAGGATATTATAGAAGGGTGCAAAGAAGATTTGACTACAAAGTTCGAGATGAATTTTATTGGCTTGATGCATTACTTCTTGAGGTTATAGGTATGGCAAATATTGGGAGAGATATTCCTTGGTCAAGGGAAGTATATAGTATATATATATTGAGGATATTCAGGATGGAGGACTATAGACCGATGGATACATCTATGGTTACCATCTTGAAGAAGGTTGACACTTCAGATTCAGAGTTGGTGGATTCTAGGATCTACACACAATTGATAGGTTCTTTGATGTATTTGTTCAACACCAGGACAAATATATGTTTTGTTGTGAACACCTTGAGTCAGTTCATGGTGGATCCAAGGAAAGTGCATTGGATAGTAGCGAAGCATGTGCTTAGGTACTTGAGAGGTAAACTCGAGTATGGGTTGAGGTATCTTGGAGGTGATGAAGTGAGGCTGCTGGGATATTCAAGCTTAGATTGGGTAGGGTGTGTAGTAGATAGGAAGAGAACCTTAAGATGTTTCTTCTACTTGGGATCAACGAGGATTACATGGTTCATTAGGAAGAGAACTTCGGTAGAACTTAGTTCAATAGAGATAGAGTATATGGAAATGATTATGGCTAGTTCTGAAGCCATTTGGCTTCACAAATTTATTACAAGTTTATTTGATCAGGAGTTGGAGCCCACAATGATATACTATGATAACCAAAGTTGTATCAAGATATATGAGAATCCAATATTCCATGATAGGTCCAAGCATATTGAGATCATGTATCACTTCATATGAGACATGATTTAGAAGGGAGAAATCAAGCTTCAATTTGTTTGCACAAATGAGCAGGTTGTAGACATTATGACCAAACCCTTGGTTAAAGGGAAGTTTTTGTTCTTTAGGGACAAACTTGGAGTGGTGTAGAATACCTTCCTTGATAAGTGGAAGTGTTGATTTTTGTAGCATCAGACAAATATTTATGCATAGTACTAAGTCTCTAGACATGTGGAAGTCATCCAAAGGCTTCTACCTTAGTAATTTACTTTAATTAAGAAAATTATAAAAGTAAAATGATTTTATTAATCAGTTGAGTTCAATTTAATGAAATGATAAAGTTATTATCATTAGTGAATTAAATCTTAGCCATTGATCTCAAGTGAGGTGAGATTTAATCTTAGTTGTCAATCACTTTGGAGATTAGGTTTAGGTCATAAATCAATAATATAAAATGAAGGATAAGGTAAAGGAGGGTACACTTTTCACACACACACACACACACACACACACATATATATACAGAGAGAGAGAGAGAGAGAGAGAGAGAGAGAGAGAGAGAGAGAGAGAGAGAGAGAGAGAGAGAGAATATGGAATTTTTCTCAAGGAGATATCAGATCGTTGGAGAAGGAATTTTATCTAGAGATCAGTACAGATCAGGGAGAAGAGAGAACAAGGGTAGCTACAAGAAGATCTGACAGATCATAGCCAAAATAGATGAGTGGAACTGTACACATTTCATAGGTCAATTAGGGCATGCATTTACGTGAGATACAATGCAAGAAAGTATATATGTATGCGAGTGATAGTGAAGACATGCATGTACAAGTTCTGAGAAGTGAAAGTATGGGATTGTATAACCACATAGGATTTGCTATGGTTTGCAGGTGTTGTCTATAGTTTTTTGTATTTCTTAGTGGGCCATTTTCCTAGGTTTGGGAGCCCTTGTAAGCTTTGATATTATTATAATGATAATTTGATTTGAAGGGTAGAACATCTTTGTGTATTATGCATGATATTCAATGTCTAGTATTGCTTCCATTATTTATTTGAGTTAATTATTCCAACAAGAGTACTTTGTTTTATGAGATACTAATTTGATTTACAACAAGGAAATCACTAGAAAGAAATTTACCTAGGTGATGAGATTATAAAGTTAACACCATATACAAACATAGAAATAAAGTGTAATAAGTATTTCTACATTTATATGATAGAATATACATGATTGCATGAATTAAAAAGCGTACCATAGTAGCCTCTGTTTCATAAGCAATACACATTATTTTGAAGCCATGCTACATGTCGTCTCTCAAAATATCTTCTATTGGTTACACTCCATACTTTGTTTCCTATATGTTTAATATGGCATGGAAAATCATATTCAATATAATTAATATAAAAGGTTTCTTGTAGTTCCATTAATTATAAAATGATGGAAGTTAAACAACATAGCTAGTTACAAATTGTTCAATTAAACCTTGATACTTGAACATATACTCACAACCCATACTTAACTCACTGTCGATTAACTCTTCAATTGACTCATCTCTGTATGTTAGCAACTATTAGAAGATATCCATGGACGACTGTAAATTAATTATTTAAATATAAACATAAAAAAAAATGAAATTTTAAGTAAGGACGAAAACATAAGTACTCACAAACTTTGCGATCAACAATTTTCTTCCTCGTTGTCTCGTATTATGTGTTGAATGGGTTCCATTTTCCTTTAATTTTCTGCAACAAAACAACAAAAAAATAGTATTTCACGTGATAATTAAATTCAATGTACAAAAAAGAGTAAATCAATGATTACATATCTCTAATGCACATTGTTGTTTCGATGGCTCCTCTCGCGATCCAATTATGTTCATTTCTTTTACCATCTCTTTGTACATTTTTTTTGACATCCGTACTGACATGTACCTGGGACACTCCAAGATCCTTTTTCGAACTTGCTCTGCTCCCATCGTTAGGAGATGGATAAAGACATCTCCATTGTACTGATCCAAGGGCCGTTCGTAGTGGGGGGTCGAAGACCAAGGAGTTATTTTGATTTACACCAAGCATTCTTCTATTCTTATGACTAGATCCAATCTACTGGGCCCTGCAGAAAATGAATTGATAGAATTTTATTTTCACGTTATTCCTTTAGGGAATAATGAGGAAATCCTATCGATTGTTGTTTCCTACGGACCTCCAGGAAAAGCATGAAAAGGCTCGAATGGTACGATCCCTCCATAATGTATCTAGCTCCTATGTGCCTTCCTAGTGGGTTAATAGGTCCGACAGAGTCAATGGCCCACTTCTCGAATACTTGTAATGTCAATTGTGGTGCCAAAGTAATTTCATCCTTTTGAGAAGGCTTTCCTACTCTTTGACATACATCATAGGTTCTGTAGTATTCCTTAGCATATTTATGTAAAGTAGGCCACCAGAGGCCAGCTCTGAGAACCTTTTGTGATGTTTCTTTTTCTGCATAATGTCCTCCTGCGATGCCTTCATGTGCTTCTGCAAGAATCAATGGTATTCTTCCTCCATAACACATCTCCTCAAGATATCATATGGTCCCATCTTATACAACTGTTTAGTTATAAGTTGAAATTCGGATGCATGGAATACCAGTTGTTTCTTCTAAATGTCTGTGTACTCACGAGTTTCCATTCCTGTGGACAGGAGATGAACTATCTCAGCAAAGTGATCATCTACTTTTATGATGGACAACAATTGTGCATTCGTTAGTGTATCCTCTAGACTAGTAGGTTCCTCTCCATGTTCGAACCTGGATAAGTGGTCAGGTCCTTTATTCATTCTTCATGGCTTAACCACAATTTCAAAATCATACTCCTGGAATAGTAGTAGCCATTTACATATTGTTCCCCCCAACACTGGTTTGTTGACTAAATACTTTATGTTAGGATATTTAGACACTTAGGAGTTAGTTAAGATCTACTTTGTCTAATATGTCGTTAGGTAAAAGTGTGTTTCTTAGTGTGTTTCTTTAGTATGCATTAGTATGCAATTGTAGTTAGGAAATCCAACGGTCACAATATGCTCCCGACATAGAGTGATCCAACGGTTCATTCCCTCCTCGATCTTAATGACCATTGATCCGTGGATTAACACCCAATTGGTCCATGATATCTATTTAAAGAGCATGGAGGTTCATTTGCCGATGATCGATTGTGAGAAACTCTCTTGTAAAATCTCTCTGTAATCTTTTTCTTTGCATTAATAAACTGCTCCAAGTGGTCGCGTTGGCTGGGGCCGTGGATGTTTCCCCATAGGGGTTTTACCACGTGAAAACATTGGTATGTTGATATTTGATATGGTTATTTGAGTGGTTACTGAAGGTGTTTGTCCTCTTTTGGAATACCTATGTTGTCGAACATGGTATCAGAGCTTGTTTGAAGACCCACTCATGTTGTAGATCGAGATCGTAAAGCCGAGTTGCCTCATCTCCATTTTCTAGAATTTCCATACATTTATGGGCTGAGAGGACAGTTCCATTGTGTCTAGAGCACTCTTTTCATTCAGGAACACTTTTTGTTTCACTCGAAAAGGTTTCTGTTTTCCCAAGATACGGCCATTACAGTCAGATCCGGAAGTATAAAGCCTGAATATGCATTTTTAAAATTTCTGCAAAGTTTTATTTTTATTTTATTTTGGTTTGTATTTTTTATTTAGGGTTGCTACTCTTTTAGATATGCATATGCTCTTTTCCTCTCGCCCTATACGATCTTAGAAAATCAGAAATAGATAGGAAAAGGTGCATCTTCTGGGTAAGCTAACCGAGATCTAACCCTTGTTGTCATCGAGAAGCGAAATTTTTTTCTGGTGTGAAAAGAGTTTTTTTTTTAGCATGCTCTCCAAGGCCGTCTTCAACAACAACAACAAAAATTTACCTTCTGAACATTACAATATGTTTTGCTAGACCATTTGATTAAAAGTTTCTTTATTAAGTAAGAGGTCTTGAGTTCAAGTCTCTCTTTTGTTACTTTTTTTGAAAAAGTTCATGCTAAAAATTGTAAAGTGCATTTCACTTAAAGTATAAAAGTGAATCACTATAAGTAGCTTTATATTTTATTTTAGATTTATTTATTTTGCATGCAACTTTTCTGTTATAAGGTAACTTCATTGTAAAAGTGATCCTCACTTCTCTTTATAAAAGTGGGTCACTTCATAAAGTAGCTTACACTATCATGTGGTTATTTGGTTACCATTTATGCCTTTTTAAAAAAGGGCATAACTCTCACATCGGAAGTCCGTTTTCAGTGCCATTTTTTTTAAAACCGCATAATTTTTCGAGATCTTTCCATCATGATCATTAGTTTTAGTTTTTAAATCCACATTATCTGCATATTTAATATGGCTTCTACAAGTAATGTCTTGCTTACCAACAATAACTACTTCCAATGGAAATCCCATATGGAAGATTTATTAAGAAGTAAAGGTCTGTACTGGATTACCTTGGGAAAGGAAACAACACCCATTAATGTTGATAAGAAATCCAAATGGGATAATAGGAATGACGAAGCATGTGGACTAATCAGAATGTCCATCTCTCCTGATTTAAGGTACCACCTTCAAGGAATTGATGACCCCGAAGAATCTTGGAACACGATTGAATCTGTGTTTGGTAAACTCAATATTATTCGAGCACAACAGTTAGAAAATCAAATACTGACCTTGAGTCCAAGTGATTTTTCTTGCCTTAGAGACTATCTATCTAAGTTTAAAACACTCAGAATTTTATGTGAAGAATGTAAGATAAAAATGGAGGAAGAGCATTTCATATATCTTATTCTTTCTAAGCTAGGTAGTGCATATTCTATGTTTGTATCTACCTTTTATGCCATGAAATAGGATATAGGGAAAGATTATGTAAAACCCACTCTTGAGTCCTTTTGTGCTTCTTTGATTAGAGAGGAAGATAAGCTTGTACAACTTGGAGTGATCAACACTAAAGGTACCTCCAACAAAGCCTTAGTTGCCCAACAGAAAGATAAACCCAAGTATCCCAAGAAGCAACACCATCACTACAACAAAAAAAAAGCTAAGGGTCCCAAACCCGCTCAGACAGCTTAAACTCCTAATGGTGACAAAGAAGCAAAATATAAAAGTAAGAATACTAACAAACATTGCAACTTTTGTGATAAATATGGTCATGATGAGTCCAAATGTTTCAAGAAGATGGCAGCCTTAGAAGCAGCGATGAAGAAGCACAACATCAATATTGATTCTTCTTCTTCTTCTTCTTCTCATGGACATGCACTTTCTGCTTCTGGTTTTTCCTTCAATACACCTTCTACTACTACTTCTTCTTCTGATGAGCGGCTTATTGATTCAGGAGCATCTTATCATATGGCTAAGGATAAAGCCATATTTTCTGCTTTAAATGAATGTAACACCAAGAAAATATGTGTTGGTGATGATAGATCTCTTAGTGTTGTAGGATCTGGAACAGTTCAGGTAGAAAATGGTCATTTCAATGATGTATTATGTGTTCCAAATCTTTATTGTAACCTTCTATCAGTATATCAAATCACTCATTCAGGTGAAGGTAAAATCATCGAGTTTTCACCTCACCAAGTCGTAATCAAGGATCTAAAATATCCTAAGCATGTTCTTGCAACTAGAATTGTTGATGATATTATCGGGTTGTACAAGTTTGACAACTTTGGGTCATCATCTTTTTCATCAGTTTTTGTTGCTCATAGCGATGACTTGAGCAAACTTTGGCATGAGCAGTTTGATCATCTAAACTATCGCTCATTGCAGCAACTATGTAATCAACATATGGTGACTGGTCTTCCTCTTGTTTCATGCAGAGATGGTGTTTATGCCAGTTGTGTTCTTGGAAAACATCATCGGAACAGTTTTGACAAACGTGCCTCTTGGCATGCCTCAGGTCCTTTGCAGCTTGTTCATAGTGATTTGTGTGGTCCACTTTCTTCTCCTTCTTTTTCTAGGTGCAATTATTTCTTAACTTTCATTGATGACTTTTCTAGACGTACTTGGGTTTACTTCTTAAAACTCAAGAGTGAAGTTTTTGACAAGTTTTTGGCCTACAAGGTCCTTGTAGAAAAGAAATCTAGACATCAAATTCAAAGGTTAAGAATAGATAATGGAGGCAAATATGTGAATAATAATTTTGCAAGCTACTGCACTTATCAAGGAATCCAAATGCAACACACTATTCCATATACACTACAACAAAATGGTGTTGCTAAGAGAAAGAACCGCACATTAAAAGAAATGGCTAATTATATGATCCAATCTAAGGGATTAAGTCTAAAGTATTGGGTGGAAGCCATCAACTGTGCAAATTACATAGTAAATCACACTCCCACAAAGGCTCTTAAAAATATAACATCGAAAGAAGCTTGGACTAAAATTAAACCAGATGTAAGTTGCTTCCGTGTATTTGGCAGTATAGCATGGGATCACATTCCTAATGAGAAAAAGGAAAGCATTGTAGCCTAAAAGTGAGAAGTGTATATTTTTTGGTTATTCTGAAGATGTCAAAGGTTACAAACTTCTTTAATCACATTGTAATGAAATTATTCTTAGAAGAGATGTTAAATTTGGTGAAAATCTCTTGGCCTACGAGCCATCTTCCACGATTGTGCATTCTTCTCCCTGCAAGCCATCTTCGATGTTTGTGCATTCTTATGATATGGTTTCTTCTTCAGATGATGACAGTGAGGATGAAAATCCACCTCCGCCTGCTCACCCTCCTCCAGATGATTCCTTTGAACCTGAACCGACACCAACTCCAACACTTCCTAGATGGGTCTATTCAACACGAGAAGTAGTTGGTGATCTTGTTGGTAATCCTTCAGATCAACATCAAACACTTTCATAGTTCTAGCGAGCTTCTTCTCTTTTGGCTCAAGTTTCAGAAACTCATGATTCAGAGACATTTGCAGAAGCTTCAGGTCATCCAGATTGGGATACAATAATGAATTAAGAGTATCATTCTTTAATGGAAAATGATACTTGGGATCTTGTACCTCTTCCAAAAGGAAGAAAACTTGTTAGAGGCAAATGGGTCTACAGAACTAAATATGCATCAAATGGAAGTGTTGAAAGACACAAGGCTTAGTTAGCTGCCAAAGGATTTTGCCAAGTTGAAGGAATTGACTATAATGAAATCTTTGCCCCTATAGCAAAAATGAATTCCATCCACCTTGTTCTTGCCCTTGTTGCCTCACATAAATGGGAGGTCCATCAGATGGATGTTAAATCCGCCTTCTTGCACAGATATTTGCAAGAATAAATCTACATGGAACAACCTCCTGACTATGTCCAAAATGACTCTAGCCTTGTTTGTCACCTCAAGAAATCTCTTTATGGTCTCAAGCAAGCTCCCCAAGCTTGGTATGCCAAAATGGATAGCTTTCTTATTGCCATTAGATTCTCTAGATGCCATTATGATCCTAATGTCTATACCAAGAAAGTAGGAAGCCATATCATAATCCTTGTAATTTATGTTGATGACCTTATCATTACTGGTCGTGACTCAAAAATTTTAAACCATGTGAAAACCAGCCTTAAGAAGAAATTTGAACTGACAGACTTAGGTTTTTTGCACTATTTCCTTGGCCTCCAAGTTTTGAAAACCATTGAAGGAATTTTTCTTTCCCAGTCTAAGTATGCTTGTGACCTTCTTCGTCGCTTTCACATGGACGATTGTAAACCAACCCCTTCTCCTTTCTAGTATGGAGTCAAGCTTTCCAGCACCTGTACTTCTCCTGAAGTTGATGCCACCCTATACCGTCAGTTAGTTGGTAGCCTCTTATACTTGACTCATACCCGTCCTGATCTTTCCTTTGTTGTTGGTCTTATTTCCCGATATATGCAAACACCCCATGAAAGCCATTGGAAAGTAGCTAAAAGGATACTTCGCTATATTCGTGGTACAGTTCAGTTCGAGATACATTACAGTTCAGGGGGAACTCCTTTATGGTTGGTTTCACTGAATCAAATTGGGCCAGTGACCGTGATGATCAGAAATCTACTACAGGTTATTTTTTTAGCCTTGGTTCAGGACCTATCACTTGGGCCTGTAAGAAACAACAGGCTATTGCACTTTCTTCAGCAGAAACAAAATACCGAGCAGTAGTAAATGCAAGTGAGGAAGCCCTGTGGCTTCGACAAATCCTTTCAAAGTTTGGATTCCAGCACCAACATCCGACCAACCATTGGTGTGACAATCCAAGTGCCATCAAGCTCGCCAAAGACCCAGTTCATCATCAGCATAGAAAACAGATCGAGCTACACATGCACTTCATCAGAAAGCTAATTCATGATCAAGTTATTGAAGTGCTCTTTTTCCCTACAGAATATCAAGTTGCAGACATTTTCACAAAGTCTCTTATAGAAGGGAAGTTTTCCAAACTTCAATCTATGTTAGGAGTTCAGGAAGTTGTCATTAAGGGGGGATAGGCTCTAATGCCTCCTTCCTTCTCCTATTGTGTCACTATTGTAAATCCTTCAATCCTATCCCAAGTTGTTCTTAAGGGGAGATGTTAGGATATTTAGACACTTAGGGGTTAGTTAAGATCTACTTGGTCTAATATGTTTTTAGGTAAAAGTGTGTTTCTTAGTGTGTTTCTTTAGTATGCATTAGTATGCATTTGTAGTTAGGAAATCTGACGGTCACGATATGTTCCCGACATAGAGTGATCTGACGGTTCATACTCTCCTCAATCTTAACGACCATTGATCCGTGGCTTAACACCCGATTGGTCCATAATATCTATTTAAAGAGCATGGAGGGTCATTTGTCGATGATCGATTGTGAGAAACTCTCTTGTAAAATCTCTCTGTAATCTTTTTCTTTTCATTAATAAACTGCTCCAAGTGGCCATGTTGGCTGGGGCCATGGATGTTTCCCCGTAGGGGTTTTACCATGTGAAAACATCGGTATGTTGATATTTGATTTGGTTATGTGAGTGGTTACTGAAGGTGTTCATCCTCTGTTGGAATACTTGTGTTGTCAAACACTTTAATGTAGAATGGTCCTTGAACATCTTAAAATTTCCTCCCAACAAATAGTGTCTAAATTTCTACAGTGCATATGTCATAGCCAAGCCTTCTCTTTCAGTCATAGTATAGTTCCTTTCAGTTGTAGAAAGATTCCTTATTACAAAGGCTATAGAGTGGTCAATGTCTCATGCACCCAGTTGTGCTAAAACTTCTCCTAATGTAATGGATGAAGCATTGACATGGACATTGAACTCCTTACTCCAATATGGAAAAATCAAGATGGGCACAGTCACCATTTTCTATTTAAGTGCGTCGAAGCTCTGTTGGCATTCTTTTGTCCATTGGAACTTACGATCTTTCTTTAATAGCTTCTCCATGGGTGTTGTTATATGTGCATACCCCTTAATAAACTTCTTATAGTATCCTGTGTGCCCCAATGCAGTGCGCATCTGTCTAACTGAAGTGGGATGAGGTAGATCAACAATGATGGCAATCTTGGAAGGATCCACCAACAATCCCTACTTACACACAATGTGTCCTAGAAACACTCCAAAGGGAGAAAATAAAATACATTTTTTTAAATTCAGGGCAATCTGACATTGCCTACATTATCTAACATCAATCTCAAACATTCAATGTGGTCTTTCAGTAGGCTAAAGACAGTTCAATCATCAAAATAATATTCCAATAACTTTTGTAAGAAGTCCTTAAATGCTTCAACCGCCACCCTGGAAAGGATGGACAGTGCATTCTTCAAGCCAAAGGGCATCACTGTGTATTGAAAATAAACCCATTCTATTGAAAATGTGGTATTATGTCGTTCTTCCTTAGCAATCTTGATCTGGTGATAACCTAAAAATCCATCTATGAATGAGTAGACCTCCTGTCCTCCTACATTATCTAGAACTTTATTTGTAAAGGGTGTAGGGAATGGATCATGTAGGCATGCATCATTCAGTTTCCTTAAATCTACACAAATTCTAATTTCTCATGTATTCTTATCTTGGACCACCATAGGGATAATCCATTCATATTCTCGAACAGGTTCTATGATTCCTTCTTTCAACATTCTATCCAATTCAATCCTAATTTTCTGCTTATATTTAGGATTCAGTCTGTAAGGTCTCTGCTTGATAGGTCTTGCATCTGGTCTCAAAGGGATATTCATTTCTCCCATGGGCCCTTTAATTCCTTTCATGTCTGTGAACTTGGTTGAAAACAAATGTTCATATTCATGCAATATCTCTATGATCTTGCTAATAGTATCATCATCCCAATAGTCTCCCACATTTTCTAATTTAGGTGGTTGCTCTGTTCCAATATTAACCTTATTAATTTTAATGGGTTGTCCAAAAAATGGTATTTCAATCCATCGTCCTTCTATGTATCTATGACCTTAAGTTTTTGCAATGTTTACATCTCTAGGGTCATCATCCTCATTGTTATCACATATTCTTATAGGGGGAAATTGTTTCCTGGATTTAGCCCTTGGGTGGAAAAATGCGAAGAATGGGGTTAAAAAATGGCGCTTATCCTAAGTCCGATGAGGGACCGTTTTGCACATTGTGCTAGGATGCGTGCAAATCTGGGCAACTAAGTTCAGTGTGCCCTAAATCGACAATCACTGGCCACATCAGGGCCTCAACATGCGCGATCATTAAAAAAGGTAGAGCGGGCCGGGAAAAATAGGCGTGGTTTGTGGAGGTGCTACGTGTTATCCAGAGACATGCATCGGGCCCAAAAGTAGATAAGTTTCAAACCACTTTTCCCAGCCCTGATATGCACATTTGATTTTAGCACCCTATCCCAGGTCAACAAGTGGCCTCTCTCTCCCGCTTCCCTATCAATTTTTCTCCCTCACACCTATCCTACACTCATCACCCTCTTGACCTATCAGCTTCCACCTCTGCATTCTCTCCCTCAGCTCCCACCTGTGTCACCCCCACAACTTCTTCCCAACCTCCGTGTCTCCTCCACCTAGCCATCAAACACTGAGTAGACTGTCATTGCACCAATCGTCCCGCCAGACCCTCGTCCACGTCCATTGCCTAGAGATCCCTGCAAGCATCCAACTTAGATCCAAGTGGAAGAATGCAAAGGCTGCCACATCTCACAAGTGAAGATCTGAATCAGTCATTTTTTATCCCAATGAAGTAGTTATTAAGGTTGGTTGGTGGTGGTTGGACATTGTTTCCACCATAAGTGAAAATCCCGAGAAAGGACTGTCAGCAAGTCGGCTTAGCTACAGTCAGCTCATCTGAAACATGGTTGCTTCTGAAAGGAGATTTTATGCACAGTCTGTCAGGAAGCATGTAGATGTAAAACCTTTAATGCAAAGACCCGGACATGCCTCTACTAGAGGAGAGAAATTTTTTGAGTATAAGTTGGGACTTTTGTCTTTTTGTAATGGTATTTGGTTGAGCAGAGCTCCCATTTCGTAATATGTTTTAATACCATAGTTTTATCTCGTTATGTATTTGGATTTGAGACTTTCAGTTAATAGAAGTCAGTTTCTTTCCATCTCTTTGTAAACACTGTGTTAAGACACTCAGAATCGGAGGATCCAGTCGAGGGTTATTATGTTGTTGTAATGTAGGTTTGATTACAATAGCATAGTGACCAGTTTTAATCATCTCTCCTTGTTATCGTTTTCCCTCCTGCACTGAATGACTCAAAATTGGAGGATCCAGTTGAGTTGTTGTGGTCGCATAGTGATGTAGGTTTGATCATTGTGTTGTTGGAACTATGTCATTTGGGCACATTTTAGTGTTTGAAACCTGGGATTGAAAGCATCATCGAGCCTGAGTTTATCTTCTTCAAGCTGTTGGAAGGTTGGATTCCCATAGTAATCTTGTTCTCATTTTCTCATTAAGTCTTCCCTCTGCTCACCTTTAAACTCAACCCACTGACTGAAGTTAATGTGGCCCTCACTTCCCTGTGCATTTCTTGTCTAGTTCTGTGTTGTAACTTCATTCTAGTGATGAGTTTTTTCCATTGACCACCACCCATTTAAACCAACATCCACCTAAACACTGATGGGTACTGGGCTTACCCCTACTGCAATCCAGGGGTGACTTCTAGTGCTAACATTTCTGGCACCATTGTCGGGGACAAATTGAAGATTTTCCCTAGTTAGAATGAAAATGAACTTCTGATTCTGAAGGTGCATCAGAAATCAGAACCTTTGAAGATTGCAACTGTGCACTTGGAGACTCGACTATGGCGACTACACTGTCTCAACTCCACTATTTTAGTGTTGCTTCTTTTGGCTACACCTGATAACCCCTCAAAAATCACAAAGATCAGATCTGGTCTTTTATGGTGAACAAAGACCAGACACATTCATCCTGTGCATCATTCACCTGGAAAATCCATGGTTGAAGAATTGATTGGTGACTCCACTGGTTATAAATGGAAAGAATCCTAGCTTGGAGGTTTGCTCCTTTTAATTTTTTTGTTGTTCCTAGTTTTTCCAATGTTGTTCCTGCTCCAAATGAATGGAATGATTATTTTCCTATATTTAGAGAGCATAAAGAGGACAACCCTACTCAACATCTCAGAGAGTTTCATGAACTCATGCACCAATGGGAGATATATCAGAAGGATGTATTAATGAAGATGTTCATGTTCTCGTTAGCAACGGATGCTCGTGAGTGGTATCATTCTTTACCCCCTGCTAGCATTTCTTCATTGGGAGAATTTCATGCAACTTTGAATGCTCATTGTCATAAGTTTTATCCCTCTAAGTTAATTTTTCATAGTTGTTGTGAGGGATACAATGAATGTATTCAAGATAGAGCTACTTCTTACGCAGGCTATGAGGATGATTCTGATGACTTGGATTAGAAATCAATCCTTTCTCATCCCTGTTCATTTTCATTAGAGGAAATCTGTAAGGATGAGGACCAAGAAGAAGAGGCTGTAAGTGAACTGATGGAGCTGGTAAAGTCTCTTTCTATAGAGTTAGAGGAATTGAAGGCATAACATGAGTGCTGCCTTTTTGAAGAAAATGCAGAGGATTTTCTATCCCTTGAAGAGGATGTTCATGGCATCTCTACTAAGGATGATGATAAAGATTTCATGGTTGTATAGGCCCTATATTTTGCTCCTGAGGTTCCTGTTGTCCCTATCTTTGATTATTATTCAAATGAAGAGAAATAAAGCCACACATCATAGTTTGATGACCAGAGGAGAATTCAGCCTTTATATGACAGCTATGAATCAGATTCTGAGCTGGATATGGAGGCTATCCAAGAACACACAGCAGTGCCTTACCCTCTTTTCCTTAAATAAGATTATCATGAGGAAATCATCCAGCCTTAGCCTGCATAAGACACTGAGCAACATGATGAAGAGCACAATTTTCCCACAGGTCCTGTTTATGATGATTATGAATCTGACCCTTCGGAGAGCCAAGAAGAAGAACCAGAGGAGCAACAGAAGGGGAAGTTTATCTCCTATCCAGAGCCTTTCAGCGAGAAACCATCATATGAGAAAAGTCAGCCTATATCATCCCCCCATCCACCTACGCCTACTAGTGATATTCAACCCTGTATGAGAAGTTGTGGAGTAGAGCAGGATTTCTGCTACAAATTTCAAAGAATTTGCCACTCATTCTATGAGCCTGTCAATGAGTACATGGAGTGGCATTTCCTTCATGACCTGGAGCCGCCCTATTTTATCTCAATTTCAGCCTTGGGAGAGAAGATAAAGGATGCAATCTCTCTACTATCACAGTTGCATCATCTGCTACTAATCATTGACAGAATGAAGGAGCTTCTAGTTAGGAATTTACTTGAATGGTTGTGGTGGAAGTTAGCTTTCACCTAGTATTTTGTAAAAATCAATTAGTTTAGGATTGTACATAAATAAGCTCCTTGGATCCCTTGTATGTTGTTTTCATATTATTTTTCGGCATATAATCCTCAACAGGGTG
Organism: Picea mariana; assembly: GCA_032191745.1. Classification (NCBI taxonomy): domain Eukaryota; kingdom Viridiplantae; phylum Streptophyta; class Pinopsida; order Pinales; family Pinaceae; genus Picea; species Picea mariana. The sequence continues at coordinate 62,059 of JASDQU010099705.1, read as the reverse complement.
TTTTTGAGCTTGAATCCATAGCTCAATAGAAGGTAACTGGAACTGCAAAAGGAGATCTTAGAGCCTCGCAGGGAGGACTCTATCCCCCATGGAGCCTAATGTTATCACATATTCTTACAGGGGGGAATTTTTTCCTGGATTTGGCCCTTGGGTGGAAAAATGTGAAGAATAGGGTTAACAACCCACTAAATGGCACTTATCCTAAGTCTGTTGAGGTCAATGTGACCATTTTGTGCGTGGTGCTAGGACACACGCAAATCTGGGTGGATAATTTCAGCGTGCACTAGATTGATGGTCACGGGCATATTGGGGCCTCAACATATGTGGTCGTTAAAAAAGGTAGAGCAGGTTGGGAAAAATAGGCATGGTTTGTGGAGGCGCTACGTGTCAACCAGAGACACACATCGGGCCCAAAAGCAGAGAAGTTTCAAACCAATTTTCGTAGCACCGATATGCGCATGTGCTTTTATCACCCTATCCCAGGTCGACAAGTGGCCTCTCTCTCCCGCTCCCCTATCACTTTCTCTCCCTCACACCTGGCCTCCTCTCATCACCCTCTTGACCTGTCAGTTTCCACCTCTGCATTCTCCCCCTCAACTCCCACCTGTGTCATGCCCATAACTTCTTCCCAACCTCCGTGTCTCCTCCACCTGGCCATCACACATTGAGAAACTTGTCGTTGCACCAATCGTCCCGCCAGACCCTCGTCCACGTCCAATGACTAGTCATCTCTGCAGGCATCCAACTCAAATCCAAGTGGCAAAATGAAGAGGTTGCCACGTCTCACAGGTGCAGAGTTGACTCAGGCCTTTTTGATCCCGATGAAGTAGTTATTAAGGTTGGTTGGTGGGGGTTAAACATATTTTCCACCATAAGTGGAAATCCTGAGAAAGGACTGTCAGCAAGTCGGCTTAGCTGCAGTTAGCTCATCTAAAACATGGTTGTGTCTAACAGAGCTTGCTTCTGATAGGATACTGCATGCACAGTTTGTCAGAAAGCATGTAGACGTAAAGCCTTTAATGCAAAGAACCGAGCATGCCTCTACTAGAGGAGCGAAATTTTTTGAGTATAAGTTGGGAGTTTTGTCTTTTTGTAATGGTCTTTGGTTGAGCAGAGCTCCCATTTTGTAATATGTTTTAGCACCAGAGTTGTATCTGGTTATGTATTTGGATTTGAGACTTTCAGTTATTAGAATTCAATTTCTTTCCATCTCTCTATAAACATTATGTTAAGACACTCACAATTGGAGGATCCAGTCGAGGGTTATTATGCTGTTGTAATGTAGGTTTGATTACAATAGCATAGTGACTAGTTTTAATCAGATCTCCTTGTTATATTTTTCCCTCCCGCATTAAATGGCTCGAAATGGGAGGATCCAGTCGAGTTGTTGTGGCTGCATAGTGATGTAGGTTTGATCATTGTGTTGTTGGAACTGTGTCATTTGGGCACATTTCAGTGTCTGAAACCTTGGCTCGAATGCATCATCAAGCCTGAGTTTATCTTATTCAAGTTGTTGGAAGGCCGGATGCCCATAGCAGTCTTGTTATCATTTTCTCATTAAGTCTTCCCTCTGCTCGCCCTTAAAATCAACCCACTGACTGAAGTTAATGTGGCCCTCACTTCCCTATGCATTTATTGTTTGGTTCTTTGTTGTAGCATCAATCTAGTATTTATTTTTTTCCATTAACCACCACCCATTTAAACCAAGATCCACCTAAACACTGATGTGTACTGGGATTACCCCTACTGCAATCCAGGGGTGACTTCTAGTGCTAACACTCATCAACATTAATATTGTAGAAATACTGTAACTGTTGAAGAGGCAAAGTCCATTCATCTCCTTCTTAGGAATAAGAGAGGTTAGGTGTTTCCTCAAGGACGTTTTGTCTCAAAGTTTGTAAAACTTGATCTACTGTAGGGTACTAACTCTCAAATAAAAATGTAGCTATAAAGTTCTGAGATTCCATACCGGACTGTGGTGATGAGGCGCAGTTCTGCTTGAAGATACTAGTTTATAGGCATCGTATCCAAGGTGTTAATGAACTTATGTACCCATTGTTCTTTAGGAGTGTTTCCCTAGGCCTCCTCACAACTTCGCATGTGGTCCTTAGGACAATTCTGGCATGTGTAACAAACTTCACATCCTTCATCTTGGTATGAAAAGCACACTATCAATAAGGTGTGACATTGTACCCATTCTATGATGTTATTCTTGTGTGCTCCCCACCATCTAGCTGGTGTGGATTTCAAGGCTTCGTCCAGTGACAACATCCTTTCTTGTACTGGTACAATTTTCTCAAATTCAACTAGAAATGTCTCTAGGTGATTCAAACCATCAAATGTTGGAAGATTGCTTACTTATGTGTTGATCTAGAAAACTACTCTAGTTAGTTTGGCACATCGTCATGTGGAGACTTCATACATCTTGTTCTGCCAATTTTCTAATGCCTCTTCTGAATCTGATGAACATGTGCTTTCACTTCACTAGTTGAGCTGATATTTCCGTCTATTGTAGGATTAGTGTAATCATGTTGTCTTGTTGTTAGTTTGTATATGGTATCTAGCTCATGTGTGCGGTCTTCTTCCCTGATAGGTTCTGTGTATCTACGACCTTCATCTAGGTCCATAGGTGCAATGAATTTAAGGCCATTAACCTCAAATTTCATTCTTCTCTTCTTTAGGTCAATGACAGTCGAATTGTTGAAATCCCAATCAATTCCTAACAACGTAGGATAGGGACAATTATTATCAACAATTTCAATCACTTTAAAATCTACAAATGTCCTCATCCCATCAATGTCTACAAGAACATGCTCTAGTATTCCAAAGGGGCTCACCACCTACTCATTAGCCATCCTAAGCCTGATAGGAGAATAAATCAGTCTAGGTTTTCCCATCAGTGCCCAAGTCTACTTCGTCATAACATTTACTTATGATCCCAAGTCGAGGACAACATAGTTCACATCGTATCTACAATCTGAGCACTGAGGTGTAATTCCTTGTTTGTTCTCATTTTCCTTGATACTTGATTCACGACTCTACTCAGCATAGGGTCTATTCTCCCAATTTCATATTGTCTCACCAGGTGTTGTAATTCTTGTACAACCTTTTCATCTTTAATCAAATTGATACATGTATATAAAAAGTCCATGAGCTTGCTTACCTCTTTTCCTTGTCTATCTATAGTAGACTGATCAAATGTTGGTGGCATATCACATTCCCTTACTTTTGGTTGTGCCTTAGCTGAAGAAGACTGTTCTCCTACAAATTATTTCCTTGATTCTTCAAAAGTATGCCTCTCCCTCCTTGGATAAAAAAACCATCTTCTCTATAGCTCTTATGATTCCTGATCCTTGTCCAGTTTTTCCTGGAGTCACTCTATCTTCCCTTGTGGAAGCGCCTCCTCTAGTAATAACAATGACTCTAGGGTCTTCACCGCGAGGTTCTGCTGATATTAATTACACTTGTTGGTTTCCTCCTCGCTTCTCTTGGAGTTTAGACAACAATATTGGATACTTATCGATGACATGATCAAACGAGTTACAATAGTTGCAAGTGGTACAAGGGTTCTGACAATCCCTTCCCAAATGTCCTAGTTGTGCCCAACTATAACAGATAATTTGACCTCTACCTCGATGCATACCTCCTCCTCATCCTCTTCCTTTGAATCCACCATGAGGGTTGAAGTTGTTGAAATATCTGAGGTCCTATGAGGCTGCCATCTAAGGTCTGTCCTTGACCTTCGGATGGCTCTAAGTTTCAAC
>JASDQU010099705.1:42606-58195 GCA_032191745.1 Picea mariana | reverse complement strand
TAATTGTCACTTTATAACTTAAGTGACATATTTCACTTTTGACTTAAAGCTCCTAAGTCAAAGTGAAATTAGAATCATAAAGTAAAGTATGAGGGTAAAAGTCTCCCCCTTTGTGTTTAGAGACTCCTAAACACATGGGGACCACTTTCCAAGGTATCCAAAACTCAACAGAAGTTTCCTCTTCATGGGTAGTTGAACTACACATTATTTCCTTCTTGTTGTGTTTCTCCTTGAATTCTATATGTATCCCTTGATCTTTCATGCATGAGATCATAATCCCTACAATTCTTCTCATTATGCCCCACAAACTTATAGAATGTGCAGTAAAGATTGGTAGGTGTCTGGACATATTTTTGCATGTAATAACATTCACCAGGGCAATTTCTAGTTCTACATACCTCGCACCAAGGTACAATAGCCTGCTTCAAAGGACTAGGTGCTCCAGAGGCCAAGTATTCATGAAATAGGGGACAATGATCCTTGTCATGGCCCTTTGATTTACACCTGATACACCATATATATTCTCTTTTCTCCTTTCCTTTTTCTTTCTTCATATCTTTGACCTATAAAGATAAACTGGTTAACTGATTTAAGATCTGACTCATACTTGGACTGGATTCTCCTGCAGGAGTTGCTTCGAATTTCATGGCAATCTCCAGAGCTTTAGCCTGTGAAGCAATTTTCTGTTGCATTAGAGGAACTCTTATATGTGGAAGGATGACAACAATGAACCATTCTTTATTCTGTTCATATGGAATCTGAAAAGTCAAGTGGCCTGTCAGGGTCTTAAACCTCTAATCGAACTCCTAAACAGGTTCAATGACCTTCTGCTTGATTTCTTTCAACTCTGTAATACCTTGTGACTCTGACTTAGTTTTCCTGAATTCTACGCTCAACACAGTATTAATGTCATTCAACATTTTAGATTGTGCATTTGTTGTAGAAAACTTCATGTACCAACTTAGTGCACGATCACCCAAGGTAGTATTGAACTTGGCTCTCTTAACAGTTTCATTGGTGACTTGCTTAATGCTCCAAACAACTTCACATAGGAACCAGTGCTGGTCAGAATCTTCAGATCCATCTCCTCTAAATATGGGTAGCCTCATCTCATCTACCATAGATATTCCTTGGTTTCTTGACTGAGTATGTACTAAAATTTTTGTAATAGTACTCTGATTTCTCTGACTACTCTGATTACTCTGGTTACTTAATGCTTCTAGAACAATAGGAGGAGTGATATTACTTACTTCAATAGTAGGTGCAGTGCCTAAAGTTTCTGGTTCTACTCGATGAGGTTCTTCAGATCCTACTTCATCTGTTCTTGCGGACATTGAATACTCTTTGTCTATTAGATTTGTTTCTTCTCCACTGTAGAATCCCTCATCTATATAGTTTTCCTTAAATAGGTTCACAAGAGGAACCTCTCTAAAAGGTCTCCCACTGCGTGTGTGTCCAGCCTCTGTGTCACTGTCACTGTCTAAATTATTGAACATTAGTGGGGACATGTGTCTCAAACATATTTTAAAAGAAACAACTAAAATACATTTTACTAGGACTGGACATGGGCAACAATGACCTGTGAATGGGGTCAACATGGAAATTTTTTCTAAGTGTTTCTATATGCGCTAAAATTTGACATGGATAGACTATTCACATGCATTGACGATATGGGAGGGTTTCTAGACTCAAATATGACTCACATGCCCACTCAATATATCTGATCTCATACTCGTTTCATTTGAACTTTCTCAGATCAATGTCATGCATGGAACTCCCAACATACCTATCATCATGGTCGTGCTCTTTATATTCATTGCCTATGACCCCTAAGCATAATCCATTATAAAATATAAACCATGTAACCTTTAACCTAAAAAATTGTGAGAATCCATTGCCTATATAACCCTTAAATGCCAACCAACATAACTCTTAGAATTGATATCTTCAACATAAACTTTATAAACATTAATTCCTAACTCCTATAAACCTTAACATCACAACCATTAACTTGAATAACCCATAACTCTTAAGAACTAAACTGTTAAACAATAATCCTTTTAACCCATAACATGTTTAACCTCTAATTATTACAATCCCTACATCCCATAACTCCTTTCCTTAAAACCCATATAAAACCCATAACCTCTATGACCCATATCCATTGAACTCTATAATTTGGAAAAAAACCCCTATAAACACTATTATTCTAATCCCTAACCTATAAAACCATTAAATCCTAAACTCTATAAACAATAATATTCTAGTCTCTAACCACTAAAATTCTAAATTGCGATGAACTCTAAATTGCTATGAACCATAACCCTTATCAAATGAACAATAAATTTCTTAAATTAGTGTCTTGACACATGTTCATTTTTTATATCCCTTTAAATTTGTTAAATGATCTGGAGAAGTTGAATTATACTAAGTCTTTCAAATGATGATTTCCATAATCAGATTTCATGCCTGAAAATTTGGATCTGGAGTTGACTCAATATATTTATTTAATATGTTGTCTACATGTTCATAATTTAGAGAAATAAGGAGAGAATCCTTTTATTGTCGAGTGCTCTACCACCAAATTTTCTACCACCTGTCATCAACCTCTAGAAACTTGAAGGTACTAAGTGATTTTGATGATGATCCCCTTCCTAACTCACAAATCCTTTTTCATAAAGTCATTGGATGACAATTTTCTGAGTATCCTTATTTTTCCTAAACACAATTTGGGCTCTAGCATATGAATATTTATTTTCTATCCTATAAGTGTCTAGCCTCTCCTCATGATTATAGTTATCCTTCACATGGGCCACGTAAGCCTTGGTTTTAGAAACAATATGTTGAGAGTCATACCTCCAAGGATCCTCCTTCTCAATCTTGTAGGACTCCAAAATTGAGTTGGATTATACATACCTAGACCTAGTCACAAAAAAGTAGTTTCTATATGTAACTAAAATGGGAAAGTAGGTCATCTTCTTCTTCCCAATGAAACATGCCTCATCCACTACCATCATTTGTTTCATAAACTCAAGGAAAGATAAGTGTGGAACCATCAACACTAACAATTTGTAAAGCGTCTCCTCAAAACCAAAAATCTTCAAACTTGTATACTTTTCATACAAGTACCAATCCCCATATTTCTTTTTAGGACTAACAAATACTTCCCTTTACATTCATCATAAATCCCAAGGGATCCTACCCCAAAATAACCCCAAATTCCACCTGATCTCTATAATTTTTTTATACTCTTTCATGTCTCCCATGCTAACCATAGATAACCATTTGATTACCATATTTTCCTTTCCATAATCCCCTTGTCTATCCAAATTTTAAGTGTAAAAAACAAGCAGACATGGGGCAAAAACTTAAGCTAATTGAGAAAAATAGGATGAACTTTGGTGGGGGATGCCATATCCATGATGGATAAGGTATGGGTATAGGCTAAGGAATCATCATCATTTCCAAACAACATAGATACCATCATGATTAAATCCTTACCTAGATTATTAAAAATAGTAGAAGAGTTAAGATATTTGGTAGTTGGAAAATTTCGTTGGTTGGCGATAAAGTGAGAAAACAATCCATTTCTCCTCTCATGGGACATGTGAGACCATTTGTTTTCCTAGAAAGTTATATCTAAGGAAACATAGGATAAGGGAAGATAACAAACATTCTAGATTGTTGTAGCAGAGAGAAAATTGGCTTCTTAGTATGTGAGAAAATAATGAACCTAAAATTTTGTAGCAGTTGGTGACACATAATTGATGAATTTAGGAAAATAATCGATGGGGTGTATCATGGACTTACCTTGACCAACCTCCCAAGGATGTCTATTCCCCTTTTCAAAGGTGTACCTTCCATAGAAATCCTTAAAAGTATACCATGGCTTAGGATTCCTCATAAACATCAAATGCAAATCCCTAAGAGGTAGAAAATTTGTGGGACTTAGTAGAATAAGGGGGTTGTACCTTATTCCTTCTTCCTCTGCATTTTTACATTATAAAAATGACATAGAAAAATAACACAAATTTAGGAAGAATCGACACTTATCGCTTACGAATTCGGATACCTAGTGGAACATAGAGACAAATTTTTAAATTTTAGTGTTTTAAGTCATAGAAGAGAGTTATATACTAAGGGGCAAGAATTTCAAAGTTTAGTGTTCTAAATTACGAAGAGAAATATGTTATGAAGAAAAAATTTAGAGGTAGCTTGGAACTAGTAGGGGTGATTAGAAGAGTATATTGTCTCTAATTAGATTATTTTCCACTATGTCATTAATTATATGGATAAAACTACAATAGTATAATAAATTATTTACAATTAAGATTTGATTATTTTCACTTAGATAGTACAAAATTGGTAGCTTTAATTGTCGTATAATAGTCAAGCCAGTGTACAATTGTAGCTTCACTGTTATACTAAACAACATATATGTACTTTAAAACACAATTTTAATGTGCTTCTCTTAAACTCAAAAGAAGTATTATAATTGGACTAACGAGGTAGAGCACTAGAAATAATCCTTGAGATGACCCATTGAACATAAGCAATTATATTTCACTGCATTGCCATGAAGAGGTACTCTTTCATCAAAATCATCCAAAACTTGCACCTAGTTTTAATTGTGTATTCATATTTATAAGGGAATTAATCCTTAGTAGGTGACCTAACATGCCATTGTTACACTATTGAACAATCACCTTATAATCTTCATATAATTTTAAAATGAAAAAACCTCCATTCTATACAATAAAACCTAAAATACTAAATATATAATAATTTATTTTTTTTATGGAAATGATTTTGATGATCACTAGTAAGAAACAATTATTTGATGTCATGTGATATTACAACAATTAGATGCATCTCACAAGCTATGAAAGTATCCCTAATTTCATCTGCAATAAATGATCCCTTACATAAGAGAATTATTGCACAAGACACTAACATGTCACTTGTAGGAGTATAAGCGTGATGGAGGTAATAATGTAATGTACTTAGCCAATAGAAATAATGATTATTGAGCAATTATTCAATAAATATAAATAGTATAAAATTAAATAAGAGAGACAATGATATATAACCTACAAAATATAACCCTTGCATTCATATACAATCTATAAAAGTGAGAGCAATGTCTACAGGCCTCTTTGAGAGCGAAACATGTTTTAGAAGGTTGGACTAAACTCAATAACTTGGCCCCATGACCTTCTTCAAATAGGAAACATGCAATACTAAGTGAATCTTAGAGTGGGTTTGGAGAACCAATTGATAGGAAACTTGTCCAATGCAATGGGTTGATAGAGTCCATACAATTTTGTTGCTAGATTTTGGGAGCCCTTGTCTTCGAGAGAGGGGCGCGTATAGGGATAGAGACAAAGGAAAACAAAATAACCATTTTAGAAAGAATTCTTAGAGTGTGTTGGCACAGGGGAAAACTTAGGGTTCAATGCTTCAACAATGCTTCAACAAAACCTTAACTACCGACCCTTTCGGCAACACCTGCGAAGCAGATGAAGTCTCACCCAAGGTAGAGGCAGGGGGGGTTGTAGGACTTAGGTGTCTACAACCAGGTTGGGACATAGATCTGTGATTACAATACTTAACAGAGCACTTAAAAAACAATATGCATTAGTTTCTTGAATCTCATTCACATCGCAAATTAAACCCTTATTACAGATCAACACAGTAACCATAAAGATCAAGTACTTCCATTCACTTAGCACATAAAATCAGCTTGGATCTAGCATTGATTTATATTTAATACCATCAAGCACTAAGAAATGACACCATATGCATTCATCATACATTATAACAACAATACTAAGCAGATAAACAAATAACAACATCGCACAAAGCACATTAAGACACAGGATATACGTGGTTCACCCCAGTGTGGGGCTATGTACATCAACTTCTTCTTCTTATTATTTATTAGTATTCAATCTTCTTACATTTATCTGCTCCTGTGCATAAAGCCACAGATCCAAACTCCACAGAGGATAGGATATTTGCACGCTGCGCACCACATCCTCCTTCCCAAAATCAGGTCAAGGCATAGAGCCAACTCCTTACTAGCACATAGCCTTACTAACATATCATGCACATGGACAATTAGCCAAATCTATTACATTTATTGCACTAAGACTCTAATACTTTCTACATTACATTCCTTCCTATATATAGTTTTACAAAAAATCCTAAACATGGGTAAACCCATGGGCTGACATCAAATAAACCATTACATAAACCCTAGTAAACCCTTTGCTCAGTCCACAAGCCCACAAAACAAGTGAGATCTCGTGATCTCAGATCTGCCTAGGAACTCCATATTTGACCAGCCTGTCTGTCACATACCCCCTATGGAAATCAAACTTTTCGTCGATTTCTCAATGGTCAGACCCCCGAAATGTCTACGGAGGTCTAGTGTAAGCTAGCTCTTCCCTTGTCTGTTCCCATATGATCGCGGGTCACGACCACAGGTCGAACAAATAAGGCGTCCTTTCACTCATCGCGACTCATTGCTACTAGAGCGTCGAGTCCTTCGACTCTGCAAACCCCGGCATAGTGAAGCGTCGAACCCCGAAAGGGCTGGCGAGTACAAGTTCCCTATTTGGGTCTTGTCCTCATGACCACACGCTTAAATCGGCAAAGCCCTTACCGACCTTTCATGATTTCGGAAATTACGATGCAGGACTCTTTCCTTTCCCATTCAAATCCCCCAAAACCACGAAGTATCCCAAGTTTCCCTCCAAGGGGAGATCAACGGCTATAAGCGTCCCCTGATCCGACGGTATGGATCCTTTCGGGGTTTCGGTACTCAGGAGTTCGAAACACAATGATTCCTAGACTCCTTGTCTTTTAAATCTCTGAATTCTGATATGGAAGTTCATGTAAGAGATCGACCACTCTTAAGAGTGTGGATCTAACAGTCCACAGGATTTCGGGACTTTTCCCAAATCTCTGACCGCTCACCACGCGTCTCCTCTGATGGACGGTCCAGATTCTTTCGATAATTCTCCTCTCCACTACAACGCATATCGGGATTTCAGGCATTGAGATTTCGTGAATCGAGGGGGCAAGGTTTTCTAGCCCTCTGGTTTCCCGAATGCCGAAACATCAAAACGCCGACCGACAACCACTTGTCCCTCCGATGGATGGTGGCGAACTTCAACCAAGATCAATGGTCATGATCTTTTCAGGATGATCAATGGTCATGATTAAATCCTGCCTTTCTCAGACTTATTCACACCTCACTCTATTTCGGGGTTTCGGTGATCGGGATTTCACGACTCACGAAGACAAGGGTTCTTTGCCCTTTTGTTTCCCAGGTGCCAAAATGTCGAAGCACTTACCAACGGCCATGTGTGCTCTATAGATGGACGGTCCAGATACTTCCATGAACCATGGGGTCTACGGTCCCGATTCCTTCATCTCTTGCAAGGGAAAAAGGGGTCGTGGCATTAATGCTTGCGTCTCTTTCTTAAATCTAATGGTCGTTACAGACCTTGGGATCCTTCGAAGGGATCATGTTCGTGCATTGCTTGCAAAAGCAGAGAGGGGTCAAGGAACTATCATCCACGTATCCTCCCTCAAATGGACGGTCCTCGTTGTTTCACGATTTCGCGACTTGTGACCCCCAGTGATGCAAATTCTTTGTCAACTCGAATCCCCAGTATCCAAAATACCGATGGACTCTCGATCTCCGCCATGTGTCCTTCAAGGATGGATGGTCTAGATCTATATTTGGATTTTCACCATGGAGTGTACCGATCGCTTGTCATCAGGACTACCAAAATATCAAACTCCGAATCCCCGATACCGACTCCTCTCTCAGGAATTTCACCCTTTTTCTCGAGGACTTAACCCTCATGCATCTCCTAGCAGATCCAACAGCTACCGGGTTTTCTAGATAAGATCCAACGGCTCAGACCTATCCTACACCATGCACTCTCACACTGCTCTCTGGACGAGGAAAAACCAACGGTCCAGATACTCCCATAGACCTTGGGGATCTACGGTCCTGATTTCCTCCCTACTCACGAAGATAAAAGAAAAGGGATAAGGCATGTAACGCCCTTGTTTCTTCCTCCAATCTAATGGTCGTGAATGACCACAGATCTTCCGATGGGATCTCATCCATCAATCGATACTTATCCCTACGCTGCTACTTCGGGATTTCAAAAGGATCATTCTTCCTCGTACAGGGTTGCTAAGACTTGCGCATTCGGGTCCTTTTTCCAGGTTCTTGGTAAACTTTTTCCAATAGGGGTAACTCTGTGGAGAGTTCTATTCCAGGGCATTCCTGGAGACAGATAAGGGGAAACAAATTCCCGAGAATGAACTGGAAGTCTAACTTGGTTCAACTTTCGCATAATTAAATTTATCTATCAACATAAGCAATGCATGGTTTTTCTGTTACAAGCATACTTCTACCCTTTCTTATCAAAACACTGCATAGACAGTCTTTATACTGTAATCATTCACAATTTCATAGTTTATGAGCATATATGTCAGCATATGAATTTCAAGGTGTAAGATGTAAAACACTTATCAGCAATAACACCAGAAGTAAGTGCAACTGCTGAGAGGGGTGCTCGTTTCCACCCAACTGTAGGCTCAACGATTCCGATAGCATTTATCACTAGCCACCCCCGAGTTGAGACCACGATGCTACGAGACTGTGTCTCCATTTTCTAGTGACCGAGAATGAGGGTTACTCTCCCCCTTCTTTGCTATCACTCACTCTACATATCTCCAGAGTTCTCTTCCTTCCCTCGCGTCTGCCCCCCAATTGCTTCTCCCTCACTCCTTATCCTCTTGCGAGGTTGCATGTGGCACGATTTCCCCTACACTAGTTAGGCCTAATGGCTCTACGGATGGGCGGTTCACCACCCCCATCCCTCATTAATTCCGGAGGATCCATCTACCTACTAGCTTGTGAGACATTTAATTCGGGGCCAATGAGCCGCTCTTGGTTCTCTGGGCCAGTGAAGCCCAAATACGGTATTGTTCTCAGTGGAAGTTAACACCACCATTCTAGGTGCCTTCCATCACCTTTATCCAGCCATCATGGTCTCTTTTTTAGCATATCTCCTCTCAGCAGTTCTGCAATATATATATATTCATAATATTATTCACATTCATCGACCTTTTCCACAAGGTCCATTCACATCACACATTCACATTTCTGAGTTTGCCACAGTTCTTGGCCAGTCCATTTATTTTTACAAACTGGGGGAAATAAGGTGTTACAATTCCCTCCCCCTTAAAGGAACATCATCCTCGATGTTCTTATCTATTAACATGAAATGCATGTATAGAAGTAAACAAAATTAGATATGTCTGTTTCATGGAATCCTCCATTTCCCATGTAGCCTCATCTAGGCCAAAATGTTTCCACTGCACCTTGACATGTGCAATGGTTTGGTTCCGAAGCGGGGTTTCCTTTCTGTCCAGTATGCATTGGGGTTCTGGTAGAAATTCTCCCTCCAGTTCCACCTGGATCATAGACCAGTAAATTATATGGTTAGCATCATGTACATATTTCTTCAATAATGAAACATGGAAAACATTATGTGATTTTACTGTGGGAGGAAGTGCTAGCCTATAGGCTACATGTCCCACTCTATCTAGAACCTCAAAGGGTCCACAATACCGAGGTGAAAACTTGGCACAAGCTCCCATTTTCAGGGAACTCTTCCTGGGCCTAACTCTGAGATATACATGCTCTCCTGCTTTGAACTCTCTTGGAGTTCTCTTTTGGTCGGCATAACTTTTCTATCGGTTTTGAGCGACCTTCAGGTTTTTTTTTATCTGAGTCACCTGCTGTTCCATTTCTTTCAACATGTCGGGTCCAAAAGAAATCCTGTTTATGAGATTACTCTAGCTGACTGGAGTATTACACGATCTACCATAGAGAACTTCGAAGGGACTCATCTTTAAGGATGCTTGGTAGCCGTTGTTGTAGGTGAATTCTACCAGTGGCAGGTAGTCTTCCCACTTCTTGGGTTGATGCATTACATGCATTCTTAGCATGTCTTCAAGTACTTGGTTCACTCTTTCCATCTATCCATTGGTTTGAGGGTGATAGGTGGTGCTAAACAACAATTTGGTCTCTAAACCAGTCATCAATGATTTCCAGAAGTTAGAGGTAAATTTCGTGTCTCTGTCAGACACGATCTCTTTCGGCATACCATGCAGTCTGAATATCTCCTTCATGAACACAATCCATAGTGATCTGTCATAAGTACAAATTTTCTTCCTAGGAGGTAATGCCTCCACATTTATAAGGCATGCACTATGGCATCCATTTCTAGATCATGGGTCACATAGTTGACTTCATGCTCATTCAATTTTCAGGATTCATAGCAGATCACACTTCCTTCCTGCATAAGGACTCCTCCGAGCCCTTCCTTACAGGCCTCTGTGCACATGAGGAAGTTAGCTTCTGGATCAGTGATCTTTGGTATGGGTGCATGGGTCAGTAGATGTTTCAGGGTTTGAAATCTTTCTTCACATTTCTATGTCCACAGGAATTTTGTCCCCTTCTTCTGGAGGGAAGTGATTGGACAACCAATCTTGGAGAATCCTTTTATAAATCTCCTATAGTATCCTCCTAATCCCATAAAGGATCTAATATCCGAAACATCCTTCTGGGTAGGCCATTCCATGATAGACCTGATTTTGTCAGGGTCTACCGTTACTCCTTCTTCGGAGAGAACATGGCCTAAGTAATGTATTTCCTTCTGGGAGAATTCACATTTTTTGAATTTGGCATAGAGATGATATTCTCTTAGCACTTGCAGCACAAGTCTAAGATGCTCTTCATGCTCTTCTCTATTCTTAGAGTAGATTAATATGTCATCAATAAAAACTAGCACAAATTTATCTAGAAATTTACTGAGTACATTGTTCATCAGGCACATAAAGGTGGCAAGGGCATTAGTTAACCCAAATAGCACTACCACAAACTCATAGTGACCATACCGTGTCCAAAAGGCAGTTTTATGGATGTCTTCATCCTTGATTCGGACCTGATGGTATCTCGACCTCAAGTCGATCTTTGAGAAAATAGACATGCCTCCCAATTGATCGAATAGATCATCGATCCTAGGAAAAGGGTACTTGTTCTTTATGGTTACCTTATTGAGTTGTCTATAATCTATACACAGTCTAAGGGTGCTGTCCTTCTTTTTCACAAACAGGACTAGTGCTCCCCATGGAGACACGCTGGGTCAAATATAGCCTTTATCCATCATTTCTTTTAATTGCAATTTGAGTTCAACTAACTCGGGTGTGCTCATCCGGTAGGGTGTCCTAGACACCGACACGGCTCCTGGTTCAAGTTTTATCAAGAAGTCTATGTCCCTCCTGGGGGGTAGACCCAGTACCTCTTCCAGAAATACATCTCTGTATTCTCTCAGGATAGGGTGATCGTTAGGGCTTGGTTTATCACCTTCGATTGTTTTCAACACCTGTATTGTGTATAGGGGACATCCCTTTTGGCAATACTTTCTCATTTGTAGGGCTGATATTTGTCTCACCGAGACGGGTTTTCGGATCCCTTGAAGGGTTATTCTTATTCCTTATTTACTTATACACTCTAAGGTTTTATGGTAACAGTCTATTATAGCTTTATGGGTGGCTAGCCAGTCCATATTGATCAACAGATCATATGATCCCAAGGGTAATATGTTAAGGGTTGCTTGGGTGGGGAATTCACCCAACATTAATTGGCAGGCTGGTATAACCTCTGCTATCTTCCTTTTGGTGCCAGTGGCTAACTATACCAAGCATTTCTTGGTATGTTTTTGTGGCTATAGTTTACACTTATCAACAGCTTTAGGGGCTACATAACTCAAATTTGAACCAGGGTCAATCAAAATAGACATTAGATGGTTGAAAATCATACCTTCTATTTCCACTACTAAAGCTTGATGGTCAGCTTGGTTATTATTCAGGACTGCATAAATTTGTGGCACACTCCTAGCCACGTCATTGACGGTAGTAGTTTCCTGGATGTTATAAATCCTCCGACTATTCTGTTTCGGTGTGGAAAGTCTCTCAGGAGATGTTCCTCTCCGCAACCCCAACATTTCAGAGGCTCTCTCTTGGTGTTATCCACCTTCACTGGTATAGGTCCAGAAGTTTTATTTCCACCCGATGAGGGAAAGTTCTACTGGTGTACACTCCAGGCTGGAAAGTTCATTCTTGGGTTCTTCTTGTAGTTATTAAATCCTGGGGATTTGATCCCCTTTTTCTGAAATCTTGAACTATTCTTCAGTTTCCATCCTTCACGAGGTTCTGCTCGATGCCCGAACTGTTCATGACAATAGGTTGCCTTTTGAATGGTGCTTTCTAGGGTCTTTGGCTCATCAAATTCAATTCTGTTACGATATTGCTTGGGTAGCCAATTGATGAAGTGTTGCACCTTTGCCTTTTCTTCTTTTATATAAGGTACATACCTCAACAAGTCGAGGAATCTGTTAACATATTCTTCTATAGTAAGTTGTCCCAATTTGAGTTCATAAAAATCTTTAGTCTTTTCATCGAAATATTTTTCCGACAGATACTTCTTCCGGAATTACTTCTCAAGTCGTTTCCAAGACAGGTCCTCTTCGCGAACCCCTTTCACATTCTTAAGGTCTTCCCACCAAATGGAAGATTTTCCGTTCAAGTTGAAGGTGGCCGCTCGGGCCTTCATATTTTCTGAAAAATCATGGACTCTGAAATACTTCTTTAGTCCAAGCAGCCAGGCCTCTGCTTCCTCTCCCTTTTTTATTTCACCGTCGAAGGAGGGTGGTTTGGCCTTTCTGAATTCTTCGAATTTTCGACCTTAGGAAGACTTTTGCTTCTTCTATTTTCTTCGGGGATAGGAACTAGTTCTACTGCTAGAAGAGCTCTCTGAATTGCCAACTTCCTTCTTAGAGGAATCATTCGACACTTGTCCTTTACCTCTGGGGTGGACCTTTTTCGAGGTGCTCCTCTCAGTGTGGCCACTAATATGACCATGTTTCTGAATTTCAGGTTCAAGCTGCATTTGTCTTTGTAGATCGGATAAACTCTACAGTAAAACTGCGTTAATTTCTGTTTGTTTTTCTTGTTCTTTCATCATCCTTTCATTGTCAGCCTTGCAGCTTTGTAATTCGACCATGAGACTCCTCACAGTCTCAGCTAGATCTGGAGGGGTCCCTACTGCCCTTCTTTCGTCAAACTCTTCGTCTCTATTGTGGGAGCCCTCTCCCACTTCATGGTGAGTCACCATACTATGTGTTGATAACTTCCCACGGTTGATCTTCCGCTTGTGTGCAAAGACAAACGCTAGTTGTTAGTCAATAATTAGATACATTTTTATAACCCATGCAAAATTCATATTTCTTTCACATGCATACACAGTCGGGTTTTCATTTCGGACTTTGACCTTTCTAAATTAAGAGGGTTAAGATAGAGGGTTACTCTTTTTTAAGAGTGTTCCGAACGGAGCTTCTGCGCAACTCATTCATGAGCCCAAGCAGGTCGAGTGTTGTAACCATGCTCTGATACCAATTTGTCACATACCCCCTATGGAAATCAAACTTTTTGTCGATTTCTCAATGGTTAGACCCCCAAAATGTCTACGGAGGTCTAGCGTAAGCTAGCTCTTCCCTCGTCTATTCCCATAGGATCGCGGGTCATGACCACAGGTCGAACAAATAAGGTGTCCTTTTGCTCATCGTGACTCATCGCTACTAGAGCGTCGAGTCCTTTGACTCTGCAAACCCTGACATAGCGAAGCGCTGAACCCCGAAAGGGTTGGTGAGTATAAGTTCCCTGTTTGGGTCTTTTCCTCATGACCACGCGCTGAAACTGGCAAAGCCCTTACCAGACTTTCACAATTCAGGAAATTATGACAAAGGACTCTTTCCTTTCCCATTCAAATCCACGAAAATCACGAAGTCTCCCAAGTTTCCCTCCAAGGGGAGATCAATGGCTGTAAGCCTCCCCTGATTCGACGGTATGGATCCTTTCAGGGTTTCGGTACTCGGGAGTTCGAAACACAACGATTCCTAGACTCCTTGTCTTTTAAATCTCCGAATTCTGATATGGAAGTTCGTGTAAGAGATTGACGACTCTTAAGAGTGTGGATCCAACGGTCCATGGGATTTCGGGACTTTTCCCAAATCTCTGACCACTCACCATGCGTCTCCTCTGATGGACGGTCCAGATTCTTTCGGCACCTCTCATCCCCACTACAGCGCGTATCGGGATTTCGGTGATCGGGATTTCATGAATCACGGGGGCAAGGTTTTCTAGCCCTCTGGTTTCTCTTGGACACACCTACCACACTTAGAGGGGGGGGTGAATGAGTGTGGGGCTCTTTTTCCCAAAACTTCCCTCTTGCACAAAAACTCATCAATTAACATTCAACATTTATTCATTACCCATTGTTTTCATTTATAACCAGTTAGATGTGAGCACATATCAGCAACATATATCAACAATATATCATCAACAAGTCATCACCACAATGAACACAAAGAACACAAGATGTATGTACAATTTTCTTTTTATTATGGACTACAATCCTTGGGGTTTATCAGCAACAACTGAATAGAGTACAACTCTACAAGAACACTAGATCTATATGCAAGACTCAGCTTGCATTCTTAGCACCAATTGAGATGAGGCAACAATCCTCAACATATATTAATCTGTACCATAAACAAGAGCATCGACCATGCACCAACCTGTGCCAAACAACTTGTAATCAAACTGTACCATAAACAAGTGCATCCAACCATGTACCAAGTGTATACCAATCATGTGTCAACCAATCATCAACAATGACTCATCAATATGTACCAACATCATCAACTATACACCTCATGTATGTACCAACTCATCAACTACTTGTCTCAACCATGTACTCAACATGTACCTCAACCAAAAGCCCTCATCAATTTCATCATCAAAATCTGATTTGTAGCTCTGTAATAGACCTGATGTTTCTGATCACATTTCTTCAAACGTTCATTAAATTTAACGGCAAGAAACTAGCATTTTCATCAAACTTTTCTTTAGTCTCACATGCCTAGTTTTGGATTAGTCAACAACCCTAACTTGAAGTAATCATAACTTTGAACCTGTAATGTATAAAGATCTAAAATTGATACACAATGTTCTTCAGTGTTTTTTATGCAATTCCTCCAAGTGGCACTACTTGGAACCTCTTATAAAAGGATTTATAGCAAAAATGGCATACCTTGATGAATTCTGGCTTATTATAGAGAGCGTCCTTGTAGAGAGTTCCCCGCACAAAATGTTTGATTAAATGATCTGAAACTATTACACATAATACTAAAGCCTTTACCCTAACCGACACATTTTGTCTCACTGAATTTGGATCTGTTATGAAGAAGTTATGACGTTTTTACCTGAAACACCTGATTTTGACTAGTTTCAGGACTGGCCACAAACCCTATTTTCCACAGAGTGTAACTCTAAAAATACAACGACCCACAAGCTGAATTTTGAACCACGGATACTTGGATATGTTGTCTCACTTACATAGCAATTTAAGGATCTTAATCATTATAGAAAA
>JASDQU010099705.1:8523-21649 GCA_032191745.1 Picea mariana | reverse complement strand
GCGTCCTGACAGGAAGGTATAGTTGAGTTGTTTTTCTCAAAACAGGGATGGATGTTGGCCCTTGACCAAGTTTTGGAGATCCTTGGTCAGGTTTGACCTATTTTGGGACTTTGATAGGATGTCGAAGGTGGAGCACAAGTCGAAGCGGAGATCGCGGGATCTCCACCCCTTTTTAAGGCATTTTTGGGTTTTGGGATTATGTAACGGGTATGGGATGTCGACCCATGGGTTTACCCATGTTTAGGCCCTTTTGTAATGTATAAATGGAAAGCTAGGTGATGTAAGTAGTGTGTGTGTGTGTGTGTGTGTGTGTGTGTGTGTGTGTGTGTGTGTGTGTGCGTGTGTGTGATGCTAGGTGCTAAGGGCATGTGGAGGCCAATGTTCTAAGTGCAAGTGATAGTTGTAATTGCTTTGTGCATACTATGTGAGACTTGCAAGGCTAAGTGAAAGCAACTGTAAGAGACTGTGTAAGGGCTTTGTGCTGTAACCTAGCTTGGGGAAGGAGGATCTGGTGGGGTGCACGCAAATATCCTGTCCTCCGCGGAGTAGGATTTTGATGCTATGTGCCTGTAAGAAGCTTGGCAAGAAGATAATAAAGAAGAAGAAGATTTGGTGGATGTAGCCCCAGGCTGGTAGTGAACCACATATATCCTGTGTTATGGTTTCTTTGTGCATTATGGTTGTTTTATGGTTCATATGATTAATGCTTAGTACAATGATGTATGCTTAGATGAATATGATAGCTTAGTTCCTAATGATGTGAATGAGATGCTAGATCTGATCTATGTTGATGTGCTTAGTGCTTGAATGTGTTGAATCTTGTTGAATACTGCGTTGCATTGTAATTAGGGTTTATCTACGCTGTAGATTAATGTTAAGTACTAATGAATAACAATTGCTAAGTGCTTTGTTAGAGTATTGTAATCACAGATCTGTGTCCCAGCTAAGGTTGCAGACACTGGAGTCCTACAACGACCCCTGCCTCTACCTTGGGTGAGGCTTCATCTGCTTCGTAGGTGTTGCTGAAAGGGTCGGTAGTTAGGGTTGTTTTGGTGCACTATTGAAGCGTTGAACCGTGGGTTTTCCCTTGTGCCAACAAATGGTTCCATTGTCGGGACCTGAAACTGTGATTGCTGGGAACTGAGGAAAATAAAGAAAGATCTGTGCGTAGATTTGTTGCTTTAGTGCGCAGTATTCTACTTGATTTGCGATATTCTATGCTAAGAAAGGAGGCAGATATGAAAAAAAGAGGTAAAATATGAAATCTTTGTGCTCTGATAGAGGTAAGATCAATGATTTTTTTTTATTGAAGAGGTAAGATCTGAAATCTTTGTACTTTGATAAAGGTAAGATAAGTGGAAATGTTTGCTTCAATAGTATGGATCTAGGTATGTTTGATAGATTTTGTCCTATTCTGAAAACTAGGGCACAACTAGAAGAAAGAAGGTTTGATAAGAGTAGATCTGATAGAAATAATGAAAGATATGTTATTCCTATGCATATAAAGAATGTTTGGACTAACAAATGGATGCAGGATCCTAGGAATAATTTTCTACAGGTTACTTACTATGATCCTAGTGCATAGTACAAGAAAGGTTGGGGATCATCTAAGAGAAAGAGAGGATTAACCCTTTGTTACAGTTGTAGAAGACCAGTACATCTTGCTAAGGATTGYCCTGGTAAACGACCTAGTTGTCTTTGTTGTAAAGCTATGGACCATAAAGTTCTAGATTTCCCTAGAATGATTGCTAAACTTGAAAGAATGAATATGGAACAAGATAAACACGAGAAAGACTCAGAAATTAAGACTATGGAAGAACCCCAGAAAGGATCAGAGACTATATTGTTAGAAATAAAAGAAACCCTGAATGATCATAGAGACATCAACCTATCAGAGATCTTAAAAGACAAAGAATGCATAGAAGCAAGAATAGGAGACTTCGAAATAGACTGTGTTCTAGATGAGGAAACACAGGTGAATGTCATGACAGAAAGTACTTGGGAAATTTTGGGAAGGCCTACTATGGTTCCTTCATTGGGAGGAATAGGATTATTTAGAGGAAAGCTAATAACCCTTTGTGGAGGACTTACCCAGATATCTATGAGTGCTCATGGAACTTCGACAGAGGAAGAATTTGAGGTTATTAAATTTGTTGAGAACAATACCCCATTTTCTTTATTGCTAGGAAAACCCTGGATTGAGAAAGATCAGATCTGGAGAAAAGAAGAAGAAGCCCTAGAACAAAAAAAGAAAGCATTAAAAGATTTCATGACTAGGAGAATAATGCACTTGATAGAAGAACAAGAGAACAGGTCGAAGACCAAATACTTGGGTGTTGAAGTTGAAAGAACATGAGAAAATAGAGCACTTACCCCAGACATCGAAGAAGTATTACCCTTAAACCTTATGAAAGACCATCAACAACGCAAATTTATTATGCCAAGAGAAGATAAGAATCAGAATGGGAAGAGGAATCCAATAATGCAGATCACAGGGAAGAAGGCTAGAAAACTTAGAAAGAAGAAAGCAAAGTTGGAGAAATTACAGGAAGTTCCAGAGAAGACTTCGTTGAAGGAAGGTCTCCACAATTCGAACTTCGCCAGAATATCAGAGAAACTCAGGTTGGCACTTAGCCATGGCGAAGTGATATGACCCTTGGAGGTATTATAACCGTTAAATTGATGTTCTTGAATGGATAAGCAAGAAGTTATGATTAGAAACCTCGCCATTGGATCATTGGACCACACTGTAATGGACATAACTGCATTGATGAAGGCTTCTTGTCCGTTGGAAGGATTTGTTACATTGCTGTCTACTTATCCCGTCAACTGTTGTGCCGAGAACACTTTCACGAATTGTATTCAAGCTAACTAGATAACTCATTGTTACCGTGTTGTGCTTATTGTTACACATGATTTTGGTCATCTTGGTGATATCTTAACAATGGTGTATTCAGGTTCCCAACAAGGAATTTTTGCCTGAGAAAAGTAGCCCTTGTCTCCTTCCAAAAACATATTTTTAAAGTGAGTTCGCAGGCTACCTATGGCCTAGGGTGCGAGAATCATCATTCTCACAGGCCACCTACACTTAGGGCACAAAATTCTCGTAGTTTTCTCTATACACAGGGTGCGAACCTATTTTTAATCTTAGAAAGGAGAAGAGGTCTTGAGGGTTCTAGAAGGGAATATTCTAGAAAATGAGTTGGCATTCGTATGGTTGTCATTTTACTGACTTCTCAGATTTGATGGGATTATCCTCATCCATGTAACCATCTCTCATTCTCCTATATATTGAAAGGTTTCTCATGGAAAAGGTTAAGCAATATTGAATGAAGAATTGGTGAAAGAATTGTGTGAAGAACCCTGTTTGGACAGAGACTTGAAGGCTCTAGTTGGTCTATCAAGAGGAATTGAATCTTCTTCATGCAAGCACAAGTGTGTGTGTTGGAACCAAGAGTCANTTCTACTTTCAATTAATATGATACAGCGACATGTCCCTTTCCCATAAAGTCACTCTTACTTTATTGTGTAATTCCTTGATCATATGCATAAGTTGACATTGAATACATTTTTCTATCTTCACTTTGGTTGGTTTGTGTTGTCTTGGACTTGATATCATGAGAGCACCGGAGCGAAGCAGGAGCAACAAAGACCTAAGGAAGCGATATAAAGATATGTCACTTATTCCTCCCTTTTAGTAAATTCAATGATTACAACTTAGGGAGAGAGTCGTGTCCTGTCCTGTTTTGTTCTAGATCCAGGTGGATCTAGAGAGATCTGTTAGTGTGCGCACCTACCGATTAGTCTGATAACAAAATTGGCGACTCCAATGGGGATGCAACCCATTTTTTAGTGGTTTTTGGTGTTTTTCCTTGGCCATTTGCTCTTACCTTACCATTTTTTCATCTCTATCAATCTCTGACTCTTGAGGAGACCCTGACAGACTCTTTGGGTCCAGAGGTTCCTTCAAAATTTTTGTCTTTTTTCCAAATTTTGCTTAGTTTCAGGCATTCTCACACTGAACCCTTCTGTAGCATGCGAGAACCCCTAGAATTCACACCCTGCTTTGTAGTTCAGTGTGAACCTCTCGCACTCTGTTTGTGACCATCCTGAGAGAATTCTCCATTCTCGCACTGTACACCATTGCCTGCCTACGAACCCATTTGCAAAATTTTGGGATTAAGGTTTTTGTATGATCAGATGCCCAGATTTGTATGTGTGTCTGAAAATAACTACTTGGGCCATTGATTGATTGTTTCTTGACTTCGGATTTTTTGAATGATTAGTCTTCAGAAATCAAAAACTCTTCTTGTTCATTTTTTCTCAACTGTTATCTCTTGACCTTTTCTTAACAAGGATATAATCTCTGATCCTGAAATCCGAGTGCTTGTTTGGTTGGGAGCCGGTGATCAATTTAAAAGTTGGGATTAATTGTCTTTCTCAATTCTCATTACTTGGAAAATTGTTGCCCTCATGCATTTGAAAAGACTAGTCTTGTCTGCTTGTTATTGTTGTCTTCATTGAAAGATTGGTTTGGGTTCTTTGTATATTGCTTTTCATTAGTTGTTGGATTTTCTTAGTTCCACCACTGTTGTGTGGTTCCTATTGAAAATTAAAAAAACATTTTTCTTTTTAAAAAATAAATTTTTATTTCGAAAATATTGGCACTCATTTTTTGAAAAAGAACAAATAGAGAATTGGCATTGTTCGTGATTCATTGACATTGTATTTTAAAGAAGATTGTATATCGTCGTTCAAGGTTGTTCTTAGAAAACTCCTCTTTCCCTCCTATAAATAGGATTCATCGAACAAAATTGATATCTTTCATTCCTATCTATGCATTGTTGGGTCAGAGTCTCACACAACATCGATTTCATTTCCATCTCCTTTGAGTAACAACAACCTTTAATAATATTGCACAATTTTTAAAATTTAACTAGTAACTCTTTTCTAGGACTTTATGACACCAACATTAGCTAGGCTAGAGCTTTGGAATAGACAGAGAGATACACTCTCCAAAGCACAAAACACACAATAACATCTTGTGGTAAGGAGTGTCAAATTCCATTTGCAACATTTTGTCCTGGGAAGTCCTTCTCACACAAGGGTCAAGCCCAAGGTCGCATTGATATTGACATAGTTACTCACCCTACTTTGTTGATATCGGTGTAGAGATTTCACGTATTACGGGGGTCACTTGAAGGTATACCCACAATGATGAGTGGAAGTCTCTCGAGCTGATTTTGGGCTAGATACCCTGCCCTTGCGTGTGGATTGAACTGTCGAGTGTCCCCCCAGGCTTTATTGTTGTTGGTGGTAACCTTAGTGGCCTATCTTATTAGGGTCTTACATGAGGTGACTGTGAAGGGGAAAGTTTTCACGGTACCTAGAATCGACATTGGCCAAACTCACTCGGGCTCCTTGGGGGGTATACCCACGATTATGTGTGGGAGCTTGCACCAGGGTGTAAGTCCGTTAAGCAGGTAATCAACGTAAATTTTCCACCCTAGCCCAGCCCCTTCTCATCTTATTGTTGCGATGTTAAATTTCATCACCAACTAGTGATTTCGGAATTATAAGGTCTTGTTTGCTTGGTTTTGCTTCCTATATTTGTTACTAGTGCATGCTGTTTGTTTACCCAAGTTGACCATAGGATTTTCTTCATAAGTTTTTAACTCGTTAACCATTGACCCTCCACGTTGTTCATGTAGAATGCAAGGTTTACCCCCAGAAAATCTTGAAGGTTCTCAATCCTTGCTTACTAACTCACCCGAGGGCTCTCCTCAACAGAGTGAAGTCCAAGACATCACCACTCCACAAGTGGAAATAATCAACTCTCTAGAATGATTCCAAATTTCTAATTCTCGAGAGGACTTTTGACTTCGCCCTGAATCCAAGAGCATTGGAGTGAAGTGGGAGCAACAGAGACCTAAGGAAGCGATATAAAGGTATGTCACTTATTCCTCCCTATTACCAAATTCAATGATTACAACTTAGGGAAAGAGTCGTGTCCTGTCCTATTTTGTTCTAGATCTAGGTGGATCTAGGGAGATCTATTAGTGTCCACACCTACGGATTAGTCCGATAACACTTATTGAGACCTTGCCATCCATTCTATTTCATTGAGAAATTGTTCATGAGCCTGAGATATTCGATCTCAAGCATGCATGTCGGACGAGATCAGTGCTGTGGAAAAGCCATTAGATGAAATTTTAATCGATATAATGGCAGAGAAAGTGATGTCTG
The DNA here is from genome assembly GCA_032191745.1 of Picea mariana. Classification (NCBI taxonomy): domain Eukaryota; kingdom Viridiplantae; phylum Streptophyta; class Pinopsida; order Pinales; family Pinaceae; genus Picea; species Picea mariana. The sequence goes on along the minus strand of JASDQU010099705.1, from coordinate 15,403 downwards.
TAGGAGTTTAAGCCTCATCGATGAGAGGAGTGAAAGCCTCCCCATCGATTGCTCTTGGATCTGGACCATCTCGCGCTGCATAAGAGAAAAGGACTAAGCATAGAGATGACTTAGCAAACACGAAGTTAATCCCATCCATCCTGCCTGACTACATCCCACCTCTGGCCAGTGTGGTGAGTCGTGATAGTGTCCCGAGGGATTTCGACTACACAATTATCACGACATACCTCCCGAAGGGGATATGCACAGTCAGACCGCAATTGGAGAGAATTTCAACTCTGAAGATCAGTGACTATAATCTAGGAGACCGAAAGACCTATGACATTCTTGCGCCTCACAAGTACTTGACCAAGACGAAGGGAAAGAAATCAAAAATAATTCCTCAACCATGGACCATGAACATCGCACAGTCCACTATCCTGACTAAATGAAAATCCTACATTTTGGAAGGCACCAGGAGGTTGACGCGTGCATTAAACTCCTGCTGTCATGCTTTAACAATGGTTACTTATGGCTAGACAGATGCATCAACGTCGATCCAACACTGATCCATTAGATCATTGACCTAAGTATGCAAGGACCTGAGCCACAGGACTTTTACCTAGGGAAGGCTGCAGATCGCACCCTGGCACAGAGGATTAAAGATACTTATGGTGATGTAGAGAAGGGAACGTGAGGCTAGAAGGTAGCCTCCATTAAAAATGGTGCAATGCACCTTTCTTGCCAGTTGATCAGTGGTAAGATAGTAAGGAAGAATAGACCCACGCAGGTCGTGTGGTTTTTCATTAACCTCGCGGGAAAATGCATGGAGGGATTATAGATGAACTAGGCTAGTTACTTAGTCAACCAACTAGAAGTGGATTTCCACGAAGCTCAGGATCAAGGCTATGAGTTCCACTTTAGCTGTCTCCTGATCCTCATCACATTTACATCTTGGGATATGCCAGAATGTGTGACCTTCCCTAACATTGAGCTGTTCGAGCCGCTTGCTGTGAAGTTTACCATGCTTTGGTATTCAAGCGATACGGGAAAACAATGGTAGTCGAACGCAGTATTCCATACCTACTACCTGCTGCTGAAATGAGATAATGATTTGTTCCGCCATATGACACCGAACACTTTGGATATATTATGGCCCCTGATGAAGTTCTACGTAGATAGACATTTTATATAAATCACTGTGCACGCATATGAGAGTAAAGGAGAGTTGTGGTCATACTATAAGATCATCGAGGAAGATCTGGAGGAGATCACTAAGGAATGGACCACAGAGTACCTTATACCAATCGACCAGGTGGAACTGTCTGACCCAGAACTCATTGGAAACCCGATGGTCACCCACGAAGAGTATGATGCACCCAACAATAGTAGGAAGAAAAATAAAGAAGAGGTACATCAGCTGGACAATGTCTCAAAAGAAACTGCTTCAGAATCACCTAGCGGAGGAGGTGGTGACGAAGTGGACAAAGAAGAGAAAGAAGGGGAAGAATATAAGAAGAATAAAGGAAAAGTAACACTTCCACATAATCCCCCTAATGATGTAAATCCACTGAACAAACGAAAGGTTTCCCCCATGAAACCTACATCGTGGAAGAAATCCAAAGCTAGTAAGCTGAAGCTACAGACTATGCTCATGGTGGATGAATTCAGATTCATTATCATAGCTGTATTAGATGCCTTGAAAGATATTTTTCATAGAACCGAAGCAAAATAAGAGGCTATGTATGATAGAATTGAGATAGAGCTAAGGGGTGCCCTTCAATCTAGCCACACAACATCCACTGTGCCCCCGCCATCAGATGAAACAGATTTGAGATATGAGCTTTCCCAACTCCGCAGAATAGCTGACGCCACTTAAGCTCGCCTTCGTCACGTGCATGAAGAGAAATACCAGGCCACAACGACTCTGAAGCAAGCACAAGAGGAGGTGATAGAGAAACGCAGGGTTGCACAACAGGAGAAAGCTTCCCTCCAAATGAAGTTCGAATAGGAGAAAGTTTAGATCCAACAAGAGAAAGAACAATTGCTAGTGGAGCAAATTAGAATCAAAGAAGCAGTCAACAGAGCACTCCACTCTGTGAAGGGATTATAACAATTGGCCGAAGACCCAGTAGAGAATCAAGTGGAAAGGCTTGCTGAAGCCATTCAATAGCTTCAACAAAGAATAATAGATCTAGAGCTACAAACAATGCCAATCACTTTGCAAGATGTGCGGGATCAAGGAGAAGCAACTGCTCAGAGTGTAGTTGAGAGAATCAATGCCTTCGCCAGGGAATGTAAACAACTAAGTGATTGTAGTGCGTAGACTTATGAGTGACTCACTGAGGATACTGAACTAAAGACACTGGAGTCACAACTCCAGGAGGCCAAGAAACAAGCAACAATAGTTCAGGCACATTTGAATCTCTTTTCAGCAGTTGAGAGAATGAAATGATCCCAGGAACAATGCACTGTCCAATAGAAAGTCCATACCATACATAGGAAAGTCATGGAAGTGACTCAGAGGCTCTATCCAACCCAGGATGCAGCTTGCCAACTGCTGGAAGAGATTGAAGGATGAGGAGCATAACTAGAATAGGTAGTCACTATAGTGGAGAAATGATTGGAAGGACCTGTGAATGAGGCAGTTCTTCAGGAGTTCACCGAGGAGGAGGCCTTGGCACAGCAACAAGTCGAAGCAACTCGAGGATTTTGAGGCATAATTAACCAAAGAAAAGTGAATCGGGACGAGTCATAGGTGAGTGTTGGGGACTTGTTGGCCCTTGACCAAGTTTTGAAGATCCTTGGTAAGGTTTGACCTATTTTGGGACTTCGACAGGCTGTCAAAGGCAGAGCACAAGTCGAAGTGGAGATCATGGGATCTTGGCCCCTTTTTAGGGAATTTTTGGGTTTTGGGATTATCTAACGGGTATGGGATGTCGGCCCATGGGTTTACCCATGTTTAGGCCGTTTTTTAATGTATAAATAGAAATCTAGGCGATGTAAGTAGAGAGAGTGTGTGTGTGATGCTAGGTGCTAAGGGAAAGTGAAGGCCAACATGCTAAGTGCAAGTGATAGTTGTAATTTCTTTGTGCATACTATGTGAGACTTGCAAGGCTAAGTGAAAGAAACTGTAAGAGACTGTGTAAGGGCTTTGTGCTATAACCTAGCTTGGGGAAGGACGATATGGTGAGGTGCATGCAGATCTCCTGTCCTCCGCAGAGTATGATTTTGATGCTATGTGTCCGTAAGAAGCTTGAAAAGAAGATAATAAAGAAGACGAAGAGTTGGGGGACGAAGCCCCAGGCTGGGGGTGAACCACGTATATCCTGTGTTATGGTTTCTTTGTACATTATGGTTGTTTTATGGTTCATATGATTAATTCTTAGTACAATGATGTACACTTAGATGAATATGATAGCTTAGTGCCTAATGATGTGAATGAGATGCTATATCTGATCTATGTTGATGTTCTTAGTGCCTAATGATGTGAATGAGATGCTATATCGGATCTATGTTGATGTGCTTAGTGCTTGAATGTGTTGAATCTTGTTGAATAACGCACTGTGCTGTAATTAGGGTTTATCTGCGCTGTAGATAAAGGTTAAGTACTAATGAATAAAAACTGCTAAGTGATTTGTTAGAGTATTGTAATCACAGATCTGTGTCCCAGCCTAGGTTGCAGACACTGGAGTCCTCAAACCACCATTGCCTCTACCTTGGGTGAGACTTCATTTGCTTCGCAGGTGTTGCCGAAAGGGTTGGTAGTTAAGGTTTCGTTGGTGCGCTATTGAAGCATTGAACTGTGGGTCTGCCCTTGTGCCAACAACAACAATAGAAGTTTATTAATGACAATCACATCTACTTGTAATTTCAATGAGAAACCAGAAACACTGATTTGAACAGAAAATCACTTATGCTGATATGAGTTTTAACACTTACTGCTCAGGTGCTTGGGAAGTTATCAACTGCTGCTAACGAACGAAAATTATGATTCCCTTCCACAAATGAGATGGTGACTTAGACACAATTATTCAAAAAACAAATCAAAATCAAGCAAAATAAAAAGAACCAAAATCAAAACAGAAAATAAAATTAAAAAATATTTACAAAAGAGTGGAACATAAATCATCAGGTGAAATACCTCTTGAGGGCCTAGCCATTTACTAGGAAAGTGTCTGTTTGTCCCTCTAAATTATGCAGATGGAAAGAGTTGGGACCCAATTTTTCAGAAATTACAAATGGTCTTAGCCATAGATTTTAGAACTTGGTATGTTCCCCCTTACCCTCGTGGGATTTATCCCACTTGAGAACCAAATCTCCGAAATCGAAATTACTATCTGAAGATGAATTCGAATCAAACCAGATTTTTACAATTTGCTGGTGCTGATCCAATTTTTGCTTTGCTTGGGTCCTCACTTCCTCTAGTTTTAATAAGGCATTTATTTGATTTTCTAGAGGAGGGCACTCCTCTTCTTTAACTTTCTGTGACAATTGCAGGGAAAGAAGTAAGACATACAGGGGGAGAATTGCTTCTCTTCCGTAGACGAGGAAGAAAGGGGAATTACCAACAGAGGTTTTTTGGGTTACTCTATCAGCCCATACTTCATAATACAGTGCATTGTGCCAGTTCTTTTGATTTTCTGAAACTGTCCTTTTAATAATCTTGATTAAATTTTTGTTTGTTGATTCTGCTAGGCCATTTCCTTGAGGGTAGTAGCTTGCATAATACTTTGTTTTAATCTCTTTTTCTAGAGAAAAAATGTTCATATCAAGGGACGAAAAGTAAGAGGCATTATAAAAAACCAAAAATTCAGGAATGTCAAATCGAGTGATGATATGAGAGTTCAGAAAAGACACTACCTGATTTCTATTTACCAATTTTAAAGGTACAGCTTCATACCATCTTGTAAAATAGTCTGTTGCTATAAGGATATAATTGTGTTACTGAGAAGAAGAGGGATTAATTGGTCCTATGATGTCTAGGCCCCATTGCTGAAAAGGTGCATCTACAATGACAAGTTTCAAAGGGAAAGCTGCCTTTTTCACCTGTCCTCTAGCCTTTTGGCAGATTATGCATTTGCGAGACATCATGTGGGCATATTTAAACATGGTAGGCCAATAGTACCCAGCTCTTAACACTTTGTGGGTAGTGGTATCTCCACCGAAGTGACCATTGGCTTCACTTGCATGAATTTCAAATAACACTTTTTCTGACTCTTCCTTTTCCAAACAACGTAGAAAAACACCATCAAAGTTCTTTCAAAATAATACATCATTTATTAAATGGAAAGATGCATATTTAAGCCTAAGTGGTATTTTGTTCTTAGGATCAAGATTACGGGGAGTAGATCCATGTGTCAAATAAAATCTAATGTTCTCATACCAAGAATTAACAGTAGCTTGTGCACAACTCATCTGTTTTTCGTTATGCTGATTCACAGTTGAGGCATTTATTTGACTTTCTTGTTCTTCGACTGAATCAACCACTAGTTTAGACAGGCTTTGACCTCTAACAATTTGTGCAGGGGTTATTTCAAGGTCATATTCCTGTAGTGACGTCATCCGGTTTTCCCTTTTCTCACCCAGTTCGTTTTGTACTAACAAATTTCTTACAGTTGGGTAAGGAACAATAACCTTGGTTTTGGATTTCAATAGGTAAGATTGGAAGTGTTTCACTGCTTTGAAAACAACATATGCCTGTTGATCTACTGTTGGGTAATTAATCTCTTCTCCTTTAAAAATTGAGCTCATGAAGGAAATGGGTATCTCATTTCTTTCAATGTTTTTCTGTGTAAGAACAACAATATAAGATCAGTCAGAAGCAAAGGTGTAAAGAGTGAAATCCTGAGAAAAATCGGGACTCATCAAGGAAGGGGCCTCTATTATTGCTTTTCTAATTGAATCAAAAGCCTGACTTTCTTGTGATCCCCAATGATACACAACATCCTTTTTAATTAAATTTTGTAACGGTCTAACCATTTTTGAGAATCTTGGGACAAACCTTCTGACGAAATTAATCTTGCCCAAAAAGGACTGCATGGATTTTTTGGAAGAAGGAGGGGGACGTTTAGCAATAGCTTGGGTTCTTTTGGGGTCAATAATCATTCCATCCTTAGATACTATAAATCCAATCAGTTTTCCTTGCTCTACTACAAAGACCAATTTCTTAGGGTTGAGAGATATACCGAACTTGTGACATTGTTCTAGGACAACCCTAAGGTTCGATAGGTGATCTTTCTTGTTTCTAGAGAAGACTGTGACATAGTTAAGATAGACCATGAATGACTGGTTAATGAGGTAATAGAAAGTAATATCCATTTATCTCTGGAAAGTGGCACCGATGTTTATCAGTCTAAAGGGAATTTTCCTGTAGGCGTAAGTGCCCCATGGGGTACAAAAGGTGGTTTTAAGATGGTCTCAGGGAGACATTAGGACTTGGTTGTATCCCAAAAAACCATCTAGTAGAGATAGTCTTTCAAAACCAGACACCTGTTGTAGAATTTGTTCCATTGGAGGAATAGTGTAGTTGTCTTTATTAGATGCTCAGTTTAAATTCTGAAAATTGACACAGAGTCGAATGTCACTGCTTTTCTTCCTTACAAGGACTAAATTAGACACCCATTGTGTGTGCCTAACCAAAAAAATTATCTTTGCAGTTAGTAATTTGTTTAGTTCCTTTTTAACAATGGGTTCCAATTTAGGATGCATCTTCCTCAATTTTTTTTGAAAAGGTTGAGTCTGGGGTTTCATAGGGATACCATGTTGTATGATGTTAGGGTCAAATTTTTTCAAGTCATCATACATCCAAGAAAAAACGTCTTTAAATTATTTAAATAATTTTATAAAAGTAGATCTCTCTTTCTCGAAACATCCCTTTCCTAGATTAATATTTTGAGGA
>JASDQU010099704.1:1034105-1053214 GCA_032191745.1 Picea mariana | reverse complement strand
AGGATACCATTAGGTAAGAATCAAGGAAGAAGACATTCATAAGACAACCTTTAGGACTAGGTATGGGCATTATGAATTTGTAGTGGTGCCATTTGGACTGACCAGTGCACCAACTGTAATCATGTGCTTAATGAATACCATATTTAGAAATTATTTGGATAGGTTTGTCATAGTATTCTTGGATGACATACTTATCTATTCTAAGTCTAAAGAGGATCATGAACATCACTTAAGACTGGAATTGCAAGTATTGATAGAACATCAGTTGCATGCCAAGTTGAGTAAGTGTTCCTTTTATCAAAAGCAGATCCATTACTTGGGACACATTATTTCAGAGCTGGGTATAGAAGTAGATCCAAAGAAGATTGAAGCCATTAGAGGATGGCCAACACCTAGAAATGTGCCAGACATCAGATCTTTTATGATATTAGCAGGCTACTACAGAAGGTTCATAGTAGGGTTCTCTAAGATTGTTCATCCCATCACTTCTTTGCAAAAGAAAGGAACTAAATTTGAATGGACACTCAAGTGTGAAAAGAATTTTAATCTGTTGAAGGAATTACTTACTAGTGCACCTGTGTTAAATATTGCTGACCCAAATGAATTTTTTGTGGTATGTACAGACACATGTAAGAAAGGACTTGGGGGAGTCCTCACGCAAAATGGACATGTCATTGGATATGAGTCCAGAAAGATTAAGGAACATGAGAGGAACTATGCCACCCATGACTTGGAACTTGATTCCATTTTCCATGCCTTGAGGAAGTGGAGGCATTATCTCATGGGGAAGAAATTTGAATTAAGGATAGAGCACATTGGCCTGAAGTATCTTTTTAAATAGCAAGCCTTGAATGCCAGGAAAACAAGATGGCTTGAATTTTTAAGTGAATATGACTTCGATATCAAGCATATCAAGGGGAAGGAGAATAAACTTTTCGATGCACTTAGTAGGAGAGTGCATTGCATGCATGCTACTGCTGTTAGTGTGCATCAGTCAGACTTGAAGAGCATAATTTTAGATGGTCTTGTTAAAGATTAGCATTACCTACAAGTAAATGAAAACTTACAGCAAGAAGATGTACAACAAAAAATAAAGGAGGATGAGATAAAGGAAGACAAATTACTCATGCATAAAAATAGAATCTATGTTCCTAGTTCTGGAGAACTGAGGAATTTGGTACTGAAGGAAATGCATGATGTTTCTTATGATGGACATCCCAGTTACCAGAAAACATTTTCAACAGTAAGAAGTCAGTTCTTTTGGCCGGGAATGAAGAATGATGTTGCTGATTACATCGCTTGATGTATGGAATGTCAAAACGTGAAGGCTGAGCATAGGCACCCAATGGGTTTGCTGCAACCATTACCAATCCCAGAGAAGAAATGGGAGGTGATCACCATGGATTTCATCACAACATTACCCAGAACGAATAAGCAACATTATTCAATCATGGTGGTGGTTGACAAGTTAATAAAGGCTGCTCATTTTTTGCCTGTGAAGACAACGCATACAATGGCTAATATTACAGAAGTTTTCATGAAGGAAATTGCTAGGTTGCATGGGATACCTAGGACAATCATCTCGGATAGAGATACAAAGTTTACCTCTAATTTCTGGAGGGGATTGTTTAAAGGATTTGACACAAATCTAAACTTTAGCACCGCATATCATCCCTAGATAGATGTGAAAATAGAGACAGTCAATCGAATAATTGAAGACATGCTGAGAATGTATGTGATGGATAAGCCATCTAAGTGGGAAGATTACTTACACTTGGTTGAGTTTGCATATAATAATGGGTATTAAGATTCATTGAGAATGAGCCCATTTGAAGCCTTGCATGGTAGGAAATGAAATACTCTAGTGAGATGGGACAACCTAATAGATAGAGTGGTACTTGGGCCAGAGTTTCTCAAGGACATGGAATACTAGGTGGTTAAGATCAAGAAAAATTTAAAGGCAGCTCAGGATAGATAGAAAGTTTATGCCAACAAGAAATGGACAGCTAGATAATTTAAAGTAGGGGAGCATGTGCTTTTGAAAGTGAAGCCCAAGAAAATCTCTTTGAAATTGGGTAGTTGTACAAAGCTGGCAGCCAGATTCTGTCGTCCATTTGAAATATTGGACATAATAGGGCCAGTTGCATACATGCTTGCATTGCCTGCTTCCATGAATGTGCATAATGTATTTCATGTATCTTTACTAAAGGAATATGTACATGACCTTAACCATGTTTTTGATTGGCATCTGATTCAGGTAGAGACAGAGGGATACTTTCAGGTTCAGCTAGTGCAGGTATTGGACAGAAAGGTCACAATGCTTCAGAATTGAGTTATAGAGTTGGTAAAAGTTCAGTGGACCTACTGCGGTCTTGAAGATGCTACCTGGGAGCATGAATATGCCATGCCGTCAGAGTACCCACAAATTTATGAATAAATTTGTGATTTTGATCTCTATTTTGTATGTGAACTGAGGACAGTTCCAAAATAAGGGAAGGGGATGTAACGCCCCAGGTTTCGAACCCCCATTTTAAATAATGTATTGTTACAATGTTGAGAGGCTTGAGTGCCCAAACAATTATTAAAGCAACCAGTATGCCCAAGAAATGTAATGTTTTTATAATTATTAATAATAAATACATCGCTAGCTACTAGACGGACAAGGACTAGAGTTATAGGGGGCTATGATTCCACAAGAGAGGGGGATTGAGGGGATAAATGTTTATTCCTATGTTAATTACCCTTTTTTCTTAAGGGAGGTCATCGATTACGTGAGATTCTTGGGGAAAACTAGGAGGCTCTTGATTTCCCCATGAAAATACTTAAACCCATCCCTGGTCTGATTGTGGGGTTGTTCATTGGCTCGTTCGCTCCATCACCTCTGCTTTATCCCATTCATTCCATCACGCACTCTCATGCACTCACCTACCCATTCATCAAACCATCCTCACCTGCGTCTTGGCCTGGTAAAGGGAAAAAATCTATTGAATATTAGCCACAGGATAGTTGGCTGTAATGGTCGTTGGTGTGATCCAGTCATGTCTTGAGGCTTGCATGTCTGAGATGCATTTTCCTGTGTCCCACGTTGTTCACAGTTGTGAGTCCTGAGAGTTCCAACATTGAGATTCTAGACCAGTTATGTTGTAGGCCCGAATAAGTAGAAGGGCTGCCTGAGGGACTGCGTGGCAGAGAAAGGTGGAGGTTCATTCTCTTGGGTGGTGCAAGCTGGGTAGAAGAGAGCTGGGTACTTGGATTTTTGTGGGTGTTGGGAAGTCTGTGAGAGCTTGAGTGTTGAATGGTTTGGGAAGAAAAGTACACTCTGGAACCATCCTTGTTGATTCATATCCTTGGCTTGGGGGTGACACTACTGTTGAGATTTGGAGCAGTGGTGTCTACGGTTGGGTGGAACATCCTCGGTATGCAGCCAGTTGGTGTCACCTTTTCATAAATATAAGTGCTCTCTGTTATGATATTATTATCTCTGTATGAATGTATTCTGATGTATATTTTAATTATCATCTAACTAAATCTTAGATTATGCATGCTTGCTCGATATTGTTCTGCATGTCGTTAAATCTTTTCTTTTATGCATCCTTATATTTCAAAAAGGTATCGGTAAGAGAAAGAAGGCAAAGGGTGGGATTGCAGGTAGTATACCTCTTCCTGTATGTGGCTGGGGATGTTACAGCTGGGGGAACCTCGGTTTTGGGAAACAGAACCTTGTGCAGGGTACTATTCCTTCACAGGGAGCGACGACTAGAGTTTTCTCCACTCAGGGTCTTTGGAATCCTTGGCAGGGATCAGTTCCCTCACAAGGAATGTTAGTCAGGGGAAACCCCTTCCATTCCCAATGGAACCCTAGACAGAGCTTTGTATCTATGCCCGTTGGATTGGTTGGGGCATCCCCTTCCAAAATCCTTGGAACACAATGTAGAGAGAAATCTCCGTACAAGCTATGTCATCCAATTACAGGAGTCAACCGGTGATACGCCAATAGAAGTAGACACCCTATGCTGGTCAAGGCCATGGTTTCTACCAAAACCCTAGCCATAAGTCCAAATTTTCCTGGCAACCTGGTGCCAGTCAAACTCCAGGACCCTCTTTTCCTATAAATAATACACAACCTAAACTATTGTTTCTGGCAACGCTACATCTTCCAGACTTGTTGAGATTACTGAACGACCTAATTTTTCATGATTTGCATTGGCCCCCCATGCCGGATAAGTTCTCCTCGGATATTCCTAAATTTGAAGGCAAGCCCGGTGAAGATCTAGGTGATCATGTGATGAGTTTTCATTTATGGTGATCGTCAAACTCACTGAGGGATGACTCTGTCCAATTGCACCTTTTTCAATGCACTCTTGTAGGGGGTGTCACAAAATGGTATCTTTAGCTCGACCAATCGAGGTAATCTTACTTTAACGACTTGGCGATGGTCTTTTTGAACCATTTCGAGTTACCTGTGAGATACGGTGTCGACACTGAATTGCTGGCCAACTTTGAGCAAACCAAGGTCGACCATATCTCAGATCATATCTGAGAATGGTAGTGTCGAAAGAGATTAACTAAGGTCCAGTTCCCTCCTGCTTTATTTCTTGAGTGGTTCTTGAAGTCTTTCATGCCCTGCATATCCAAGGACATAGCGAATTCCAGAGTGTTTTCAGAAGAGGAGGCTATTAACAGAGCGCGGTACCTTGAACTGATATACTCTCAGTCCTGCATGCTCTATGAGATTTTTCCAGAATCGCCATGGCATATTCTCGATAAGGCCAAGAAAAATTTTGGACCCCATGCTGATGGTATTGTGGGCTCAGCGCAAAACAAGTCCACGTACCTATTGTCAAATCAGTTGCAGCAATTGTTGATACAAAACACTATGGCCAACCAGACTCTGAGTTTTGTTGTTCCCCTTATTCATACGTCGGACGTACATAGTGTGCAGTCAACGAACCCTAAGGCCAGCCAAAAACCTGAGGGAAAGAATAAAAAACAGAACAAGAAAGGTAGGGGACAAAAAGGATACCAACAATGTTGGTGCAAAATGGAGAAGAGGAAGTTGAAGTATCCATGTAATATTTGCATGGAAGACAACCTGACTCATCTGTGCCCTTGGCTTGAAGAAGCTCAGAAGCTATTGGTGCAACAACAACCTGTTGTGATGATGACCCCTTTTCCACAAGGGAAAAACATGGCTTAGGCTTCAGCATCCTCGAGCACGACAGGGGGTAGTCAGGGACCCCCCATGACTACCAATAACAACATGTCTGAGAATATTTACATGATGAATGCCGAGGATAATATAGAGACCAGGGCCCGAGATTATGAAATGCCATAATATGTCGATAAGGGAAAAGAATCCAAGAACCTGCTAATTCCTCTCTAGATTGAGAAGGTGGCGGGCGAAACGATGACTCACATCCCAAAAGGTGTGTTTAAGAAGGCTTCTCATAATCCAAATGCGAGGGCCATCTAGAATTAATCCATTGTGGAGGATTTGGCATAGAACCCTTACGCTATGTCTTCTTTGGAAGTCCTCCATAGTTTCCCTTCATAGAGAAAATATTTGTTGTTCACCTTGGGCTCGACAAAGACTTGTTACCCGAGAGCCCATCGCTTTTTATCCAAGCGACTTAAAACCCCATCTTCCTTACCACGTTGCATTTTATATAGTAGTGGCTTACACCACAAAATATTGTACTCAGAACATTTTTCATACAGTGATTGACAAGGGTACCTCGACTTGCATGATGTCGTTGCCATGTTGGAAGGCCATTTTCCAACCCTATTTGTCTTCGTCGCCTACATTGCTTACGACATTTAACGGTCAGTCGTTCAGACCACATGGAATCATTCCTTCTTTTCTCATGAAGTTGGGAGGAAAAATCATGTGTGTCAAAGTTTAAGTGGTCAATGCGCCTCTCGACTACAACCTATTGTTAGGAAGGATTCAGACTTATGCGATGCATGAAGTGGTTGCTACGATTTTTTGGGTCTTGTGTTTTCTGCACGAGGGTCGGATTGCTACCATTGACTAGTTGTCCTTCTCCCATCCTAACCCTTCATCGGGGGCTTCCATGGTCCCGATGATTGATAATACGCAGCCCAACATTGTCAACTTAGGTGTTGTTTTGTTCCATCATTGATGGGGACTTTTGATTACCCGCCACCTTTTGGCGATGTCAAACTTATATCGGTTGTTCTCGACCAGCCTAGGGATGCAATTCTACAAGTGTCATCATTTTGAATGAGTTACTTTAACGATCTATGGACTCTACCTTCCCCATCGACTCCAATGGAAGGGATAGGGAATCCTGGCATGGCCATGCCCTTGTCCATGACTGAGGTTGCATACATCATTGTCCAACAAACTTTGTCCAACTCTGATATGACTCCACCACAGGAGTTAGATCTAGTCCTCAAGCCTATTTGGGCTCAAGGTTCTCTTGCCACTGAAGATCCTTTAGACTTGGTCTTTCCCTCTGACGAGGTGATTCTCAAGGCTTTGACTGGTGCTAATAGAACTTGGGATGATCTACATCATAGATATTACTTCCTTCCCGAGCTAAGGAGAATAGAGGTGAGAGAATTTTTTTCGACCTTGAATGGAGATAGTTATTGTCCTATAAATACCCTGGCTACACATGGAGTTTATGCTGAGGGTAACATGGAAAGTATCTCTACAAATATTCCAATAGATATCTCCAAAATTCCTAGTGTTGTGGAGAATGTTTTTGTTGGAGCAGACTGCTCCCTCGAAGAGATTCGAAATTATACTGAGTTATTCAAGGAATTCTACAACGTTTTTTCCTGGTCTTATGAGGAAATGTTAGACATAGACCCACGAATTGTCAAGCATGAAATTATGAATTATCCTGATGCCAAGCCGGTCCGACAGAAGCTTTGTCCGGTAAATCCTTAAAAAGTGGCAACAATTAAGGCAGAAGTAGAAAAACTGCTGAAAGTTGGTTTTATCTACCCTGTACAGTTGACAGAATAGGTGTCAAACCCAATTTCGGTTAACAAGAAACATGGTAGGATTCGCCTGTGCATGGAATTCCGTGATTTGAATAAGGCCTGTTCGAAAGACAACTTTCCCATTTCATTCATCGATCAAATTGTCAATGAATGCACAAGCTGCGAGGTCTTTTCATTCATTCATGTTTTTTTGGGATACAATCAGATTTAGATCAAACCCGAGGACCAACATAAGATAACTTTTATTTGTCCTTGGGGCACGTTCACGTATCGTAAGATGCCTTTTCGCCTGAAGAATGTTGGAGCTACTTTTTAGTGGGCTATATTGTTTTCTTCTCATGACCTTAGACATATAGTCGAGGTGTATCTTGATGATATAGCATCATACTCTCGCAAGAGATCTGATTATCCCACTCATCTTCGACTAATCTTTGAACGATGTCGCTACTATTGGATTCGTTTGAATCCTAAAAAGTGTAGTTTATGCATGACGTTAGGTCATCTCTTAGGTTTTATTTTTTCGACAATAGGTAATATGGTAGATCCTCTCAAGTTTGAGGTGATAGTTCAATTTCCTCCCTCGTGCACGACACCCCAGCTTCAGAGCTTACAGGGGAAAGCGAATTTTCTTCGGCATTTTGTTGCGAATTACACCGAGATCACTAAAGGGTTTATGCGTCTCTTGAAAAAGGGAGTCCCATTCTATTGGGATGAAGCTAATCAACGCTCCTTCGAAGTGTTGAAATGCGCTCTGACGTCTGCCCCTCTTCTTCAGCCTCCTGATTATAACATAGATTTCTTGTTGTATTTGGTTGCTACAGAAACGACCATCGACATGGTCTTGGCTCAAGAGGATGATCTGCCCAAAGAGAATGTTATATATTACCTTAGCCGAGGCTTGGTTGGGCCAAAACTCAAATATTCTCATGTTGAGAAGCTTGCTTTGGCAACAATCCATGCTGTCCAATGGTTCTGTCACTACATTTTGCTTCAAAAGACCACTGTCATTGCCTTTGTGAACCCTTTTCAATATGTGTTAACACGACGGATCATTGGCGGAAATATCAGTAGATGGATTGTAATCCTCCAAGAATTTGACTTGGATTTTGTTTTTGCGAAATCCAAAAATTCATTGGTATTTTCCAAACTCATTTTAGAATTTCCGGTCGAATCTAGTGATATCACGCCCGAAGAATCTCCTATCAAAGGAGATATTTTTCTAGTTGCATCTTCAAACCCCTGGTATGGAGATAGACTAGTCTCTATACAAACTTTGAAGTGACCTTCTTCTACTTCCCCATGATGAGTGTCGACGCATTCACCACTAGGCATGAAACTATCTTATACTCGATGAAACTTAGTATCGTCGAGGCATGGATTTCATTCTTCGCTGATGCCTTATCAATGAAGAAGAAAATCTAGTTTTGAATTACTATCACAATGGAGCATGTGGTGGCCATTTTTCTAGGTTGGAAACAACCCAAAATATTCTACGTGCAGGTTTATTCTAGCCCTCGTTAATCAAGGATTGTATTGAGGTGGTCAAGAAGTGCCACCCGTGTCAGATATTCTATCTTAAGATGCGGGCACATCCTCCTCCCATGTTTCCTATCATCGTTTTTGGTCCTTTCACCAAGTGGGGGATTGATTTCACTACATGTCACCCAGCCTACATGGGGCATCGTTACATCATCGTAGCAATAGACTACTTCAGAAAGTGGGTCGAAGCTATGCCAACATTTAACAATGATGGTGAAACAACGAAACTTTTCATTTTTAATCAGATAGTAGCACGGTTCGACATCCCGAAGGAGTTTTTCACTGAACATGGCAGTCGCTTCCAAAAAAAATGATGATTGAGTTAACGTCAAAGCTTAGGTTTATGCAAGAACATTAGTCACCTTATTACCTACAAGCGAATGGTCAGGTTGAAGTTGTGAATAAGTCTCTCAATACTATTCTTCAGCGAATGATCATTTCTACCAAGTCAAATTGGCATTTGATGTTGTACTCAACATTGTGGGCCTACCGAACGTCTATGAAGATTACCACCAATGTTTCACCTTTTCAACTCATATACAGGCTGGAAGTAGTCTTACCTATTGAGTGTCAGATTCCTTCTTTAAATTTGGTAGTGGAGTTGCTTCTAGACACTTCACCACTTGAGGAACACCTACTATATATATAGAAACTCAATGAGTAGCGTCATGATGTAGCCTCAACCAATGAGGCTCATAAGCAATGATTCAAGTGTCAGTACGATCGGTCCATTTGTCCTCGGATTTTATTCGAAGGAGATCTTGTCTTGGTCTATGATAAAGACAAATATCCTCTAGGGATAGGCAAGTTCAAACCCATGTGGTTCAGACCGTTCATTGTGAAAGAGGTCTTGAAGAAGGGCACTTACCATCTGGTTGATTTTGAAGGAAATGCCTTGGTGGAGCCTAGAAACGGGCTCTACCACAAGAGGTATTAATCTTAGGTTGGTCACCTGGGTGACTTCTTGTACATATGTATAGCTTCTTATATAGTTTTTGTCTTTTTTGTTTTGTGGACGTGTAGTTATTTATGTCTTATTTTTCATTGTGGAAGATGTCAAGTGAATTGGGGGTGTTTTTTGGGCTTGCGAATGACACTGGATGACCTTTTCGGAGGATTTCTTCTACAACTTGGGTGATTTTCACACCTGGAGGCCAGTTACTATCTTTCAGAGGTATTTGTTTAGGTGACGCTACAAACAATGTTGCCAAATATAGTGCAGTGATAGAGTTGCTTCCTGACGCTTTGTTGCATGGAATTTCTCACCTCCGGGTCTACCTAGATGCTCAGATGGTTGTATCCCAGTTAAATGGAGTTTACCACGTTTATGATCCCACTTTGCACCGACATTTCCTTAGGGTACGTCTCTTAGAACGTTATTTCGATTACATTACGTATATCCATGTTCCTAGGAGATTTAATCATATGACATATACTCTAGCTAATCAAATATTAGATTGGCATGTTGCACACACATAAAAAGAGAAGCACATGCATACACATGTACATACATTTGTAAGAGATGTAATCTAGAAGACATGAAATATATCTATCTATCTATCTATCTATCTATCTATCTATATATATATATATATATATATATATATATATATATATCAAAAAGTGTCATGAGTACATAGGTGGCCATGAACAGCTCAAAAATAGTGTTCAGTATACATCGATGGGCTTATGCCCTCAAAACATACATGTACAAAAGGTTCCCTCGGCACATGAAAAGTATAGCCTATCTAAGCACGGGGCCTATTGGCCGTGCTATAATTCACAAGGGCATTGGCTAAATGTCAGAGTAACTAGACCTACGTCCGTGGCACCCCTACTACGTGAGTCTACATGGAAGGCAGGAGATCCTCGATCTTGACCATGGGTACTGTGTGTGTGAGCGCAGTGAGGTTGCACTCCACTCATTTCAAAACTCTCTCAGCCTCTCTGGCTAGAGGTCCCCATGTGACTGTTGGTCCGTCGATTGTTGCAGGTCCTTCCTCTAGTCGAGGACGTCGCCAAATCCTTGCAAAGTCTGTTGGGTACACAGGTCCCACATATGTACATATTAGATATAGAAGAGTCAATACACTATACACATATAAAAATGATATATATAAAAGAAATAAAAAATTAAATAACTTTAAAAGCATGTTACCTATCTTGCCTCTCTCCTCTTCGGGAGGCATGGGCATGTCTGGATCCCTGGAAAAGTTGATCCCGATGTAGGGGTAGTCCTCAATTTTTTGAATCTGTCGTGCCCACCAGTCGAAGAACTTGTCATCAAAGGCCTCTACAGTCCTCCCTCCCCCCTATCGTGGTAACAATGTTGCCCATCTGCATACTGTCGGGAAGGAGGCCACATGCCCCTGTACCATCTCTCTGGGACTGATATTGGGAACCCTCTCGAAGAAGAAGGAACATAATATCGTACTGAACCTGAAGTTCTTGTTGGTATGCTACCGACACTCTGTTAGTTGTATCTTAATGCACATAAGCATGGTCATGCTTGAGTCAAAGATGTGTGGCTCCTGACATTGAATGACACAATGCATGTGTGCCCTAGAGGCCTGATGTAGGGCCACAGATCCAATAATCCAACCAATAAACAATAAGATCCCTCATAGAGACAAACTCATGATCTTGTGAATCGACACCTGAGAACCTACCTTATCAGTACCAACCTCGCAATACATCCAGATGTAATCCTCGATGTTGAAAGGCCCAGGGGGAAATGTCCTCAGATTTACTAGTTTCCCTCTCCTCGAGAGGCTAGTCAGAAAGTAGATATCCTTAGTCATAGGAGTCAGTGATTGACCCTCTAACATGAATGCCTCTACATCTGGGTGCCAATAATCAACGACAACGTTGAGTAATCTGGGTTGTTCCCTCATAAAAGGACACTGGAAGAACTTTCATAGCCCACACTGTTTTAGTGTGGCAATGGTTGTAGGGTCCTCTTTAACCAAAATGTCTATGTCCTCGTGCTCCCTTTCCCTCCAGTGGACATACATCCTTCTCCATGGAAAAATGGAGGAAGTTAGCTCTTGCATTTTTATTTTTTCCAATCTTGTAGAGGTGTATGCAGGATGTATTGGCCACAATCACGTATGTACGTGGGCATATTGTTTTCTTCCTGAGTACATACACGGGTTGTCCTTGGACAACCAGTGTACACGCAGGGACTCTCTTTTTAGGAGAGCGAGCCCCCTCAAAAACCAAAATAAATGAAAAAATGAAATATGGAAATGAAAGAGGGATGATTTTGTACTTGGTCCAAGTAGAAGTTCGTTTCGTCCACTAAATCTCCCAGAATCAACTTTTCTAGCAAAGGTTTTTTTTCTCCTTTTGGTTAATTTTCGAATTGCAATGGTGAAAATGAGCTGTCAACTTCTATTTATAGAATTGTTTTTCCTTTTTTGCCACTTTTTGACCCCCTTTGTCATTTTTCCTGGATTGATGATCCCTTGATTCCGATTATGAGTTTCTTATTGGATGTTCCAATACTCTTTTCCTTTTGGTTTGGTAACATTTTTTGGGATGGGTCACTTTTTACTATCCTTTAGTAAAAGTCATTTTTTCTAAATTTTTGCATATAAGTTAGGATTTTATCTCCACTTTCTGCATCTCATTGTATTTTTCTCTTTGCCTTAGGATCAACCCCACTGAAGTGCGACACAGAACCTTCATTGATGCTTTAGAAGTGTCGTAATTAGGTGGTATAGCCTACCTGTACATGGATGCCCTAGGTAGATCCTTATTTCATTTTGGTGTCCATGTTGTCTGTAATGACTATAGGCTCAGGATTCCTTGTTTGTCTTGCCATTATTACGAGATAAAGCCTCATCTGTTTGATGTATCATCATTCTTGGCCTTACCCTTGAGACTCCCAAATGAGCACACTTTGTTGTCTTTCAATCTCGCTTTAAAATTCGAAAGCAACATCTGATGAGACTATATTTATTCTTTTCGATCTTGTCTGGATTAACTAAGAAAAGTACCCCTCTGGAGTCTTGTTTAATCCCTTTTCAGACTCTCTAAACATGAAAGGATATCCGAGCGATATTTTTTCCCTTCACACTCGCCAAACTCAAATTTGAGGGCACATCCGTCCGGCGGTAGTTTACCCCTTTTCGGTCCGGACGACTAATTTCACGAATAAAGGTATGCACTAGGAACTTCGGTTCGCTAGAAGACTATTCTCATGCATAAGTTTAACCCTTTTTCGGGCCTTGGAGATTAATTATGAAAAAAGAATCCCACCGGAGTCCATAGTTAAACTCTTTTCAGACTCCCTAAAATTGAAAATATCGTTGAGTGACCTTGTTTCTTCACACTCGTTAAATTGGTCCATAAGAACATCTACTGGAATGAGTTTAACCCTTTTTCTAGCCTATAGATAATAGCAGAAAAAGGTACACCTCGGGAGATTTGTCTCGCCGAGAGAATTCTCCTCAGTTACTTTTATACTTTTTCGGGCTAAGGAGACTAAACTTAGAAAAAGGATGTGAGTCCATAGTTAAGCTCTTTTCAGAATCCTTAAAATTGAAAATATTTCCAAGTAATCTTGTCATTGTCACACTCGTTAAAATGGTTTTGAATAGACTTCTTTTTAGTGCAAGTTTAACCCTTTTTTGAACCGACTAGACTATTTCCAGAAAAGGTACTCCCTAGAGTCTTCTTTTATGTTTTTTCAGACTCTCTAAATGTGAAAAAACTATCGATCTTACCTTATATAGGCTCGTAAAAATTACATGGAAGGGGGTCTCATTGTGTCTTGCTTAATCACATTTGCATCTATGCATCTTTGGCCTAATGTTGGCTCCATGTTTCTCTCAACTGAACCTTTGAAGCATGCCTTATACACAAGCCTTGTAGCACTTCTTGGCTCTGCGACTTGACACCTTGACCCATGGAGAAATTTTTCCTGAGTGTCCTTTTCCTGCACACATCTCCTTTCTCTAAGCATTAGTATGTTCCTTGCGCTTGGAACTAGTATGATTTCTTGCAACACTCGTTCCTCCTTTGTAACATAACATTCTTTTATTCTTTTTCAAGCCCGTAAAAAATTGAAAAAGACAAAAAAAATCAAATATTCCAAAAAGAGGGGACGAGAAATATGTATTCTTTTTTCAGCAGCATAGAGAGTCTCCCTTGGACAAAGCACATCCTTTCTTTTGTTTGCCAAGAATTGGGATCTAGTATGACCTTAGGAAGTTATTCTCGCTTCATAGAGTTGTGTCCTCCTCCATTTGGTTACTCTTCCAAACACATGAAGAGTTTACATTGCCTCCTGCATCATGAACTTATGTCATTGTCATGATGCCTGAGTTTGATCATCTTTCATTCTTTTCTCCAAGGGAAGTTTCACTCAACTTGAGTCAGCCTTTCTGCAGTTTGTCTCTTGATCTGATGAGTCAGCCATCCTAAGAGTCCAGTCAATTCTAGATTCAAAATCAATGAAGTTCTCTGCCTGACCATTGAGATCCTCATGTATTTTCATAATGATTCGTTGAAGACCTCAGGGTGGTGAGTTATACACTCCCATTGTACTCCTATCTGATTTTTGAAGATATTGAAGTTGTTGCTCAAGCTCTGAAGGCCTCATCTCCAACCATCAGGCATCACTAGCTTCTTGAAGATGGATACTATACTTGTATATATTCAACTGATTTTGAGATGTAGATCCACTATGTATTTCTCACGGATACACTTTATATAGTTATATGACATGGATCTGCAGTGTATTTGATTGGAAGCCATGATTTAGTTCATCCCAAGCATGGGTATGCCCACCTCAGAGAGACAATTGTTGTTTTGCAGATGGCACCTCCCAAACTCTGGTACTGGGCTCACTTGATTTCATACATTGGTGAAGATATTGTAATGCATTTCGGCCATTAGTTTCTATTCTGACCTCAAACATTAGGGGGAATCTATTATATCCCTAAAATTCCCTATTCATGCATACATGGCCTTGGCCCTCTTACTTACATATTTTTCCAAAGAACTGTTGAGAAGCTCTTCTTAAAAAACCATTTTTTAGAAGATGTACGCGTCCTGCACCATTAAATATCGCATACATATGCTTGTTGCAACACTACAACTAGCGTATGTACGCTTTTTGCACCATTACAACCTGCGTATGCTTGCAAAAGTTGCAAAAATAAAAATTTGCAAGGAATTCGTTGAAATTCATGGGCTATTGGAAGTTTCCCAACTAAACCACCTGTTATAGCCCATCACCCAACCAAATAACCATCCTTTTATCATATAAAAGGAGGTGTTTGGGTCTCATTTCACATCTAAACATAAGAACAATGAAACTATGCTCAATTTCAGTTCCCCTCCTTACCCAAGATATTGCTGCCTTTTGTGAGATATTGCCTCAACATTACCTCATCATCCCCTTCTTCCTCCATTCAACCCATTCCCTTCCATTGAGGTGATTAGAAGGTTGAGAGAAGAATTTCATTCAAGATGCACTTGGATCATGGTAAAGAGGAGCCCGGACCAGGTTCGTGGAATGGTGGCCGACACAGATTTTAAGGTATAATCTTTGTATGATGAATAGAAGAATCACATTTTCTTGTCCCAAATGATGGTGTTTTGAGTATTTTTATTGATTTATACTTAATATTTAATATCTAACCCTAAATCATAGATATAATAGCATGCTTGTAGTTCTTGTTTGTCTATCTTTGGATGTAGTTCAACCTTGGGAGGAGACATGTAGTCAGTGGAACTACCAATCTTGAGGAGATCATCACCAGACGTGGGATCAAAGGTATAGTTACCCGATCTCTTCTCTTATTTTATTTATTTACATTATTTTTGGTATGTTTAGGGTAGTATAGATAATTGATTGAATTTTAGATGGTTATTCGCTATGTCTACATCTTGAACCCTGGTGTAGTTAAAGGGGGGATTTTCCCACTAGCACAAAGTAAGGTGTTATCCAATCATACAACCTCATCCATGTGGCTAGAATGTAGTTAGTTCCCTATTTCTTTAAGGGATCCTTCATTCCATAATTGTATTGGTAGGCCAGGTAGTAGCACCCAAATATGTATAAACTAAAAGTAGTGAGACACTGGGTCAAAGCCCACTCTCCATATTTTTAGAAAAAGGCTGCCTCCATTTACAATCCACATTTTCTGTAAATTTTTTATGGAATCTTATGGTGTTCTGAAAATGAAGCAGAACCACACTCTAATGAGTGTCACTATATTTTGAGTGTAATCTAGCAATGTTTTAAAGTTTTTCATCATTCAACTCGTGATTCCAAGTCATCCCATCACTCTATAAGTGAATCTACCTACTAGAGCACACATTGCCAATTTTCATACATCCTCCATACCTACATCCCCTCCAAGCACCAATTTTTGCCTCCCCAACAAACATAATTCCTTTATTACAAAGATAATGTATGATGACTTACAAAATATCCACCATGAAATTATTCTCTTAAAGAGCCTTCCAATATGACTTTGACTTTGAATGACAGACTTGAAAAAGTAGAGATACATTGTTGTCCTATTCTGTTGTTAGATACCAACGCTGTGGATAGAATTCACACGCTTCCCTAGGACCCCTTTGCTTCCTTTTCTGCTAATATATATCAACACTGATAGGAGGGTACCTATGCTTTCATTTTGGATTGATATGCTTCCTCTTTATTGACTGATATGATTCCTCTTTATTGACTAATATGATGCCTCTTTATTGATTGATATACTTCCTCTTTATTGACTGATATGTTTCCTCTCTATTAACTGATATATTGCCTCTCTATTAACTGATATACCAACAATGTCATGGAGAAACTTATCGTTGCCTTTGTTGGACACCTATGCTACCTCTTCTCTTTCAACCTTACGCTACATAAAAATTGTCTTGGAATGAGGGTCGACCTATGTATATGTAGGCGCATTGAAGGAGGAAGAGAGAGATCGAAACAATAACTTGATTTCATGTGTAATCCAACTCCACTTAACACTTTAACTCAAATTTAGAACTAGATATGTGACTCAAATTAGAACTGAACTTAACTCAATTCAAATTTAGAACTGGACATGAGACTAAAATTAGAACTTTGAATTGAGACTCAAGTTAGCATCACAATTTTCCCCTATGACTTGGCAATGTATGGCATGCCAACTCACCATGAAACTCGACCTATGACTGGAAATGCATGCATTCCATCTCATCATGCACTTGATATGCATGGATGTTATGCATGCTACTTGTTATGCATGCATGCCATGCATACAACTTGTCATGCATGCTACTTGTCATGCATGCTACTTGTCATGCAAGCTACTTGTCATGCATGCATTCCATGCATGCAACTTGACTTTTACAACTTGACCTTTTACGAATTGAGTTTAACAACTCATTCAACTTGAATATTTACTTAACCTTTTAGAAATTGAGTTTAACAACTCATTCAACTTGACTCTCAACTTGTAAATCTGAATTTCACTTCATGGTGGACAATGTTACATTTGCCAATGCACTAGATCAATACATTTACATCATTTTCAATATAAGGAATATTGTTTGTTTCTAGCTCATAAGAATTTTACGTTCAACCTAACTTTTGTTAGATTCCTTGACTTTTTCTCATGGCTCAAAAGGTTTGACTAGGCTCATAGAGGTTGTACATTCCCCCTAACTTTTTCACTAGTCTGTCTATGCTCACATAGGTTGTACGTTCCCCCTCACTTTTGCACTAGACTGTCTATGCTCACAGAGGTTGTATGTTCCCATAAAATTTTGCATTAGACTTATATCTTGACTTTTATCTTTGCCTTATCTAGACTCACAAGATCATATAGCATCTCATTCATCCTGACTTTTGGTTCGACTCAGAGAGGTTGTACATTCCCCCGAGCTTTTTTCAATACCTCACAAGAATGGTTGATTCTCCAAATCTCCCTGGCTAGTGTCAGGGTGTCCCATGTGGCCTCTCATTGGATAATGACTGTCAATGTTGCCAAATTTAACAATATATATATGGTAGATACCTTGCTATGATCATGATTACTGATATTCTTTCATACCTTGTTATTATTATTTCTATGATTGGATACCTTGCTATGATAATTGGTATGATTATAAATCTTGTTATGATTAAGTGTTATGATTGGATATGTCAATATGATTGAATATCTTATTATGTTTATTGGTATCCTTGATATGATTTATTGGATACCTTTTTATGATTGATCATATGCTTTACTACGATTGATTGGGAACCTTTCCTATGATATCGTTAGGATCTATGCACACATTGGATTAGTTGACATGATGTACATATTTATTGGGTACCTTTTCCATTTAATGTGTTTTATTATTTATTCTTGGTTAACGAGATACCTCATATGATTGATTAAGATGATGATATTGCATGTATACATCGGTACCTTATATGGACTAACCCATTACAAGATGATATCTCGGTGGAAAACGGGGAAGGGATATTGTCTCAATGAGGATGGTATCTAATCCTAGTACCTAGGAAGCTTGGTAAATGGGAAAAGACTAGAGAAAATTACCTCCAAAGTTAACTTGGGAAAATGGGTAGAAGGGGAAATGGCTCCATTTCACTTTTACCTTGCTTTGGAAACTTGTAAATTCACGCTGAATCCCAAATTCGTCCTTGCATGAGTAAGGGGGGGGGGAAATAGATAGTATTGAGAAGATGTTACATTGAGATGAATTATAAAAGAAGTGGCTACCCATTGTTGGGGTTGGATAGTTCATGGAAAATCCGTTTATGAGGAGCTTAGTACCGAGGGAATACATTGGTGTTTTGTGAATGATAAATTGGGAAAAAAATGTATTTATCCCGTCCAGTTTGTGTGGATTAATAGGTTGGGAGTGTTCCTACAACTTGAAAGGGTGTTAAAGCTTAGTGTTCTTGACTCCTTGTACTATTTTTTTGGGCCCAAATTCCAAAGACACCATTGTTTTCATGGTTTCAATCACTAGTTCATTGTGGTAGTAAGGTCTTTTGTTGAGGGTGGTGCCATTGTTGTCATGGTTGCAATCACTAGCTGAAGGTGGTAGTAAGACCATTTTGTTCGACAACACAAGTATTCCAACATAGGACGAACACCTTTAGTAACCACTCACACAACTAGATCAAAGATCAACACACCGATGTTTTGACATGATAAAACCCCTACGGGGAAACATCCATGGCCCCATCCAACACGACCACTTGGAGAAGTTTATTAATGCAAAAGAAAAAGATTATAGAGATACTTTACAAAAGAGTTTCTCACAATCAATCATTGACAAATGACCCTCCGTTCTGTTTAAATAGAGATCATGGACCAATTAGGTGTTAAGCCACGGATGAATGGCCGTTAAGATCAAGGAGAATATGAACCGTCAGATCACTCTTTGTCGGGAACATATTGTGACCGTTGGATTTCCTAACTACAAATGCATATTAATGCATACTAAATAAACACACTAAGAAACACACTTTTACCTAACGACACATTAGACCAAGTAGATCTTAACTAAATCCTAAGTGTCTAAATATCCTAACATCCCCCCTTAAGAAGAACTTGGGATGGGAT
>JASDQU010099704.1:990310-1008231 GCA_032191745.1 Picea mariana | reverse complement strand
ACTAACTCCTAAGTGTCTAAATATCCTAACACATTTCATGTAGTAATCCCATGGGATATGGAGGTTTTACAAGTCTAAGAGCCTCTCCACCACACCTATCTTGAACTAATTATAAGCTCATTGACTTATTCATAAGTAGTTGGGTGGGATTATTGAGAAAATTATGATTTTATGGTTCCATTTCACATTGAAATTGAGCCCTGATAGGGGAGAAACACCTATGAGGGTGATTGCATTGGTTGGGTGGTAAAATGACCTTGGTGAATCCCCCCCCTCTATTATTGAATATGTGTTCATGGAATCTCATTGGAGATCGCTAGTGTGAGCTAGAGAACAATTGGCTCGACCTTGGACTTCTAAAAGATACATGTTACAAGTATTTTTGTGTTTAAGTAATTAATTTTTAAAATGTTGGTTTTACTAGATGGATAATTTGATTGCATGTTCATTATGGTCCTTTGGTAGTCCCTTACCTAGAGTGGTTTCTATCTTATATGCATTGTGCTTGATGCTTTTAGTTCTAGCTTGTTGATGCAATGGTTGTAAAAGGAAAAAAATGATCTTGTAGGGGTAACACTATTGTTGGTCTAGTATAATAACTTCTTTGGTTTCCTCATCAACCCTAGTGTCTCACTCTAAGAATACAAGTACATAGAGAAGAGTACAATGATGATGATATGAAATGGATCTCTCCTTCCTATATATATATATATATAGATAGATAGATAGATAGATAGATAGATAGATAGATAGATATGAGAGGTATTAGAGGAAAGAAAAGATATGCGGGCCTAAACCATTAAAATCAACCTACAAAACCACAAGTAGGCTCGAAGTGCTACACTCCAAAGGTACACATGTCAAGCTCCAAGGTGATGTCATAGAAAAGAAAGACTCCAATGCAAGGGTACTCCATGAGATGTGACCAATGGTCCTCCTCCAAGTTTCCAAGGACTTCAATGGTCCTCTTCCAAGCCTCCAAGGATACCAATGCACCTCCTAAGCCATGTACTCCACTGGCTCCTTTTCCTCTACATGAGCGTTGTCATGATACATGCATCCCAAAGTCAAATCCATGCTTCCATGCAAGCATACATGACACCTCATGATGTATAGGGCTCAATTACATCCTATTTAATGCAAAATTATCCTTATCCAAGGTAATGTGTTCTCCAATCATACAACCTCCTCCATGTGGCTAGCATGTAGAATGTGCTATGACATACTAATTTGTATTAATTTTTCCAAAGCATCTTGTCCTTGTGCTATCTTTCCACTCATATTTTAAAATTTTTTCACCAACTCTGTCAAGCTCCCATCACCTAAATCCTTCACTCGACTAATCATCCAAAATAGTCATGTCCTCCATGAGTCAAAATTGGAAAATATCCCAAACCTATATCTAGCCTTAATGCTTATCTAAATTCCTCAGTCCCATCACTTCATTCATTTTTACCCTTATTATCATATTCTCGTTGAAAATTAAAAATATTCCTTTTATTAAGTTTAAGCTCCCTTATCCTATCCACAAAGTCATGTGATGAGCCTCATGTGCCCAAAGTCCTTAGAAAAATGGAAAAAGGTTTATATTTATTAATATAATTTTTTTTATATTAACATATTAATATTGATATTAATATTTAATTCAATATTTAATTCATGACCTCAAGTCAAATCATGGGCACGAATCTCAAACTAAGTGGAAAATTCAAAGGGTGGATGGAGGGAACATATACATTTCGGGGGTTGAAAGTAAACGGGGGTTAATTTTTTAAGGTGGTCCTAAAATCCAAATCACCAAATTTTATGTTGGAGTACGTGTCCTTAAATGATGCATTTCGGAGGTAAGGGTGGTGTGGATTAAAACCACTCTTCCCAAGTTCTGAAACACTATTGCAAGCCATTTGATATATTGGTTCGGTTTTATTAAGGTATGGTTTGATGCGTTTCAAAACAAATCATGGAGTTTCCAATGCCATAAAAAACAAATTCCTCATGGTGAAAAAGTTTTATAGAGGTAAAATTTAAATTTTACCAAGTAGAGAAATTAATGTTTATTGCTATGGAAAATAATCATAAAGAAGAAAATGTATGTGAACGAAAGATTTGGGCAATTGTTTATCCAAGGTTTTTACAGAAGTAAAAGGGGAAGATCAAGGGGTATTTTCATAGTTTACCAAGATGGTTTCCAAGACAAGGTTTTCAAAACCACGGGAAACAATCTAGTAAATAGTTTTCACAGTGAAATTGTAAATATTTATTGGGAAAAACAAGACATGGTTTTCAAAACCATGGGAAGCAAGGAATAAATGGTTTTTTAAAACCATGGGCATGAACTAAAATATGGAAATTTAATTTTACACGATAAAAAATATTTGGGAATTATTTTTATTCAAATATATTATTCCCAAATATTTAAGGAGAATATGGATAAATAAAATTAGATTTGAAAAAAAAGCACAAGTGACATTTCAAAGAGGATGTGGCAGTCAGTTTCCGCAGCAGTTGAGACTTACAGGACGTTTTTTGGATGAAACATAATGACTTTTCAAAATTAAAAGGAAGTTATTGTCAAGCACGGACCCAAGAACATTAACTTTGTTCATTTTTTACACAAGTGTCATGGATTGGGAGATTCAAAGGAATCTTGGAGCCCTATTTTTTAGTTTCATGATTTCCTGTTCGAGTCATGTTTTTGTGACACGTATTTCGGTCAACTAGAGATGAATTTCAAGAAACCGAGAGAGGTTTTTCTTTAGAACAATCTTATCTACGAAAATGGCTCTCATATTTTACACATTTGTTATGCTTTGAGAATTACAGGTGGCGTTTTGAAGCCTATTTTTTCTCTTGAAAAGCAGGAGATCAGTTAAAATGTGTCATGTTCTATTTATAATTGTTTCTATTTTTGGGAAAGGTGTTGGAGTTCGAAATTGTGAGCTGGAAAGGGCCTTTAGTGCTATATATTTCATTGTAAAAGAGTAGAGAAAGGGGGGACTTTCAGCTAGGAAGGCGAAGGGATTGTGTATAAATTTCTCAGAATGTCCTTATGAATTAATACAGTAGTACAATGCTTTTGATAGTTGAGATTCATCACGGTGTATTATTTAGTGTGTTTTCCTCTAGTTCACATTCATTTCACTTCTGATATTTCTTCTAAGCATAGCTAAGAGTACATTATTTGAATTCATCCTTGATAGATGCTCCTTTGATATGGTCAATGGATTTGTTGTGTTTAATGATTACAGTTTCAGAATTCACTCTCTGTTAAGTGCTCTGTTCATTGTAGTCATCCTTATGTTATTTATTCTAAATTTAAAAATGAGAATTCATCTTTGTTTGATGCTCTCATTTGTAATGGGTTTTTCTCTTTTCTGTCTTGCTATCATCTGAAACACTATTTATTGCTGAAGGATACGCTTACTTTTTCTCTATTCCCTCAGGAGTACATTTGTTGTATTAATATTCATAGTATATTTCGGGATTTGACCCCATTGCCCAATTTTTTCTTCGTCTTGTTTGTCCTACCAACCCTTTTAAAAAGCTAAAAAAACATGTCTTAATGAAAAATTTGACCTTTCTGTGTCCATTTCCAAATATTTTTTAGTATTTTCAGTCTCTACATGTTTGAGAGAGCCCTCTCTGGTTGGAAGGGTTAGAATCCAACCTAAATTTGGTTTGTAGGTTACCTTGGAATTTCTTTGATGCAGCCCAAAGAAATTACCAAGTGCTAACATTTTGGCGCCATTGTTAGAGAGCGAAGGTGAAATATTCCCTAGGATAAATGACAAAGTTCAGATCTAAGTACTTATGGTGAAAAGTATTCAGACATAGAAGCGATGTACATCATTCACCTGGCGACTCCATTTTCAATAATCTAGAATTCAAAATTTTCATGGTGACTCCACTGTCCAAAGACTCAATAGCCTAAAGATTTTATTGATGACTCCATTGCTTCAAGATAGATCATAGATCTGCAAGGTATGATCCAATGAATTGCTCTCATATTTCTGTCTTTCCAAATCGTATTCCTCACATAGATTGGAAAAAATATTTTCCTAAATTCAAAGATGGGAAAGGAAATGATGATGCCTTGCACTTGATTAGATTTCACATGCACATATGTAAGCTGGGGGTTGAATTTCATGAGGATTGTTTGATGAAAATGTTTATGTCTACTCTAGAGGGGAAAGAAAGATTATGGTATGGAGGTTTAAAACCAGGTAGCTTATACTCTATTAGGGATTTCCACATAACATTCTTTAAGTATTATGGAGAATCTAATCCTTCATTCTTGGTGTTTGAAGATTGTCGTGAATTTTGTGAACATTTCGTTAGGTACCTTGAAAATGTTTTTGGTAATGAAGGTTGTATGAATGATGAAATCATAGAAGCCCTTTATGAATATTCATCTCAACAACAAATAGTAGCCCCTCCTTTGGCTGAAGATGAAGTTGATCAAGAAATTGTTTCTAAAGGTCATTTTCCTTATCCTGAACTTGATGAAGATATTCAACCAAATTTCCAGCAAGACAGTGTTTCAAAGCTGTCTTTCTTCCCCTATGAATGATGTGGTCATTCAAATTCTAAGTGGATTAGACATGGATGAGGGTTCTAAAACTGCATCTATGGAGACTTCAAGCAGTGAACAAACAAATGACATAGAGTTTCAGAAAAGAAACAAAACAGTGTATGCCACTTTTCAATCAGAAATACAGAAAGATAATGAAGAGGAAGTTGTTTTATTTGATTCCTTTGAAAATAATAGTTTTGAAAATGCATCCATGGGATCTCTAGAATGTGAAATAGTTCATTTTATTAGATTTTCACATTTGCAAGAAGATTATGAGCATGAACTTATTTCCATTCATTCATTTGAAATTCAAAATGACAGTCCTCAAGAAAATTTTCTGAAGGTTAATAAAACCAAATCAAAATTGTTTGATGAACAAGAGGATAGCCTTGATGCACATAATATGGTTGTCATATTTGAATATGTTCAAGAATGTATGAATTTTTTTGTTGATATGCATGGAAGAGTAGACAAACCTATTGCCTCCATTTCATTTGAAAATGTTCTCAGAATTGAAGAAATAGAGCAAGAACAAAAAACACTCATGAAAGAGGCTTGTCTTTATGTTCTTGTTCATTAAGAAGAAATGATTTTTCATGATTTTCAAGATCATCTGGCCATCCTATTACAGTCATCAGTGAAGGAGAAATTTTTTTCATTCATAAGCTCATATTTTGGATTCAATTTTTGTTTTCAGTTACCATCTTTTACATTTTTCTGCCTTCTTAAGAAAAATGTGAGCACAGGACAATCGAAAATCCAATTGCTTGATTGGCTACATTGGCACTTTAGCATCACTTGATTGAGTATTCATTTCAACATTTTTAGAGTAGATAGGAGTGTGAAAATAAGATTGTTGGTCAAGTAATTTTCAGTTTGGGTTTTCAATAGTGTGTACATTCAGATTGTGGTAGTGTATTTAGCGTTTAATTTTTAGTTGAGAGCAATGTACATACTTGGGTTTTCAGTGGATACTGGTGACAGGTCAGAGCAAGGTACACACATGTTTTGGATCAGCCCAATGGATCAGGCACTGGTTCTATGAGTTATTTTCTACCTCACTAGGAGGATAACATCCCCATTGGAACCAATGTTTTCACATGCTAATTTGTATTAAATTTTCCAAAGAATATTTTCCTTGTGCTATCTTTCCACTCAGATTTTAAAAAAATTTCACCAGCTCCATAAAGCTCCCATCATCTAAATCCTTCACTCGACTAATCATCCAAAATAGTCATGTCCTTCATCAGTCAAAATTGGCAAATATCCCAAACCTATATCTAGCCTCAATGCTTATCTAAATTCCTCGGTCCCATCACTTCATTCATTTTTGCCCTTATTATCATATTTCCGTTGAAAATTAAAAATATTCCCTTTATTAAGTTTAAGCTCCCTTATCCTATCTACAAAGTCATGTGATGAGCCTCATATGACCAAAGTCCTTAGAAAAATGGAAAAAAGGTTTATAATTATTAATATAAATATTTTTATATTAAAATATTTAAGCCAATATTTAATTCACACTATTGCAAGCCTTTTGATATATTGGTTCCATTTTATTAAGGTATGGTTTCATGTGTTTCAAAACAAATCATGGAGTTTCCAATGCCATAAAAAATTTCTTCCTCATGGTGAAATTTTTTTACAGAGGTAAAATTTAAATTTTACAGAGTAGAGAAATTAGTGTTTATTTCTATGGAAAAGAATCATAAAGAAGAAAATGTACGTGAACGGAAGATTTGGACAATTTTTTATCCAAGGTTTTAACAGAAGTAAAAGGGGAAGATCAAGGGGTGTTTTCATAGTTTACCAAGATGGTTTCCAAGACATGGTTTTCAAAACCATGTGAAACAAAACAGTAAATAGTTTTCATAGTGAAATCGTAAATATTTATTGGGAAAAACAAGACATGGTTTTCAAAACCACAGGAAGTAAGCAATAAATGGTTTTTTAAAACAATGGACATGAACTAAAATATGGAAATTTAATTTTACAGGATAAAAAATATTTGGGAATTATTTTTATTCAAATATATTATTCCCAAATATTTAAGGAGGATATGGATAAATAAAATTCGATTTGAAAAAAAAGCACAAGTGACATTTCAAAGAGGATGTGGCAGTCAGTTTCCACAACAGTTGAGACTTACAGGACGATTTTCGGATCAACCATAATGAATTTTAAAAATTCAAAGGAGGTTACTTTCAAGCACAGACCCAAGAACATTAACCTTGTTCATTTTTTACACAGGTGTCACAGATTGAGATATTCAATAGAATATTGGATCCCTATTTTTTAGTTTCATGATTTCATGTTCGAGACATGTTTTTGTGACACGTATTCCGACGAGCTGGAGATGAATTTCAAGAAAATGAGAGAGGTTTTTCTTTAGAACAATATTATAGACAAACACTGCTCTCATATTTTACACAACTCTTACGTTTTGAGAATTACAGGTGGTGTTTTGAATCCTATTTTTTCTCCTGAAAAAAAGGAGATCAGTTAAAACGTGTCATGTTCTATTTGTAATTGTTTCTATTTTTGGAAAGGGGATGGAGTTCGAAATTGTGAGCTAGAAAGGGCCTTTAATGCTATATATTTCATTTTAAAAGAGTAGGTAAGGGGGGGACTTTCAGCCAGGAAGGCGAACAGACTGTCTGTAAATTTCTCAGAATGTCCTTATGAATTAATACAATATTATAGTGCTTTTGATAGCCGAGATTCATCACGGTGTATTCTTTAGTGTGTTTTCACCTAGTTCACATTCATTTCACTTATTTTATTTATTATAAGCATAGATAAGAGTACATGATTGGAATTCATACTTGATAGATTCTCCTTTCATATGGTTTTTGCATTTGTTGTGTTTAATGATTATAGGTCCAGAATTCACTCTCTGTTAAGTGCTTTGTTCATTGTAGTCAGCCTTATCTTATTTCTTCTAAAGTTACAACTGAGAATTCATCTTTGTTTGATGCTCTCATTTGTAATGGTATTTTCTCTTTTTTGTCTTGCCATAATCTGAAATACTATTTATTGCTGAAGGATATGCTTACTTTTCCTCCATTCCCTCAGGAGTACATTTGTTGTATTAATATTCATAGTATATTTCAGGATTTGACCCCATTTCCCAATGTTTTCTTCCTCTTGTTTGTCCTACAAACCCTTTTAAAAACCTAAATAAACATGTTCTATTGCAGAATATGACCTTTGTTTGTCCATTGCCAAATATTTTTGAGTATTTTCAGTCTCTACATGTTTGAGAGAGCCCTCTCTGGTTGGAAGGGTCAGAATCCAACCTAAAGTTGGTTTGTAGGGTACCTTGGAATTTCTTTGATGCAACCCAAAAAAATTACCAAGTGCTAACAAAATGTCATGAATTTATTTGAATCTCTCCAATGACATGAGTAATTTCATTCCGATATGCAATTTTTTTTTTAAACCTACAATCCTTGTCTATATAGTGAAGAATCATCATGGAAAATATAACATTCTCATGGAAACACAATATTTTCATTTTTTTTTTCCAAGATCATTCGTCTATATAGAGATGAATCATTGTGGAAAATATAACATTCTCATGGAAATAAAAATATTTTCATTTGTGTTTTTCCACGAACATCCGTCTATATAGTGATGAAAAATCATGGCAACTATAGCATTCTCATGGAAAAAAAACTTTCCATTTGTGTTTTACCACGAACATTCATCTATATAGCGATGAAAAATCGTGGCAACTACAAAATTGTCATGGAAACAAAAACTTTTCATTTGTGTTTTTCCACGTCTTTTCGTCTATATAGTGATGAAAAATCATGGCATCTATAGCATTCTTGTGGCAACAAAAACTTTCCATTTGTGTTTTTCCATGAACATTCGTCTATATAGCGATGACAAATCGTGGAAAATATAAAATTCTCGTGGAAACAAAAACTTTCCATTTGTGTTTTTCATGAAAATTCATTTATATAGCAATGAAAAATCGTGGCAAATATAACATTCTCATGGCAACAAAATTTTTCATTTTTGTTTTTCCATGATTTTTTGTCTATATAGTGATGAAAAATCGTGGCAAATATAACATTCCTGTGGCAACAAAAACTTTTCATTTGTATTTTTCCATGATTTGTCCTCTATATAGAGACAAAAAATCATGGCAAATATAGCATTCTCGTGGCAACAAAACTTATCATTTGTGTTTTTCTACGATTTTTCGTCTATATAGTGACGAAAATTCATAGAAAATATAGCATTCTCATGGCTACAAAAACTTTTCAAATTTTTTTTCCACGAACATTCATCTATATAACGACGAACAATCATGGAAAATATAGCATTATTGTGGCAACAAAATCAGATGCGTGTCACTATATAGACAAATTTTTGTTGCTATATAGATAAATGTTTGTAAAAAAAAAAAATTGCAAGAAATGATTACCAAACGAATGACATGTGGCAGCCATATTTCATGGATGTTTCCACAATGAGTTATGGGTCGTCGATAGAGCGACGAAAAATATCCATGAAAAATAAGACCCTCTTTCATGGTAAGTTCAATGAAAAAGTGTCGCAATAGCAATGAAAAAGCATGGCAAATTTGGTCATATTTAGTAGTGACCTCTATCGAACCTATACATTTATATGCTCTTTACTAATAATTTCATATCCCTTTTGCAGGTACGAATGGAAACACTGTGGCTCTACACATATACATGGATTTCTATGGCTTATTGATGCACCAAACATGGAAACATTAAATTGGGAACACCCAACTCAAATTTATGCTACAAAGAGTTTCTTTGATAGCTATGTTACAACCTATAATACTAGAGAAAAACATGAAACAAAAATGGCTATGCATCAATCCATTGAAGAATACCCTTGCTTACTAGATACATAGGATATATTTGCATCCAACCCACTTGAGGACTATAAAAAACTCTTAAATTGAGTTCAAAGACATACAAAGTGCAATGAGAAAACATGTCTCTATAGAAAAGGGGCGAAGGTACAAATGGAGTCATCACTCTACATTGATTAAATGTGTCAAAATACATATTGCTCGATACACAATGATGAGAACCTAAACATCCATAATCCTAACATACTCCAAACATGGAGAGAGAATGTAGATTCCCAACCAGTCTTGTCTCACCATGTAGTTCTAAAATATATTGCCAAATAGGCTTCCAAAGAAGAGGGGAGATTAGAGACCTAACACCGTATGTTGAATATAATTGCATCTACATCGCATCTAGATGATCCCCCCTCAACTGATTATCAATGTTTGCACTCAGAAGCAATTGTAGATCGGGACATAAGTGCCCAAGAAACTTACCATATGCTCCAAAATTTTCCCCTTGTCACATGCAACTGCACCTTCACCAAACTCAATGTTGGTCGTCAAATATTTTGTCGAATATCCTATGATTTTCCTAACTTCTTATATAGATCCAATTTCGTTGATGCATATCTAATACATCATGTTTTTCTTGACCATATATGTTTTCTTGATCTTGAAAAGCACTGGGCATATAATGAAGCACGGAAAAATGAAAAGTGGAAAAAAAGACACATCCCTGCAATTGTCCATGTATGGCCACTTTTTACTAAAATACCAAACAAAGATCCCAATACCTTTGTTAAGTTCTATTGGAGTGAGATACTTTTATACAAACCCTTTCATTCCTTCTCTGAAGATATAGGCCTTTCAAAGAAGACATTATGGATAATTGGAAGATCATATGAGATGACTACCATGTATGGCATGTTGATTGCATCCCCATTCCCACTCCTAATGACCAAACATTTGAATATGAGGATAGCCATATAAACATACAACCAAAAATGGAGATGAATTAATGACAGTCTTTATCAATATTGGCCCTTACAGGAAATATCAACTTCACTTCTCTTGATATGTTGGGACTATGAGAGATGGACACTTCCCACCCATGGGATCAGCTTGAAGTATCACAAGATACATTAGACATTGCACAAAAATTCATCAACTACAATCAAAAGAATACAAAAGTACTACAAGAACTCAATACACTATTTCCTACCAGAAATACATTTTCTACACATCGACATAATCCCGCAACACTTACAAACAAGAGAACCAAAAGAACCATTGAAGATGATCATCCAAGGCACTGCAAGTACATGAAAATACTACCTTATGCATTGCATCAAATAAGCACTATATTCTCAAGCACCATCCGACCATAGCCCACTATTTCTTATTTCCCCTACTAGAGTTGCAACATTCAACATACATGTGACCACTATACATGCAGGACTTAAAATTCCTATCAAGGACATGAGGCCTTTATATGGTTAATCCCTTGCAGTGTTCCAAGAAGAGATAAAACATATTCACTACATTCTAATTGATGAGATGAGATTCATAGTATCTAGACTTTTTGTACAAATTGAAATTTGTTGTTGTGAGGAATTTCCAGAAAAAAAAACCACTGATCATTCGGTTACTGCTCAATAATTATTGTGGGCAACTTGGGTCAAACACCACTAGTAATGGACAAACCTCTTTATGCAGGAGCAACTCCAGGGAGGAGCTTATGAACAACCTTTACCATTGTAATCAAGTTGGAAACAATATTATGAAAACAAGGCATCTCTTCCACCCAGTCCCACCTCTGCCAGTTGTTAGCCAACATTCACAATGCTACACCAACAATTGATGATTGGAACCTACTTCAATCTAGGACTGAAAATTTTGTATCCATTGAAGAATGTGAAATCTTTGATTCTTCAATCCACTTATTTGCAACAAACATTCTTGTGGACAACCATAACATGTTTATGATTCCATCCTTGAATAAGCCAATCACATGCAGTGCCACAAAATTAATTGGTGCTTCAAATGCACACCATCATGATGATGACCATCTGGAAAAACATGTCTTTCTATGCATAGGCCAATGAGTTATGTTATCCTGCAATTTATGGGTCCACGCAAGATTAGTCAATGGTGCTCTCGGAGTAGTCATGCAGGTTGTATATGCACCAGGAACTAACCCTCCACATTTGCCAACATATGTTGTTGTGGATTTTGTTAAATACATTGAGCCTCCATGGGACCAAACCCAACCAAATAATGTACCAATTACACCCATACAAAGGAGTAACAAGAAACAAATCCCTCTTAAAATGGCCTGGGAATTGACTATACATAAATCTCAAGGCATGACCTTAATAAGGTGTACTATTGACATTGGAAACATTGAACATCAAAGCTTGACCTTCACAACAATGTCAAGCACAACTACTATATAAGGAATGTGAATAGCACCAGGACTCTCATTCGAACGGTATGAACAAATGAAGGATATTGCTTATGTTTCACTATGAAAAAAAGGAGAGGCGCACTTATCTTTTTTGTCACTTACCTTCTAGATTCTTCTATGTTGTAATCATACTTATATACATTAACTATTCGACTTGGTCCATACTTCTATACATGTAATGAATTTGTTTCAAATATTTACTACCAAATACCTATCAATCATACTTTTACCTAAACACTTTGCAAAAAATCACTTTTCTACTAGTTCTTAATATACCATTACAATGCTCATCATGACAAATATACTTATAAATTAAAATTAACAAAATATTCTATAATGTTTTTTCCGGCATTTCCTTTCCCTTTAGGGTATGCTATTTTCAAATATACTTATATATTCAAGTTTGATAAGATTTGTTTGATAAGATGTTGTTAAATCAGTAATACTTATACAATAATGTTGATTTAAAAAAAAAACTTATAATAAATATATAATATTATTAGTAGCATTTCGTCTCACTTGAAATCTAACGTTTTGGGTATAAGTGAAGAAAAGATTCTTAAATATTAATAACGATCTTATTTTAAATGTTAATGCAAACCGGGTTTAACATAAAGCATTTTTGATAAATAATAAACTATACTTATTTTAAATTTTAATGAAACTCAGGTTTAAAAGAAAGCATTTTTGATAAATAATAAATCATATATATATAATTTTTTTTTACTAGAGGAATTGGCTACTCCCACTCATGTGATAAGGGGTCGAATCTTATTCTGTTTTTATTTCCTTTTCAAAAATTATAATTCTCTTTTATTTTTATTTGGAATATTATATTTTAATTTAAATGTTTCAAAATATCTTTTTATTATTAAAAATAATAATATTTTTTTACACTACAATATTCTAGTTTCACAATTACTTTTTTCTTAAATGTATAGTCTATGATAACATGATTTAATTTAATCTCAGAATAACATTATTTTTTTCTTAAACACATAGTTTTAAATATCTCAACTTTTATTGACCTTAGTTTTTAATATTTCAATTTCAAATAATATATTTCAATTTTGTAAACATTGTTTTCTTAAATATTTTAGAATTTTAATTATTATAATCAATTTTCTTTAATATCATAATAATATAAATTTTATTTTGAATAAACACTTTTTAGTTTAACTATTAAAGGCATAAAATAGCTACATCACTTTTATTTTTTAGGCTATGAACAAATAATATAGTATTATAAGTTTCAAGTGTTTAATAATTACTATAACGATTTTTTTTGGACTTCATACAACTAATATATTAAAATATTTTTAAGAGGCAGATATAAACAATTTTGTTGCTATTTTCACTTATTGTTAAAAGAGATGATAATTATTATATAAAACATGATAAGGCTGAGTGAAATAAAAATTGGTTTTTAATGCATGATCAACTTAACTTATTATGTGTCGAGGAAGGAATGGCATCTAAGTTTTTAAAAGTATGTATTTTATTTTGATAACTACACCTCTCAGAAAAGAGCCAAATGAATGGTATGTAAGCTTTAAAAGTATGTATGGTGTATTTTATTTTGATAACTACACCTCTCAGAAAAGAGCCAAACGAATGGTATGTAAGCTTTAAAAGTATGTATGGTATTTTGATAATAAGATCTATGAAAAAAAGCCAAATTTCCAAGACAATATGTTACTCTCGGAAAATCTTAGGAATTTAAATTTTATGAAAAATAAGGAAGATTTTTTTTTTTTTCACAACATTTTTGAATTAACATACAATATATACAATATTACTGTCTATTTTATTTATTATTTATAATTATTTTTGAGTCAAAATATTTTGACTTTCAATTAGTTGATAATTTTTTAAATTAACTTCAATGTTTAACATTAGAACTTCAAAAATAATAATTTAAATGTATTATAAAATCATTTATTTATTATTTCATTGGTTAAAAGTATTGAAATAACAATTTTTATGTGGTTTTGGTACCTTTTGTCACATCAAAAATTAAGAGAAAACATAAAAATGTCATGCGGTATTTTACTATTACTATTCATTTTTTTTCTTAAACAAGTGTTGCATGCAGCGTAGTCCCTGCCGGGTTGAATTGGAAATAAATGCACATGGATGGGGGGAAAGTAGCGGAGGAAAATGGAAACTACAATGGAGACGTGACAAACAGCATGAATCACAGGTCGTATCCATGCAGGAAATTACACGTGGCCCCTAGAGCAATTCTGGCATTGAAACCCTTTAGTTTTTGAAAGTATATAATCCGTCTTGCTTTTATTTTTTACTAGTAGTCTGACTTTCCATGTTCGAAATTTATGTTCCTACCTTGCATGTTTTATCTCTTCAATATATTTATGAAATTCATTCATAATGATTTATGTATACTTCGAACTGGTTAGAGTTAAGTACAATTTCATAGTCACTTCTTTAAATAGATCATCTGGCTTGTGTGTCTCTATATGTGTCAGGAGAAATAGAGTTATATGTGGTGGAAAAGAAACAACTATATTTTTTTTTGAATCATACTGCGTTCTTACAGTTGTGGTACTCCTTTATAAGCTTTTTATGTCATGTGTATAGTTCAAATGTGGGACTTAGAGAATATTCGTTGAAATGAATTGAAGAAATACAAAACGATAGAAAATGTTTTCTTTTTAAATAAAGGTTACTGGAAAAGAAGACCAGGAATCACACACATTAAACATTCAAATTAAATAAACACAATCTCTTGACATTCAACATAGTTGAAAATAAAAAATTCTGAGCACATAAATATAAAAGGAGATAAAAATAGTTTTATTTGAAATATATCAAAAAATAATATTGTATGTTACATATTCCTAGAAATTTAAATGTGTTTGTCATATAGACTGGGATTGGGGCTCCTGTGGAACATAAAAGAAATATGTACAAGAAATAGGAATCTAGAAAGAAGAAGTGGGCGACGATAGAGAGAAAGACCTGAAAAGAAGAAATTGGGAGGTATCAGTCTT
Source organism: Picea mariana (assembly GCA_032191745.1). NCBI lineage: Eukaryota > Viridiplantae > Streptophyta > Pinopsida > Pinales > Pinaceae > Picea > Picea mariana. Next base: position 993,334 of record JASDQU010099704.1, on the reverse strand, counting down.
TGGTTAGACATTTCTATTTAAAAAGGTGGAATAACTGGATTGATAAAAAAGTAGGATGTGATCAGTATAGAATTACACTGATGGTATATATCTCCCCCTTTGCTATTTTCTTGTTGATTCATTTTTATTGTTGTCGTCGACGACTACTGGAATTGTTCCAACTGCATGTTTCCCTTCATCGACGAGCTTCTTGATTTCCCTTTGGAGCCATTCTTCAATGTAGCCTGTCAAGGGGGCCACGTTGATCTCATCCCGGATTTTTATGTTGAAAAACTCTTTTTCTAATTCCCTTATATCGATAGAAAGATTACGTAGAGCCTGATCAATTTCTTCATTTTGTAGTGAATATTCCACTAGCCAGTTGTCCATGTCATCTTCACCATATTCAAGGATGCTCTAAAACTTTTCTAAAGACAACCCCTTGAAAATATCAACCTGTTCATCGAAGGATTGATTAGTTAAGGGCAAGGAGTTGACGATTAAGTTGGGGTCTTGGACCTCGTTGTTACTTACAGCTAAGTCTATTTCGGTCAGCCTTCTGAATAATTCTTCTTTCTTTGATATGGCTTGTTCACATGATTGGACAATGAGATGCAAGTTCTTCACTTTCTCTTTCCAGCATACATTTAATTGAGTGATTCGGTTTGGGGAGGGGAGATCTTCTTGTCTTCTTCTCATATCTGTCATGTTGGTGACATGGACGCCAAAAGGGATGACCGTGTCTATATAGAAACGTCCTTCATTTTTTAAATCCACCTGCAAATGTTCATGCAAATCATGTGCCCTTGTTCCAAGGGAAGCCATACTTTGTGTTGTTTCCCAAGCCCCAGTAATCAACTCCATTCTTTTCTTGATATTTTTCTCCACATGGAATCTACATAATGCGAGGAGGCTGGAGGATCCTTTTAACTTGGTTGCACGGGTGGTAGGCATGGTTATTTCTAAAGGACTGGAAAGCAATGTTATATGAATCAAAGCTTCCTCCAATTCCTTGACTCGGTCCTTCAGTCTAGCATTCTCAACCTCAATGCCTCCAATGGAATCATCAAGAGCATATCTGGTTGCTCGGTGAAGTGGGAAGATTTGGGATGGCCTCATGTTCCCAAGGTTAATATCTAAACGAGATTTCCCTTTCTTATTTCTTACATCTCTCTTTTCAATAATTAAATTTTTAGACTCGCCGTAAAAAACAATGCTCTGGAATACGAAGGATTCATCTTCGTCAAAAAATTTGGTCTCAGCTATTTCCATTGGGGAACTATGCTGGATGGCATCCACGACATGATCAACATTGTGGAATACGCTATCCACATCAGTCTCAAGTTCCATGTCTTCACTCTCAATTTCAGGCTCTTCTTCTTTCCCTACAAAGTTTTTTCTCTTCTTCTTCACTGGAAGCATGTGAGAACTATCAATTTTAGTGTGAGGAGGGTTCTTATCTCCTCCTCTGTTTGAATAATTCTGGGTATCTTTCTTACTGGGGTGGGCCGTTGGAGCGATGCTCTGGGATGTCGTACTCTTGGGAGTGGTAGTCGGGGATTGAACACTCTTCTCACTGAGGCCTTTTCCTTGTTGTTTGTACAATTCAATGGTGCTTTGTAATGTCTCTAGGTCATCGACATCAAAAGCAGGAGTGTTGTCATCATTGTTTGCGTTTTCTCTCAAGCGTATCTGGAAAAAAAAAAGTGTTGAAGCCAACTGCTAGTAAATGTTCTAAAAAAATCGCATTAGGGTCGAACCCTCTTAGCCTTTCAGCATATCTTAGGTTCAAGTTGTTGAAATGGGCTGCAAATTCGTCAATTTTGTTGATGTTCCTCAACATGAAGTCCTTGACTTTCCAGGGCAGAGGAATGAACTGTTTTTTTCTCTTATCATGAAATAGATGCAACTAGTAGTTGTATTGCCTTGCTATTTCTGTAACAAACATTATGCCCGTAATGTGACATGGAAGGAAAGTAGGATTTTCCTTGGAGCCAAAAATCCTTATCACACTACAATTCTCCATTTTTTCAAGTTCCCCCTTCCTTTCCAAAAAATTGGTTTCTTGGTCAGACATGCGGGGAGGATCCTTTTGTAACAATAAATATTTGAAAATAGAGATAAAGTCATTAAAAACCTCATAAAAACAGTGGGAGGCCTTGTGCCTCCACAAGGCTTGGTACCAGACAGTTACTGGGTTGAATTACCAGTTTACCTTCTTGGACACAGACAGTTTTGGCACGGTAATCAGGAAAGGTGAGGGCCCGACGGTCAAATTGTTAAAAGGTATACTCAGGAGAGGTGAGGGCCCGATGATCAAATTGTTTGTATGATGGGGCAATCATATGGTCATCTTGTATATCGCGGAATTATGGGTGTCGTTTGCAGGTCGCAGAACAATGGAAGCGCAATCTTGATCCCGCCTATCCGAGAACCCGCAATAAAAAAAGTGGCTAAGTATGGAATAGGGAAATATTTTTATAATAATGACAATCTTTACGGTATAACAATGTTTTTATAAACAATTTTTTTATTATAAATAAAACTCTTATATATATATATATATATAAGTATGAAAAGTGGTTGGACGGGCTTCAAAGCAGGGTTACAATGGATACTCAGGAGAGGCGAGGGCTCGATGGTCAAATTGTATGTATATATATATAATTTTTTTATAAACAATTTTTTATTATAAACAAGTGCGAAGGTGGCAGGGATGGGGAAAAACAAGTAAGGAATGGCCAATTATGAAAAGCGGTTATACGGGCTTCAAAATAGGTTTACAAGGAATACTCGGGAGAGGTGAGGGCCCGATGGTCAAATTGTATGTCTCAAAAATTTTGAGTGCAAAACGCGTAAAACGGAAAAGGGCATGATGGGGCAGTCTAGTGGTCAGTTTTTATATCAAGGAATTATGGGTGTTGTTTGCAGGTCACAGAACAATTGAAGCACAATATTGAACCCATTTATCTGGGAACCCGCAATCAAAAAAGTGGCTAAGTATGGAATAGGGAAACGGTCGGTCGAACTCATTTTCACTAATAT
>JASDQU010099704.1:969231-979475 GCA_032191745.1 Picea mariana | reverse complement strand
CCCCTCCATGCCTGGTGCATACGCTCAGACACTACTACTCGTGCAAAGAATATAACACATACCCAAAACTAGGCACCATTTTACCCTACCTATCCCTTCTACACCTACATGCAGTTTTCTTCTACAATAATATCCTGCAAAGGCAACAAGCCTAACATCATATTTTTTATGCAAAATACACAGGTTCGATTCTCGTACGAGATAGGCGCTAGATTTCCAATTCATCACACATGGCAAAGGACTAGAATTTGCAATGCTAGAAAAAATGACAGCTGAAGTTGCGCACACGACATTGGCATGGAAATAGTACAGAGTCTCGGGAAAAAACCAGAGGAAAATTTAAGAGCAGTAGAAAAAGATATGCCAACCTCTATAGAAAGTGTGCAGGATAAGAAGGATGAATAAATACTTAAACATTATTACTTGCAAAGTGCAAACAACGAATAGTAAAAAATGAATACGAATTAAAGTATGCTATTTAAACTTACTCGTTAATGATGAACGATAGAACCATAGGTCCACTTGCGGGTGCATGATCTGAACACTGCAAAGTGAAAAAAATAGCTCCAATTGCCGGTGCAGGATGCCAACCTTGTAAAGTCGAAGAAAACAAAAGCAAGCAACAATCAACAAACCAATGAGAAAGCACCAACAGGCCCAACTGCAGCTGCAGGACCTCAAACTTGCAAACTTGAACCAAACAACAACAAGAAACAACCGTCGAACCAATGAACCAATGAACAAGCAACAACCACTGGACCAGTAAACAATATATGTATCTTCAATGATGACCAAATTGCACTCCAATCATAGAAGAAATACAAAACATATGACAACCATGCAAGTGGAAATACTTAAATATTCTTACTTCCAAACTGCAAATAATAAACAACAAAGAACGAATATGAATGAAATTATGGTATCGAAACTTAGTCGGCAACGATGAATGATAGAAGCACAGGTTGAATTGTGGGTGCAGGACTTGAACTCCGCAAATTCAAAAAATAGCTCCAACTGTAGGTGCAGGACCCAAACCTTGCAAAGTTCAAGCAAACAAAAGAAAACAACAAGCACCAACAGGTCCAACTGCAGGTGTAGGACCTCAACCTTGCAAAGTTGAACCAAACAACAACAAGCAACAAGCAACAAGTGACGAATTATTGAACTAAAGTTGAACTAAATTGCATTCCAAGCATAGAAGAATTATGAAACATATGATGGCTATGCGATTGGCGGTGGACAACAATATTGTCCAAATTCACTGCAACATTGTATGGAAATATTCGAGGAAAAATGTACTGTGAGAAGCCTATTTAAGTAAACATTTAAGGTTGTGAGGGTTGTTTAAGGGCCTCGCGCTATGCAAACATTTAAGTTGTCAGGCCTGTTTAAGGGCCTCATGCTATGTAAACATTTAAGCTGTTAGTCCTATTCAAGTACCTCAAAAAGAGTGTCAATGCTCAAAACTTTCGGTATGTAAACATTTCAATACAAATAGAAATAACAAAAACATTAAAAAAGAGTGTCGATGCTCAGAACTTTCAGTATGTAAACATTTCAATAAAAATAAAAAAAATAAAAAAGAGCGTTCATGCTCAAAACTTTGGATATCTAAACATTTACATCATTGGGATCAACGAAGCTGGCAATAAGACTTCGAATCTATTCTCCAATGAGAAGATGACATATAAGGTTTTTTTAATTATATAAAAAATAATGTTTTTACTTCTATAGTTCGAACAATACAGATGATGCGAAAATTTATAATCAAATGACATATTGATATGAAGTCAATGAATTATTGATGGCTATAATCCCTCTACGCCTTCGATAGGGACTAATAACATTAAATATTGTACTATCACCTATTTTTTTGTTTTAATATTATATTATCCTCCACTATTACATTCTTTCATTTATTTTTCTCAAAAATTATTTATTACTTATAAGAGTAAATATAAATAAATATAACTATATAATAAAACTAAAAAATGTAAATATAATTTTTAATGATCCTGTATAACTATGTATTGATTATTTTATTGTTGAAAAGCAATTTTTGGTTTACATGTTTCAAATCTCTTAAGAAGCATTTATTAATTGATGTATTGTTGGCTAAACGTTTTACTTTTTTGTTTTTTTTTGCTGAAATTAGGTAATGCAAATTATCTTTATTTTTTATTGTTTAAATTTTATTTTTGAATGCATAAATGAATTCAACATTCACAAAAACCCCTAGATACTCAGATTATACAAACTTAACCACTCAAAAATAGAGATCCACAAACAAAATCAAACTAAAAAAATATTCAAGAAATAATAAAATTTATACTACACTTTTGAAAACAAGTTAATGGATGGACCTTCCACTGTATATCTAATAACACGACTACATATAAATAATTAGCAAAAGATGCTTATAAGATTTTGATACATGGTAATCTTTGTAATTTGTATTAAAATGACCATTTTGAAATAGTGCAATATTCATAATTATGTTTAAAGATGCTTATACATTCAAGTTTGGCAATATGTTTTTTTTTTTGTTTGTTAATTTATGCAGGACCTGCGATTAACCTGTGGCTTGAGAAACCGTGACTCAGGGGCATCTAAGCCGTCAAAATCACCCGAGGATCGCACCCGGCCTGAGCCACACCAACCCTTAACATGGTTGGATTTTTTGTCCCCGCAGGTTTCAAACCGGTGACTTTAACATCACGGAGTGGCTTAACAACACACTCCGTCACCGACTGTCCTACATCTCGGGGACAAGTTTGGCAATATGTTGTTAAATAGGTAATACTTATATAATAATCTTGATTTTAAAAAAAACTTATGATAAATATATAATATTATTAATATTTTTAATAATATTTTGTCTTATTTGAAATTTTACATTTGATAATGTTGATTTTAAAAAAATTTATAATAAATATATAATATTACTAAAAATAATGTTGATTTTAAAAAAACTTAAAATAAATATATATTATTATTGATATTTTTAATAAAATTTGGTCTCACTTGAAATTTAACACTTGATAATGTTAATTTTGAAAAAACTTATAATAAATATATAATATTATTAATATTTTTAGTAACATTTGGTCTCACTTGAAATTTAATATTTGATAGAAGAAGAAGAACATAATTTTTATAGCTGCAAGTTGTATGTACATTTTAATGTTTATAGCTGCAAGTTGTATGTAGAAGTCCACAAAAAAGTCTTAAATATTAATGATGATGAATTATGTAATTATATTATGCATTTTAATTTACAATATTTATCTCAAATCTCAATGAAAACCACGTTTAATGGAAAGCATTTTTGATAAATAATAAATCATACACATAATTTTTAAACTTAAAAGTTTAATGAAAAACATTTTTGATAAATAATAAACAATACACATAATTTTTAAACTTAAACTTTAAATTATTAATGAATATAAAAATCACATTTATAAATTTTATTATGTTTTTAATTCCTTTGTAAAAATTATAATTTTCTTTTATTTTTAATTGAAATACTATATTTTAATTAAATTGTTTCAAAATTTCTTTTTATTATTGAAAATAATAATATTTTTTTTACAATACAATATTCTAGTTTCACAATTACTTTTTTCTTAAATATATAATCTTAAATACATAGTTTATGATAACATCATTTTATTTAATTTTAGAATAATATTATTTTTTTCTTAAACACAATTTTAAATGCATAGTCTATGATAACATTATTTTATTTAATTTTAGAATAACATTAATTTTTTCTTAAATACAATTTTAAATATCTCAATTTTTAGTAACATTATCTTTTAATATTTCAATTTCAAATATTATATTTCAATTTTCTATATATTATTTTTTAAAATATTTTAGAATTTTAATTATTATAATCTATTTTCTTTAATGTCATAATAATATAATTTTTCTCTTCATTTTTTAGTTTAAATATTAAAAGCATAAAGTAACTACATCATTTTTTTTTAAGGGTATGCATAAATAATATATTATTATAAGTTTAAATATCTTTTACTATTATAACTTTTTTCTTTAAACTCTATATAACTAATATATTAAAACATTTTTAAGAGACAGACATAAACACTTTTGTTGTGAAAAAAGATATGAAAAATTGTTATATAGAAGATGGTGAGGGTGAGTGGAATAAGAATTGTTTTTCAATGCACATATCAACTTAACTTACTTATTATATGTCCAGGAATAGCATCTAAGTTTTAAAAAATATGTATTTTATTTTGATAATAAAATCTCTCAGAAAAAAAAATCAATGATATGTATGTTTTAAAAAGTATGTATGGTATTTTGATGATGATATTTTTGTTGAACCGGTGACAACAAATTTCAGGAGTTTTGGAGATCTTGGGGGAGTTCAAACTAGATCTTAACACATTAACTCAAAATATGTTGCAGAAATCTATGGATCGGTTTCATGTTAATGATTATAAATATCTAGTCCTTAGAGGAAGATATTGAGTCAAGGCTGCAAGCCTGCTCCTGGGCTGTATTGTAAATCTCTTTAGATGAATAATAAGAATGTTGATTTCCATTGTCCCACAGATGTTTCCCTGCTAAGGATTTTATCACGCAAATCACTGTGTAATTCTTTGTGTGTTTGTTATTTGGTTTTTCTTTGTTGTGGATTTATTTTTATGGATTTCTTTGTTGTGGATTTATTGTTCTGTGTAATCCAAGAACGTCGTTTGGGTATTCTGGCCAGTCGTTTATGACCAGGTATGGGACATGAACGCTAGAGATGCAACACGTGGATCTTGTGGTCAGGTGTGATGATGGCCACAGGGTGTATATGAGTGGTGAAGTGGCAACGATCACGGTTTTGAAATGAAACGAGAAGACACAGAGTGGTAGGAGACGATCAAATTTCCACTGGAAGTCAGCATCACATTAAAAGTTTCATTGTTTGTGACCATTGAACATGTTCAAGAAATTGTTGTATTGATAAAAGCCCTAGGGGGATTGGATTGATCCAAATAAATAGATGCATCTGAAATTGAGTTACATAGAGCGTTGGGACGATGTTGCATGGTGTCGCGGAGGTTCAACATGTTGTGTCGCAGTTACCAGTATTGTGTGGAGGATGTTGGAATCCCTGGTGTAATTGTTGGTACTGTGAAAAGAGATTGTTGACAAGGGCATTTGGAAGCGATAAAGATGGAAGTGATAACAGAGATGGGTCGAGACCGAACACCAGGCTTCACATATTGGAGGACCTATGTATCTACATGTAAATTTATGAAAGAGATTGGATCTGGGAGGCTCTTTGATGATGTTTGTTGGAGCAGGTTATTTTGAGAAAAAAGTTCGAGGAATAAGGAAGAGTGCAACAAACGCGGTAGGCAGCTAAGGAATGAACCAAAGAAGCAACGCATGCTGGGAATAAAGGGCGCACAAGAGGTTGTAAAGTGGACATACCTAATCCACTAGGGTTGGAGTTTTGGTAATAAATTTAATGGGTTTAACCCAATTTTGATAGTATACATAAATAGGCATTGTAAGATCTGAAGAGATAATTTAATTTTAGCGAAGTTGAGTTCAGTTTTGAGTCCTGGATATGTTTTGAGTCATAATATCAATTTTAATTGAGAGTTGTGAAGCTCATACTTGGAGATTTATGATTTGTAACTAAGGGTTGGGTCTCAAGCTATGGCGCTTGGTGCGACACTGGTCAGCCTCATCATTACCATGCTTTTGATGCAATGTGCGCAAAACAAAGACTTGAAGACGAATAATAAAGAAGACAAATCTTTGTGAATGCAGCTCAAGGGGGGTGAACCATGGTAAAATATTGTGTTAATGTGTGGAATGTGTTCTTTATGCTTTGCTATACTTTATGATGAATGAATGGATAAAGAAATGAATCTTTTAGAGTTAATTTATAGTGCATACTAGATTAGTTATGCAGAATGAATGGTAAAGTTTAAATGAATGATATATTTGAATGATGGTATGGTAGATTTGATGATGAATACTAAAGTAGAATAGTGTTCCTAACATCCCCATGAGTGTTATCCCTTCCATGATTTCATACATTTGAGTCCTTCAGTCACCCATAAGCCATATCGGGTGAGACTACATTGTGCACTATGTGTGCAATGTTGCTTTCTGGTTTACCAGATGGGTCGATGGTTTCTAGGGTTTTGTTTGAGAACTAAGGTAAAACCCAGGTTAACCCATACATCCAACAAATGGTTTTGTTTCCAGTTGGAACTTAGAATATTTGACATGAAGGGATTTGATGAGAAGGACAGTGAAGAGAATGCAATGGTAGAAAGGAATGTTTAGGCCATGGAATCCAACTAAGAAATATATTGGAAGATGGTTGGAGACAAAAAGGATCAATTTTGCGTAGAAAGACAATAGAAACTCCAGTTATACACCATGCCATTATTTGAAAAGGTATATGTTCATTGATTTGCATGAGGCATATTTCTATTATTTTCCATAGTTGCTACAAGATTGGATATTGATGTTGAAGGATACTCATCCAACTAATCGGGTAAGGCCAGTATAGTGGAATACTGAGAATATTTCACAATCGAAAAGGTTCAATAATAAATTCATGAGCGCAGTGGATTTCTGGTTAGACAGTATTGTTGCAAGGTTTATTATTGAGTTTGCAGTCAATACTAAGAAGTCTTACACTGATGCAGAGCACAAATTCTTGAAGGGACCAAGAGGAAGATACATTCGATCACTTTAAACATCGATCAAGATTTTATTGCATGATAAAGGAGCGATGACAATGGATTCAAACAACTAAATCACTCTTCACACATGGGGAAGCTGGGGGAAGAACTAAGGAATATATGAGATATGGAGAGGTATATGGATGGAGGCTAGAAGAAGGAAGCAATGGACCCCATTATGATGGATGAGGAACAAACCAAGGAGATAATGGAAAGACTCCTAGAGATGCACAACATAATACCCTTCTAGTATAAGATCAATAGGAAAAAGAGGGCAGTAGTCGAGCGAGAGGGCTTGGACAATGATGAGGAAGAGGTAGAGGATCTTTGTGCGATGGGGAAGATTGAGGAAATATTGTGTGCCACATATGAGAGGAAAACCAGAGGTCAGGGGTTCGAAATAGAAGAAGGATTTCCATTCCATATATGAATTAGTGTGGAAATCACAACCCCTAGTGTGACTAAGACATATGAAGAAGAAGAACCATTTAAACAACAAGTGGTTAGTGGTAGAATTATTTTAGTAGGATGTGGGTGTACTGGAAATTCAAGTAAAAGTATCAGTTCAACTAGTAGTATTCAATTATCTACACTGCACAGAGGTGGTAATATATAAAAAATCACAATGGAGGGAGTATATCCAACTATTCAGGTACCAAAGTTCTGTGGAGAAGCGTCGGAGGACCCATAGAAGAACTTGTTTATTTGTGAGAATATTTGGGAAGCTAAGAATATTATGGATGAAGATACAAAAGTGGTGCAGTTGGTGATAACATTTAGAGACCACGCACTGGACTGGTATATGGGCATCACAGTAAACAGTCCATTAGGTGCACCTACAACTACCACAGATGTGAAGAATGCATTGATCAATGAATTTCAGTGACCTAGTTCAGAGGATCATTTCATGAATGAGAGGATATAGATCAAACAAAAGACAGGTGAGTCATTCTAGGAGGTTGATCGGAACTTCAAAAGACTAAAAGGTAAGTTGAAATACTCTATCACAGATATGCATCATAGACATTTATGTTTTAATTCATTATTGTCATATTTGAAGTATCCATTGAGGAAAAAAGAGTTTCAAACTTAGGTTGAGTCTTTGAAAACAGAGGAAAATTAGTATAAGCATACAGATCCAGTTGTGGAAGAGCTGAGAGCAGATATGAAGAACTTGACATTTCAGTTGAATTAGAATAATGAAAAGGAAAAGAGAGAAGATGTTTGATGCACATTATGCAGAACAAAAGGTCATCATAAGAATGAGTGCCCAACCTTTGCTTAGTACTTGGGGACAAGAATGTCGAATCCCTTACCCAAAGGAGGACCATGGTGTGAGATATGTAGAACACATGGACATGATCCTTGTCATTGTTCCATGATACAAAAGTATCAAACGGTGCCCAAGACTACATTTTGTAATTTTTTCAAGTTAGTTTGACATGAAAACAAAGATTGTACAATCTTGGAAATAATGAAGGAGAGGAAATTAGATACTTATAGGGTGCGAGATAAATTAATGATAGGACAACATGCACAACAACCGCAATTTAATAATGATTAGCAGTTTATAGTGCAACCGTAGTATAATAACACACAACAATTTGGAGCACCACCACAGTATAACAACATGCAACAGTTTGCAGCGCCACCGTAGTATAATAATGCACAACTGCAATACAATCAGGAACCACACTATAATACACCGTGTGGAGAAAATCAAGGAAATAGAGGAGGCTTCATAGGAGGAGGTCGTGGAGGACGAGGATTTGGAGGAGGTAGATGACTAGTAGTTTGTCACAACTGTTAGAAACATGGACATTATGCAAGAGATTGTCCATAACCACTTGTGACATGTATTTATTGTCGCGCAACATATCATGTGATCCAAGAGGATCTCGATGACCACCCACCTTGTCCAACTCACTCAAAATAATTTTTTGGCAACTTACTATTTAGCAGTTTTTTCAGTTCTTGAACTTCCAAGGCCATTTTGAGGGCCTAAACGACACTTTTTCACGATCATGCACCTTAGTGATAGCCAAAGGCTCTCATTGACCCCCCTAAATGAAGCTCCTTAACAATACCTTTCTAACGATCTATCATGCGCCCTAAACGGATATCGTATGCAAACGTTACGACCCCAAGAAGTTAATGTACTAACGTACCCCAATGGGGCCCACATGAATTTTGGTGCTTCATCTCCTAGGGTTAGGTTTTTGGATGTATAGGGTTTTTGCATTCATGTTTATTGTAAAAATTCCTTCAAAGCCTCATTATACTCATCTTATTGCAAATGAGCGTAGTCATCACATCTCTTCTCAGAGATAAGATGCCACCAATCTAGAAAGATTATTTTCAGTTTGCATTTTATAGTTTTCAACATATTTATTATTTAATAGAAGTCAATTTTTATTGCATCTCTGTTATTTTTCACTATTCCTCTGTGTTTAATATCATAAATCCATGGTTTCATATTGTTCCACTTATAAATATGGATCATTTATATCAAAGTGGTCTGCTCCTTGTCATTTTTTTAATGCATGTCCTCGACGCAGTCAGGGTATAGAGGGTTGGGTCTCGAGCTTGTTTCTCTTAAGGAAAACTTCTCTCACACACCTAAGAAACCATCCATGGCAGGAAAAAATAAATACGAAGGGATAGGATATCCTTTCAAAATGTTGCTTGAGGAATCCCTTGAGCGAAAGAGAAATGAGATGATGGACAACTTTGAACAAATCCTTCAACGACTACCGACAAGTGATGCATCCACCTCAAGTGGAGGCACCATCCCCTTCGAGGTACATATCAATTTTGATATTCCTATATTTGAAGTTCAAATAGATGACTATAATGGTTAAAACTTTTAGAAGGGTTTTTTTTTCCACAACTTTTTAGATAGAGAAAGGATTACATTTGCACTCCTCAAGGTCATCCCCCATGTCAAATTATTGGTGGGAGACTTTCTGTGAGCAAAAAGAAATAGAGGGATCCACATTATTTGCAGTTGCACCCACTTGGGGTTCCTTTAGGGATGTTATTAAGAAACAATACTACCATGTTGGAAGTTATGACGACATGTATACAAGATGGACCACACTACGGTAGGAAAAAGACCAAATATGTCAGAGTTTACTAATGTCTTCCATACCTTGTGCACCAAGATGAGTATCAAATATTCTGAGAGAAATATAGTTCTCAAGTAACTCAGTGGTCTTCATAGATATATTCATACAAAAATAGAGTTCTTGGTCATCTCATCCTTAGGTGATCCGGATTTATGTAGGAACACAATGAAATATAGAAATACACATAAACGCAGAGATGCAGTGGAAATAAGACTTCATTTCATTAATAACAAATGACTGAAATATGCTTACAGACAGAATGGAAATAAACTAGCTAAGGCGTTGGTAGCTTATCTCTGAGAAGAGATGTGGATGCTACTCGCATCCGTGAGAAAATGATTACAATGAGGCTCTAGAGGCCTTTTTACAATAGACGAGAATG
>JASDQU010099704.1:943998-956144 GCA_032191745.1 Picea mariana | reverse complement strand
GTATGGAACCAGGAAATGGTATATATATTGAAGTTCCTATGGAGGCTCTTAACAATCTCAAATACACAACTATGTGCACTCTAGAAAAGTTGGAGAAACTTCAAAAGAAATATATGTTGCTACTACAATAGTTAGATCAATCTGACAACCATGAAGAGCAAGAACAAAAGATTCAATTAGAAGACAAAGAAGAAGATATCAATAGATTAAAGACTAATGTTGTTGATCTAACAAAATAAATGAATGAGTTGAAGGCATATGACAAACTTAAAAAATGCATAGAAGAATTAGAAGAAAAAAAGAAATGGTCAACAGTCTAAAGACTCAACATGAAGAAGCTAAGGAAAGTGAAGAAATCTTGAATATCCAGTTGACTAAAAAGGAATAATCGTTCCACACACTGGAATTGGAAGTCATCAACCTCAAAAGGATTCATCTAGAAAACAAGGAAGAAATCAAAATATTGAAGAATGAAGTTGTTTATCTAACAAAATAAATAGAAGAGTTGAATACATATGACAAAAACAATAAATGCACTGAAGTATTGGATGAGACAGAAGAAACAATCATTAGTCTAAAGACTCAACTTGAATAAGCTAATAAGGAAATAGAAGAAGACTTGAAGATCCAGTTGACTAAAAAGAAAGAAACATGTCACATGTTGGAATTAGAAGTTATCAACCTCAAAACAAATAATGAAAAGCTAGAAGAAATTGTCAAATTATAGAACAACTCAGCGATCCTGAATAAGAATTGGAATATTCAAACACCAACCGATGACAAAACTGGTCTTGGGTACAATAATAAAGAAGAAGGTGGAAAGTGGAACACCATTCACAAACATGAGAAATGATTATCCTCCTCAAAAGGAAAAAGTGCAATCACAAACCAAATACAAACCATGAACTTTGTTGAAGGAGGAAGTTATAAAAGTAAAAGATAAGAAACATATCAAAAGGCATACTTCTCATGTCACAATAGACTTGAGTATGGAAACACTTTCAATGGTTATTTCATTTCTTGTAAAAAATTTGGCCACAAAGCATTGGAATGAAAGAGAACTGAAAATAAATATTCAGGAAGGTCCAATAACTTAATGAGATGTTGGAGATGCAATTATGTTGGGCACACAAATTTTTTTTTTCATACCATGAGATGCTACAAATGAGATAAGTTTGGGCACAAATCCCAACACTGCAGGAAATCAAGAAGACAACCCATGAAAAGTAATCCATACAAGCCATGAAGGAAATACAATGAACTTTGGAAGGAAATATAATGAAATAAGAGAGGATAAATCTCAAAGGACAAATGTAGAAAAGAAAAGTTCATCAAACAGAGTGCCTTATGGAAAGATATGGAAAAGAAAATATGAAGCAAAAAAAAAAGAAATATGATGAATATCTTGCACCTAAAAATGAAGAAATTGATAACAATAAACCGATGGATGAAACTCCTAATAAGGAATGTGAAATTCAAAGATTTTCATATGAAGAGGCACAAGCTCTAGGAAGAAAATTTTCTAAAGAAAAATATGAAGAATATTATGGTTCAAAAAACATTGGTGATGATGATGAACTCTCAAAAGAAAATCAGTCTGTAGAATAGTGTGATGAATAAAACAAATAATATCCAAAGAATAAAGAAACAAAAGAAGTTCAAAATATATAAAGAAAAAGTATGAACATAGCAAAGTTATTAATGATATGAAATAACAGTAAAGATCTCTTGGAATCAAAGAACTAAATAATATCAAGAAGAAGAAGAAATAGATCAATAAGATCAATAAGCTTCACAACCTTGTCTGTTATGACAAAGGAGAATATAGTAAAACCATATTTGAACACAAAAATCCCAAGAGATTTAGATAACAACTGACACATTCATAGGGGGAGAAAATAAGTAAACATTTTCTTTCCTTTCTCATTGATGTCAAAAGAGGTGAGATAAACAATAAAAACAAAGTCCAAAATAAATGGAAAAAAGACAAGGGGAGCATCACCTTAGGGGGAGAATCACCTCAGGGTGAGAATCATCTCAGGGGGAGAAGAGAAATATTCCCTTTGTCATTGTTTTCAAAGGGGGGGAGATAAAGAGTAAAACAAAGTCATCTCAAAGGACTCAAAATACAGAATACATTTCACAAGGGAAGTAAGAATGTTTTACTAAGGTTGTCATCAATAACAAAGTGGGAGATTGTTGGAATTTTATTTCTCATTGATGTCAACCTTCATAAATAGGTGAAGTATCATTTATTGATTGTTTTGAGAAGCATTGTCAATATTGGACTTATTGTTATGAAGGTGACTTGAATGTCAAGCATTGTCAATATTGGACATAATGTTATAAAGGTGACTTGAATGTCAAGCATTGTCAATATTGGACATAATGTTATGAAGGTGACTTGAATATCAGTAGAAAGATAATATTGACTAATATTTTGTATGATATTGATAAATTCATCCTATATTGTATAAGGTTGAGATTGTGTCATTAATATCCATGCACAAAAAAAGAAATTGTGAAGAAATTGTCCAGATAAAAAGGGTAAATGCATAATCCAATATGGATCCATACAAATCACAAATAAATAATTTAATAAGACATGGTTCATTAAAAGTGATTCAAAAAATATCAATTGAAGAAGATTCTAGAGATGAGACAAAATGTCAATGGTGGATGTTTGTTGAGGAAGCATTGACACCATCAAGTCACAAATCGAGTCGATTCAAACAAAAATAAGGTCGACTATCTGGAAGTCGATTGATTGGAAGATGAGTCGATAAAATGCAAGACGACATATTGATTGAATTTGGAGAATAGAAGTCGACCAACTGAAGGTCGAAGTCGAGGGAAAATTGAGTCAAGAAATAAAAAGTTGGCCAAAGCAAGTCGAGACAACCAAAGTTGAATTTCTTAAGTCAGTTTTCTTCCAAGTCCATTTGGTCCAAGAAAGAATTAATATAAAGTTTTAAGTCAAAGAAAACTTAAATAAAAGTTGGTTTGAGGCTGAAGCAAGATGGGTCGACCAGAATTGAAATACTCAAGTCAAAATTTCTCTTAGTTGAGTCGACCAAAAAGATGTTTGTTGGTCGAATGAGGAAGAAAATACGAAAAAGGGTGAGACCAAATCAAATATTTAGTGACTAACAGCTAAGAGGGAACCGATTTTAATATAACCATCAAGTAAAATGTTTACAAGTTGAGTTTAAATAATCACCAACAAAGGATATATGTGGAGGTCGATTTAGACATACATGAAAAGGTAATATGTACTGAAGTCGTTCTGGCATCCGACGAAAAGAGGAAAATCTTGGCAAGTTGTCTTCAAAGAACCGTCTGTACCAACCACCTCGCACACTTTATGGGGAATTTTTTTTGCATCTCAGATAATTGGGCATGTTCTACAAGAAACAAATTTCGTAGAATTTTAAAATTTGTTTCCATCACTCCAGAATATTCATATGAAAATAGTTGTCTAAATTGGTGTATGAAAAATCAATTAATAAAAGTTACCATTTTTTTTAATTAAATGAAAGAGTGCAATGTTTCAATCCAAAAGGACACATTATTTCAAAGTGGCACCCATTGGAGGACTATATAAGTAAAGCAATATCAAGGGAAGAAGGTGTCTTGGTGCATATATATATAAGGGTGCAATGTTTCAATCCAAAAGGACACATTATTTCAAAGTGGCACCCATTGGAGGACTATATAAGTAAAGCAATATGAAGGGAAGAAGGTGTCTTGGTGCATATATATAATGGATTGAATGAAATTTCATTCTATTAGGTTGGTGAATGTTTACAACATGAGTCTTGTCATGAGGATTGAATTCCTCACATCTCAGTTGGATATGATATCAACAAGTGGGGTCTTGTGATGAGGTTTGGATTCATCATTTATTAGTTGGATCTGAAAAGTACAAGCTGGGTTTTGTATCAGAGAGACAAATCTCTCATATTCAGTTAAAGTTGAAGATATTAAAGGATTGATTTTATATGTATTCATTAAAGTTAAATAAATAAAAGAATAATATTTTATCTACTTCATATATTTTGTGTTATAAATCTTTATGAATAATTAATTGAACTGCATATATATTATTCAGTTAATTTAGTTAATCTATGAAAGTGTGAAAAGTAGCCAAAAGTTCTAGACATTGATTCACCCCCGCTCTTAGTGTCAATGTGTGTTTTCAACACAAGGTTGTGGGTGACAATTATTTTAAGCTCAACCTTCCCCCATTCCTTGTCTTGCACCCAATATTCAATGTGGACCTCATTCGGCCTTATTTTCCACCATTATTGGATACCTCAGAGATAGCAAAATAGTTGACACCAACAGAGCTCAACCTTGAATGCATGAAACAAGCATCCACTGATCAGATTATGGAAACACAGGTCAATGAAAATTACCAGCAGAAGATCCAACTTTATCAGGTTGTCAAATAAAGGAAGCTCCTACACCAAGGCAAGTGGCTCACCCAGGGCCAAATTCAATAGAAATTTCCTCATCTGATGGGGGAAATCAACACAATGGAGACCATTTCTTCCTAATGGGGGAGGATTGATCCAGGAGGATATCGGTGGCCACCCACCTTGTCCATCTAACTCAAAATAGGTTTTGGCAACTTACTATTTTTAGTAGTTTTTCAGTTCTTGAACTTTCAAGGAAATTTTGATGGCCTAAACAATGTTTTTTCACGATAAGGAACCTAAATTATATCCAAAGGATCTCATTAATCCCCTTAAATGAATCTCATTATCAATACCTTTCCAACGAGCTATCATGCACCCTAAATGGAGATCATATGAAAAAGTTACGACCCCAGGAAGTTAATTGAAAATTCTAACCTTGTACAATGTCTACTATAAACAAATATTCATAAAAGAACAGAAAAGATACAATGGAAAATACAAACATTACACATAGATTTTTCCACTGGAAACCCAAATCGGGAAAACCAACATATATTATATTTATTCATTGTGTTACATTGTTTACAATACAATATACATATAGGAACTAGAGACATCCAAAACCCTAACCCAATGACCTGGATTAGTCCAAAGCCCTAATTCCTTAACCGGAAATAGAAAACCATTAGCAAAAACCATGTGTCGAAAAAACCACCTAAATACATGACACGTTTCGTGAGGTAGGTGTCACGTTTCCCGAGGCAGATTTTTTTTTCTAGGGGCACTGCACCCGGACCCCCTGCTCGCCCA
The DNA here is from genome assembly GCA_032191745.1 of Picea mariana. NCBI lineage: Eukaryota > Viridiplantae > Streptophyta > Pinopsida > Pinales > Pinaceae > Picea > Picea mariana. The sequence goes on along the minus strand of JASDQU010099704.1, from coordinate 950,913 downwards.
GTGCATATGCTCAGACACTACTACTCGTGCAAAGAATATAACACATACCCAACATTAATGTACTAACTTACCCCAACGAGACCCACATGACGTTTGGCATTTCATCTCCTAGGGTTAGGTTTTTGGATGTCTAGGGTTTTAGAATTCATGTTTATTGTAAAAAATACTTTAGAGCTTCATTGTACTCATCTTCTTAGGAATGAGCATAGCTGTCACCTGTCTTCTTAGAGATAAGCTGCCACCTCTCTAACAAACTTGTTTTCAGTTGCATTTTACAGTTTTCAGCATATTTCTTATTTAATAGAAGTCAAGTTTTATTGTATCTCTATTATTTTTCATTGTGTCTCTATGTTAATATTATAAATCTATGGTTTCATTTCTTTCCACTCATAAATCCGGATCATCGTGAGACAAAAGGATGTCTGACACTTATGGTAAAGATACAGGACAAGAGGAACCAAAACAATCAAAATGTTCAATGAATTGCTATGGAAAAAAGAGAAGAGAAGAGGTGGATCCAATATAGGATTAGATGTAGCAAAGCAGGATCAAGACCAGTACCAGTGGGTCGGGAAGAATAAAACACCCCAATAGAATTTTGATGTGCGTAAAGAAAAGGAGACATTCAAGGAAGTTATACAAGAGATTTTGAAAGAGAATATTGCATCTACTTCAGGAACAAATATAGGAGATGATGTACTAGTCTATGGAATGCCTCACTTATTTGATCAGACTAGCAAGGATCAGCCATCATAACAAGTAAGTAATGTGAGAAACCTTTTGGGGTCTTATGTGAAGTTGTTGAATGAAAAAAACTCTTTACAAGTATTACAGAGTCTATTAGAAAAGTGAAATTCTAGAAAAGAGATGAAATTATAATAGAAGAGAGTCAATCAGGTTCATAAGAAGAGAAGAACAAGTAGGGAGTACAGGTTGAATGAAAACATTGGATATTTCAATATGGGGTATATCATACTAGACTTAGGGTAAGAAGTAAATGTTCTTCCTAAGAATACATGGGAAGTTATGGGGGAACCTACATTGGGATATTCACCTATTCAATTGAAGATAGAAAATCAACATAGAGTAGTGCCGATTGGAATATTCAAGGGCATACCAAAAGATATATATGGTGTGCGCACTATGGATGACTTTGAAGTAATTGACATAGTATATAAAACTTCACCATATACAACATTGTTGGGTCTAGATTGGAATTTTGACAATCAGTCTATTATTAACCTAAAGACTAGGAAAATGATCTTTGGATTAGTACAATACAAAGTTATTGTGTCATTAGATCCTTCAGAGGGAGGAAGATATGTTGAACTCGCGAAATAAAATTTTATTACAAAAGATATAAACCAACTTTATAGAACTATTGCACGAGAGGAAGACTATATTAACCCCACTGCATATGGCATGTTGAGTTGGAGAAGAATTAGTTCTTGTGCTTCATACTCAGATACAGGACTAGAAAATTGACAGCAGTGGTTGCATGAGTTATCTACCAGAAGATGCGCAAGGATGACCCGTGCATTAAGATGGGTTGATATAGAGTAAAATAACCTCCTACTTTTTATGGTGAAAATAATTTAGAAGAATTTTTAACAAAGTTTGATTTAGAAGTAGTGGAAAATCAAATATTACCAGTATTAGATATGGCTTTGACAGAAACATCTGCACGATGGTAGGGTATTCATAAGGATAAGATAAATAGATGGTATCAATGCAAGAGATTATGGTGCATTAGATTTGGTTTAGAGAAAGAGAACAAATATATGGAAAATTATGATGGGATTGGACAACACAGAGAACATGTAGAAAAATATATAACTCAATGGATATTAGTACCACCAGAGGAGTGGCCACATCACTTTATTCATACATTGGAAGGAATCCCAAGGAATTGATACATAGAATTGGAACAACGTAGGGAAACTACAAATTGGGAAGAAATGCAATAGAATTTTGTGATTACATTTGTCTTTGAACATGAGATTATAGAGATAGATACAACGCTGAAGGTGGTAAGAGAATATTTTTGAATAAACTAAAGTAGAAATTATGATAGTGTATCAAAGCTAGAAGAGACAGAAAAATAGACAATTTCTACATTGTTATCATGTTGCAGAAGAAGAAGACCCAACAAAAGAAAACCCATGCAATATACAGATCACATAAGTTGAAGGGGAAAGAGAAGTAGAAGGTCCAAAGTTAGAGTCAGAATATTATGCTGCACCTTTGAAGATAAAGAGGGTAAATATTGGAACAACAGAAAACCCAAAGATTGCAAGTATTGGAGACTATTGGGACAATTAGAAAGTAGAAAGAAAAACAAAGTTACAACGCTAGTATAGTGATTTTTTTCCATAAATTCTCTCATAGATGAAGGGAGTAGTAGGAGAACTTGGAGAGATGAAGATCCCTTTGAAACTAGATGCCAAACCAATAATACAGATACCTTACGGGTTGAATCCAGTGTATATGCAGAAAGTGAAGGCAGAGATTGACAAAATGTTAGAGGTTGGTGTCATAGAAACTCTTGAAGAATCAAAATGGATTGGCCCTATGGTAGTATAGGAAAAGAAGCAAGGGGGGAATCAGAATCTATGTAGACTTGAGGAAGTTGAATGATGTTTTTCTACATGATCCTTTTCCTACCCCATTTACAGATGAAGTATTGGAGAATGTAGGAGCACAAGAAGATTATTCATTTACCGATGGATTTTTAGGATATCATCAGATCGGGATAGCACCATGTGATCGACATAAGATACATTTGCTACAAAATGGGGGTCATATCAATATACAATGATGCCATTTGGGTTGAGGAATGCCCCTTCTATCTTTTCAAGGGTAGTAGTAGCTTCCTTTAAGGATTTTATTCATAATTTTTTTGGAAGTTTATTTGGATGATTGGACAATGTTTAGATTATTGAAGGATCATGCTGAAGTTTTAAGATTGATGTTATATAGGTGTAGACAATGTATGATTTCATTGAATATTAAGAAATTCATTTTCAGTGGACCTTTTGGTATTATGTTAAGACATGTGGTGTGTAAACAAGGTATGTTGGTTGATCCTACCAAAATTATTTCCATAGTTAATTTACCACCACCTAAGTCAGTGCGCCATTTAAAAAGTACACTTGGTCATACTAGATACTACAGGAATTTTATAAGGGGATATTCACATATTACTGTGTCGATTGTAATGGCCCTAATTGGATAAATGATTAGAGATTACAAAGCAAAATTAATTAAAGAAAAAAAAATGGGATTAATTAAGTAATAATCAAACTGAAGATTTACATTTAATGACTTGGGACATAAATGTAAGAGAAAAAAAAAAAGATAAAAGGGATGGCGTATGCAGGGCGAGAAGCCTAGAAATCCCGAGAAGATAAAACATTTATGAAAGGAGCATGGAGGGGGACGAGGGTGGTTGGAGAGTAAATGCATGAGTCGGTCGGGAGGAATAAGGGAGGAAGGAGGGGGATGTGCGCACCATTCGACGGGGATGGATGCAACAGACTGTATTTTGACTGTGAGCAGCGATTTTGTGGGCACTTTAGTATTGTGTGGATGGTGGCATCTTGATCAGTTGAGCCACTGCGTTGCTAGAGGTTTTGGGCACGGAGGGCCAGGATATCCGTAGATATCCTGGAGCTAGGTCGTTTTCCTAGTTGGCAGGGTGGATAGTAGTTTTGGGCTGTTTTTTTTTGTGTTTGCAGCAGGACTGGACTGTGTAGCAGGTAGCAGGAGAGAAACAACAAGGCAGCTGGCAACGGGATTTAGCATCAGAACCAGGTAACCTGTTAAATTATGCATTTATATCATTCTGCTATGAAATCGTTAATCTGGATAAATCTTAATTACTGATGTTGCTGTAACGAAAATCAATAGTATGCTATGAAGTTAATGTTTTCAGTTATTAAATAGATTGCTTATAGAAATAAATACTATTTAGGAATATTAGGCTGTTACATATGGTATCAGAGCGTCTTGGTTCGAAATCTGGAACCTAAGGGCCAAAACCCGGAGTGTTAACTCCAGCCATGCTTAAACAATAAACAAAATACGTTCAGTTTGATCTGTTATGACTGCTGCAGTAAAGGAAAATACACTCAGGATAGTACCCCTACATTATCCAAGCAAATGGTCTCACGTATATCGTAAGCAACAGTTTTAGGTAGAACCCTGTAACTAGATCATATGTGGTCACTACAGTTGTAGTCTGAACATTCGAAGGAAAGCCTTTAAAATAGTGGCAACAAACTGGATAAAGGGAGGGATCACCTTCCACAACATGACTATCCTTAAAACAGCCTGAACGAAGCTATTAAGCATGAAAAACAGAGATGATGAATAAATTTTATTTTGAGCAGTACTTGTCGATGAAATGTCGGGGGAAAGCTTCTATTGAAGGCTTGAAACTGGGAAGATTTAATAAATGCACGAATTATTGCTATATAAAATACAAAAGGGCATTTGCAAGGCCTTGAAAGGGCCTGTTTTATCTCAAACTTACCCCAAATGAGGAAATATTAATGTGCAACAGAAAAAGAGATTTAGAAAACTTGTATTGCGCAGTAAGTGCATAAATTACCTGCCTGTATTAGCCTCGGTGAAATCTTAAATAACGTAAACTCTCTTGAACAGTAGACCAATGCAATTTTGACCGTGCCAAGAGAGCAAATTTCACACCGCGTAGAGTTTTCATGCAACTAATCATTATCTCCAAGGAAGAAAGAATCTGAGTCGTCAGATCTCGGGTGGATACTCGACATCTGTCAGATCTCGGGAAGGGTGCGAGGGAGTTAACCCTTCAAATGCCAGCAAAGTCCAGAAACCATAGGGGATTCGGACTTCGGCGTTTGTAGAGGTAAGAGTCCCATACTATTTGAAATCGCGAAACGCGATTTCCCGAATTAATCGGAGCCGTTAATCTCTACGGGGACACGTGGTACAGGATCCCAAAGAGTCAGGATTCGGCATTCGGGATTTCCCGGTGCAAAGGAATAGCGACAGGTGAAATCGCGATTCTGTGATTCCCGATAGAGTGGAGAAGGGAGGTGACGTGGCGAGAGAAAAGCGCACGAGCCATCGGAGTATCGGGGTTCGGCGTTCGGGGTTTTCGACACCCAGGAAAACTTGTATCGTGGATTCGCGATCCGCGAAATCCCGAAGGAGACGTGGCAGCATGGACTCCGGATGTTAGTGGAAGACAGGTGGTGCCATATCACGGAATCGGTATATCGGTACTCGGAGGTTTGTGGGAGGAGTGAACCGTGACAACGGAAATCGCGAACCCCGAAAGTCGACGTAATTAACTTAACCTTTAATCCTTGAATTAATGACTGTTTAAATTAAGAACTAAACTTATCGCGCATCGGGAAATTGGGGATTCCATGGACAAGCAGTTCATGACAGCTAGAATCGTGAAATCCCGAACTCCGATTTCATTAATCTTTACACGCGCCAAAAGTTAAAACTTTAACCCTTTGTTTGACCAAGGGTAAACGCTAAAAGACATCGTGAAATTTAAATTGAAGAAATTATTGCACGAGGAGGACCGAAATCCCGATAGGGAGCCATAAGGAAACGGTTGCATGAGTGTAGGTCGCATGGACCTCGGTATAGCCGGAAGAGCTATCACGCGGGGAAAAGATGCATCGGATATCGGGATATCGGGAATTCCGTAAACACGGGATTCATACAACGCGATTTTGCGATACCCGAAACCCCGATAAGGGACAAGGCTGTAGCCTTGTGGTGCAATGGTCATATGAACCAAGGGTTTAGCCCAAAGGGATGACGCATAAGAAACATATCGGGAAATTGGTAATCGGGAGTCTGTGAGGACAGTGGTTCACGACCGAAGAAGTCGCGAAGTCCCAAAACGCGACGGGTCCCACAAGCTTACCGTTAAGCGAGGACAAGTGTCGGAAGATCCGACCTTGCTGGGAATGAATGACAGGTGGCATCGAAGATCGGGGATCTGAAATATTAGGGACATGCGTCCATTGACATCGCAAACGCCGAAACCCCAAATCCCGATGGGGCGATGCAAGGTCACGGGGACAGGTCATATGGACCAAGCTCGAAGGGATAGCACATAAGGTACCGTATCGAGAACCGGCATCGGGAGTTTGACGGAGCTGGGATTATCGACGTGGGGAATTACGAAACCCCAAAGCCCGATGAACAGGGTTCCTAAAGGAAATCTGGGTGCGGTCCCAGGGCAGAAGCCGTGAAAAACGAGGAACGACCAGTATGATGGATATTCGACAGTGAATTCCAGAGGAAATTCCAAAGAACCGCTTAGGCTCAATTGATGAAATTGAACGATCCTGTATGCCTATAAAGCCAGATACGTTTACACGCAAAACAACATACATGCACAAAAAAAAATAAAAAAAAAATTGCAAAGATAAACGAAATAAATTAAGGGCAAAATACCAAATTTGTACAGAACGGGAATTACAAGAAAAACATTTTGTTCAAAAGAGGAATTTACCATTCATTACCATGGCGCAAGGACAGTTGTGCAAAATTTTAATTCGAATAACCCCGCGTTCTTCATGAAGGTACTGAAACCATGACTGAATCGTACCCTTACCATAGTTGAGGGCAAGCTCCGCAACGCGTACAGACAGGAGAATTTCAAGGAAACTGGACTCCAGGTCCTGGATCTTGTCAGTGGCCACCTCAAAATACTCTGTCTCTGCAAAACAAATTGGAGCATATACAACATTAACCAGCGCTAGTGAAGTGCTCAGAATGATAGTGAGGATGCGAGCCATGGCAAGGGAGATTCTGGAAACCTCTGAGCAGAGCAGAGGCAGAGCTATGATGGGCAAAGACTGCTGCAAGGCAAGTCCTAGCGGATGAGAAAGTCGGACAGGGTAA
>JASDQU010099704.1:849276-908576 GCA_032191745.1 Picea mariana | reverse complement strand
GTCATATATCTGTCCAAACCTGCTAAGTTTTCTTTTTAATCCATCTCTATCCATATTGACCATGACTCTACTACACAATTGTTTGTAATGTTGACCCATATGTCATTGATCCAGGTGGATATTGGTGGCCACCCACCTATTCCAACTGACTCCTCTTGTCTGTTTTAGTTCAGCACGTTCTTTTGTACTTCTTTGTAATTGTGGGTTCTAATTTCTAGGGTTTTCTAAATCCCTACACATCTTCCAAGTTGATACTGGTGGCCTCTCACCTAATCCAACTAGTGTATTTTGTATTTTTTCATGTCAGCGCGTCTTGTTGTACTTCCAGGGCCATTTTGGAGCCCTAAACAGTGTTTTTTTGGCTCGCCATAATTAAATTGTAGAGTGAGTCAGATTTTGACAACGTAATGTGTAGTTCTCTAAAATACCTTTCCAAAGAGATATCATGCGCCTAAAACGAAGGTCGTATGCAAAAATTACAACCCTGGGAAGTTGAGGTACCAACTTACCTATAGGGGCCCACATGACTTTTGATGTTTCACCTCCTGGGGTTAGGTTTTTGGATGTCTAGGGTTTTGGAATTCATGAGTAATATCAAAAAGGCCTATGTAGCCTCATTTTAATCATTCTGCTCAGACGGATGTGTGTAGCAACCACATCTCTTCTTAGATATAACTACCACCATTCGAGCAAGTGTTTCAGTTCTGTCATTTTATAGTTTCAGCCTATTTCATTTATTCCATAGAAGATATTGTTCATTGGATATTTGTATTGTTCTTAATATCTCTATGTTTATTGTATTCAGTATGTTAATCAATCTATTTCATTCCTAAATTCAGATCAGTGGTATAAGAGTGGTATTCTCTTCATTTATTTTTCTTCGTGCATGTCCCCGACAATATCTGGGCATAAGAAGTTGGGACTCGAACCAATCGAGTCATTGCAAGATCGGTCGCACTGAGCCCAACAACAACCCATGGGGGATGAAAATAAATATGATGGAGTAGGAGATCCTATTAAAATGTTGCTTGAGGAAGCCCTCATGTGACAAAGGAATGAAATGATGGACAACTTTGCGCATATCCTTCGATGGTTGCCCATAGGAGAAGCATCTTCATCAAGTGGCCATGCAACCCCCTTCAAGGTACAAGTAAATTTTGATATTCCATTATTTGAAGGACTGATAGATGCGGATGTTGTAGATAAATGGTTGAATCTACTCGAAGGGTATTTTTCGGTCCACAAATTTTTCGATAGGGAAAAGATTACTTTTGCACTCCTCAAGGCCATCCCCCATGTCAAGGATTGGTGGGATACTTACTCTAAGCAAAGGGTCATAGAGGAATCTACAATATTTTTGGTTGCCCCTACATGGGATTCATTCTGGGATTCCATTAAAGAAAAATACTACCATGTTAGAAGATACGAGGACCAGTACACCAGATGGACCACCCTGCGTCAAGAGAGGGACCAGATAGTACCAAATTTCACCAATTGTTTCCATACCCTGTGCACCAAATTGGGTATCAAAGAATCTAAGAGACATCTACTGCTCAAATACCGTGTTTTTTTGCATAGATACATTCAAAGAGAAATGGAGTTTTTGGACATCGCCTTATTGGGCACGACTTATAGATACGTTGTCAAGATCGAGAAAAAATTTAAGCAGAAGAGGCAAGAGTTTGGATCTACAAACTCCTCACAGCCGAAGCAGGGCAAAGGCAGCCCCAACCCACACAACAAGGGATGGAGCCGAGACGGCCACTCTCAGGAAAACCATTCCAAATCGCAACACAAGAAGGGAAATGAGAAGATGAAGAAGACACCGGAAAATGGTGTGAACACCATAAAATCCCTTGGCACAACACTGAATAATTCCGCTCCAAGAAGTCACTCATGGATGAGCTGAAGGTTTCTAAGTCAAAGGTCAATTTTTATTTCAAATCAAAACCAAAAGGATGGAATCATATTATCGATGTTGAACCCAGTGCCACTGTCGCTACCACCAAAGTCCAGCCAAGTGAACCAAAAGAACCAGAGGAAGGGGAATGTCTCTTTCACTCACATATGTGGGTAAAGGGGGCTCCGCTTCATTTCATTGTCGATAGCGGCAGTCAGAAGAACCTGATCTCAGTAGATTTCGTTAAGTGGTTGGACCTGCCGATGACACCGCACCCACATCCCTACACCATTGGTTGGCTTCACCAAGGGATAGATCTTTGTGTCATCCAACAATGTCGTCTGTCCTACAACATCAAGCCTTTCAAAGATGAGGTATTGTGTGATATTTCTCCCCTTGAAGTTTGTGATGTTCTTTTAGGACAACCATATTTGTGGAAGCACCATGTTATGTATGAGTCTAGACCCCGTAGTGTTATTATTACTTTGGGTAGACAATTGTACAGGATAACAAAGGTAGCGTCGCCTACTGCTATTTCTTTAATCTTTGCTAAGCAATGCAGTAAGGTCATTTCACATACCGGGAAGTTCATCTTCTTTGTGATATGTGCTCACAGTAAGCGGAAGGTTTCCACAAAATCTGTGGCCTTTACACAGAGACGCTCTTTGCATCAGAAGAAAGTGGACGAGATCGTGGAATAATATAAAGACATATTATCCTCACCCACTGGGGTACTGACGCTCTGCCAAGTCAAGCATCCAATTGATCTGAACCCCAGTGCACCTCTACCTAATGGACTAGTCTATCATTGCTCATTGATGGAAAATGAAGAAATCATGTGTCAGATCTAAGAGCTTCTTCAAAAGGGGCACATCAGACCTAGCTCCTCCCCTTGCAGAAGCTCGATTGTACCCGTACAAAAAAAGGATAGGACTTGGCGACTCTGCATTGATTACAAAGCCTTAAACAAAATTATAATCACGAACCGGTACCCAATTCTCAGGATTGATGACCTTCTTGACCAACTCAAGGGGGAAAATTTATTCATCAAGATTGACCTAAAGTCAAGCTATCACCAAGTTCCCATCGAACCTCTTGATGTATGTAAGACAACCTTCAAATCTAAAGAAGGTCTCTTTGAATGGTTGGTCATGCCCTTTGGCTTAACAAATGCACCGGCCACTTTCATGAGGTTGATGGATGTTGTATTGAGACCCTTCACCAACTATTTTGTGGTGGTATATTTGGATGACATCCTCATCTTCAGCAGAACTTAGAAGGAGCACATGCGACATATTCAACAGGTTTTGAGCACTCTGCGGTAGCACAAGCTATATGCCAACTTGGAAAAACACTCTTTTGGCATGAACATGGTCCAATACTTGGGCTACATTGTTGATGAGCATGGGGTACATGTTGATCCAGCTAATATGCAAGTCATCCATGACTGGCCAACCCCAACCATACTAACTGAGCTTCATAGCTTCTTGGGACTAGCCAACTTCTATTGACGGTTCATGTTGGGATTCTCCCATATTACATGGGCCCTCATCTAGGTGACGAAGGGTGATGGCAGGGAAAAGTTAGTGTGGGAGAAGGAACAATAACGAGCATTTGATGATCTGAAACATCACTTATGGTTAGCTCCAGTACTCTCCTTACATGATCCGCAGCAACCGTTCGAGATTGAGACTGATGCATATGACTATGTTGTAGGCACAGTTCTCACTCAACACGGTCATTCGGCGGGATACCATAGTGAGACACTCTTAGATAATATCCAGAAATACCCCACCTATGACAAGGAAATGTATTCCATTGTACAAGCCTGTCGTCAATGGAAACATTACATTCTGGGAAGGGAGAAGATCATCCACACTAATCACAAGCCTCTACAGTTCATACAGACACAGGGGAAATTGCAAAACGACCGCCATCAAAAGTGGTCCACCTACCTGTAGCAGTTCCATCTCAACATCAAGTATAAGACAAGGATATCAAATCATGGCGCTAACTGCCTTAGTCAACCTCCTGTGGTTGCACTCACCACTGTGCTCCATTCCTGTGGACATGAGGCATCTGAGTGGCCCCAACTTTATCAGCAAGATCTAGACTTCACCACCACCTATCAACTCTTGGGTACATGCGTGATTGTCATTGATTTTCACATATAGGATATACTATTATACCATCTAGGCCATCTATGTGTTCCTACAAGCGAGCGTGTAAAGATGATTTTGGAATCCCACTACAATCAGATGGCAGGACATTTTGGCATGGAGAAAATTGTGGTCGTTCTTCAGAAACATTTTTATTGGCCAAAACTTTGACAGGAAATCAAAAAGTATATCATATCTTGCACTTCCTGTGCCATTTCCAAGCAGTCCATCAAGAAGCAAGGCTTATACACCCCTCTTCCTACTCTCGAGAAGCCTTGGGAATCCATTTCAATGGATTACATGTCTGGCCATTCTTACACCAAGAAAGGCAATGACTGCATATTTATGGTCATTGATCGGTTTTCGAAGATGGCCATCCTCACAGCCTGCAAGAAGAATATCATAGTGACATATACTGCCAACCTATTCTTCAAATGAGTGTGGTTCCATTTTGGGATATTGCATACCATCATCTCCAATAGAGACAACAGGTTCCTCAACACATTTTTGTCGAGTCTCTGGTCACTGTTCGACACCAAGCTCACTAAATACACTTCTTTCCACCCCCAAATAGACAACCAAACAGAGGTCGTCAATCAGATGATTTTGCACATCCTATGCATGTACAACTATAGGCATCCATGTACATGGGATGAGAGTCTCCCATATGTTCCACATAGTTACAATAGGTCTCTCCATAGCTTCATCAGCCATATCCCATTTCAGGTGGGGTTGGGATTCCAACCCTTGGGTCACATTGATGTTGCACTACCTCTTTCCACCACATAGACAGACTCTTCCCATGTTCAATCTGAGATTGAAAAAGCCACTAGATTCATTGAGCGGATTCAACACATCCGCCAACAAGTCTAGGATATTTTGCAGAAATCTAATGCTAAGTACAAGAAATGCCATGATCAACACTGGGTACCACACCAGTTTCAAGTTGGAGACAAATTCCAGTTAGATTTGCAGAAGGAGCATCTCATAGGGCCCCATCGGAAGCTTCTCCCAATTCGTTATAGGCCTTACACTATCATCAAGGTTACGGGTAGCAATTCTTTTGCGCTCAACACTCCACCCTTCCTTGGCCTGCACCTAGTGTTCAATGTGGACCTCCTTCAGCCATATTTTCCATCATTATTGGACACCTTATAGATTGCAAAATAACTGACACAAAAAATTATCAACCCTGAATGCATGGCGCAAGCATCCACTAATCAAATAGTGGACACACATGTAAAGGGCACTCGCTAGCAGAGGATCCAACTTTATCGGGTTTTCAAGGCAAGGAAACACTTACACCAAGGCAAGTGGCTCACCCAAGGCCAAATCCAACAGAATTTTCCTCACCTGATGGGGGAACTCAACGCAATGGAGACCATTTCTTCCTAGGGGGGAGGATTGATTCAGGTGGATATTGGTGGCCACCCACCTATTCCAATTGGCTCCTCTTGTCGTTTTAGTTCAACACGTTCTTTTGTAATTCTTTGTAATTGTGGGTTCTACACTTATGGGGTTGTCTAAATCCCTAAACATCTTCCAGGTGGATACTGGTAGCCTCTCACCTAATCCAACTTGATTATTTGTATGTTTTCATGTCAGTACATCTTGTTGTACTTCCAGGGCCATTTTGGAGCCCTAAAAAAAGTTTTTTTGGCTTGCCACAGTCAAATTGTAGACAGAGTCAGAGTTTGACGGTGTAATGTGTAGTCCTCTGAAAGACTTTTCCAACGAGCTATCACACACCTAAAGCGGAGGACGTATGCAAAATTTACGACCCCGGGAAGTTGAGGTACCAACTTGCCCATATAGGCCCACATGACTTTTGGCATTTCACCTCCTAGTGTTGGGTTTTTGGATGTCTAGGGTTTTGGCATCCATGAGTAATATTAAAAATGCCTCTAGAGCCTCATTGTAATCATTCTGCTCAGACGGATGCATGTAACAGCCACATATCTTCTCAGAGATAGCTACCACCATTCGAGCAAGTGTTTTAGTTATGCAGTTTTACAATTTCCGTCTATTTCATTTATTCAATAGAAGATATTGTTCACTGGATATTTATATTGTTCTTCATATCTATGTGTTTATTGTATTCAGTCTGTTAATCAGTTAGTTCCTCTCCTAAATCTAGATCAATCATTATACTATCATGAAGTCTCCATTGTTGCAACTTATCAATCTATCATACTATACTTCTGTCGACTGACTGCTCTGAATCTGTCTACTTGAACTCTGCAATCTACTCAAAGGATGGTTCTCTAAACCGTCTCAGCTACTGCATAGACTCCCCCTATCTAATATTCATATTACCTGGGAGTCTCCAAGCCAGCTAGCTCAGAAAAATACCTTTTCGATGTATTCATCATCCTTATTGGTAGACTCAACATCTCTCTGAACTCTGACTTCTTTCTTTCTATCTATGGATTCATCTTGTACTACAATTCTTGAAAGTACAATTTCTCGAACCTGTTCTTTATTCACCTAATCTTTTTTTCTTTCTCGTACTACTGCAAATCCTACGATCTTTGGGAACTACTCTTTCTTTACCCACTCTTTATTATGATCTTGCTCTATTATGGATTCTGACAATATGGTTCTTGAAACCTGTTATTTTTTTTCTTTCTTTCCTTGTCTTTCTCGAACTATGGCAAGTCTTGTAATTTCTGGAGTCTATTCTTCTCTATTCACTTTCTTTTCTTCTTGTTCTTTTCTTTTCCAAATCTTGATGTATCTAATATATGTTTCTTTCTTCATGGATGGCACTATTACGCTTCTACAATTTTGGTCTATATGACCATAGTTGTGGCATTTGTAACATTCAATATTATGTGGGGCCACATAAGCATTTCTTGCTTGAACATTTCTTTCATAAGCCCTGCAATATGCAACCTTATGTCCAAAGTTAGTACAATAAAAACAATGACCATAAATAAAATTTACATACTTGGGAGTGAATGATCTTCTTTGTGGTGTAGTCCTTTTGAATTCCTGCCTTGACTGATCATGATCATGATTGAGGCTTCTTTGTGGCTTGCACTCTTCCTTCTTCATAGAACCTTTAATGACTTCTACATAACTTTTTCTCTTTTCTTCATTCTTCTTTTCTGACAACCTGTAATGTTTTTCTTCATTCTCTACTGTTGATGTGGATGTTTATGTCTCTTCAACGTTCTTGTTGAGCTTGATGACTTTGACGCTTAGTGTGACAACTTGTTCTTCAAGATTCTCAACCTCTTCTTCTTTCTTCATTATCTAAGACTTCATGACTTCCTCTATTCTCTTTGATTCTTCAAGTTGGATTTTCAATGTAATTATTTCTTCTTTGATTCTTCTCTCTTCTTGACCAAACTCTTCCTCAAGCTGGTTTAAGTCACTGGTTCTTTCTTGAGATGATCCGTCAATATGTTTTCTCTCTTTTCTGCTTCCTTTTGTGTGGCTATGTTGGATTCTAAACACCGCTTTTGATATTCTAAATTTTCTTCAATTCTTCTAGCCTCTTCTAGTTGATCTCTTAAATTCTTGATGACCTATTGAGCTTTTTCGGAACCTTGAACGCTTTTCTTTTGCTTCATCAATTCTTTCTTAAGTGACTTGTTTTGTTCTCTTTCTTTCTTTAATTCATCTAAAGCACTTATCAGTTCTGCTTCATAAGTGTATTCTATTTCAATTGGTTTTTTTGTCTCATTACCTTCAGGGCATTCAATTTCAATATGTTTGTGTTTTTCACAATTAAAGAAAAACAACATACTTATGTTGATTACGTACTCTTCTTCTTCTTAATCTGTCTAACATGATGAACATCTTCCCTCTTGATTTGAACCTGCATCTTCTTTGACATTCGCTAACTCTGTGATGGGTGAAGAATAGATATTATGTAACGTATCCCAAAGTTCTTTAGCTGATGAAAATTTACTAACCTTTTCTCTTCCCAGATCAGGTAATCCTTCCCAGATGAAATCCAATGTTATTTTGTTGTTGTTCTTCAATTCCTTTTTGACTGAAGTCTTTTCTTTCTGTGTAGCATTGTGTCCTATCACAACTAAATACAAAACATCATATCCATGTGCCTCTAAAAAGGTTCTCGTCCTTATGCTCCACATATCATACTTTAGACCATTATGACCATTAAACAATGGTACTCCATTCTCAGTATATTCCATGATCTCCTTCCAATGGTTAAACTGTCTCTTGAAGGAACCTTTCTCTGATACCAATTGTTGGATTACTGAGAGGAGGGGGGTGAATTAGTAATGAGAAATTTATACCACTTATTAATTCTTTTAACCACAATGTATATTCCTTTAACTTATTCAACAATGTTCATCAATTCATCATTAATATGTTATTGCATCATATAGCATTAAAATCCATCGATGCATAATAAAAAATAATAGACACATCCACACAATGCAAAATACACAATTATTTTACATGGAAACCCAATGTGGGAGAAAACAACATAATGATTTTCTTATATGTCTTTAAGAATTACATTCAAGGAAGCACTGACTTCCAATTCTCCAACTCCAACTAGAAGGAGGCTCCAACCCCCTAGTTTCTCGGGCTCCAACCTAAAGGAAGCTCCAACTCCCTAAGTCTCTAGCTCCAACCAAAATGAGGCTACAACCCCCTGGGTTCTCTGGCTACAACCGGAAGGTGGCTACAACCACCTAGTTCTTAGGATCCAACCTAAAGGACCCTCCAACTCCCTGATTCTCCAACACCAAATGGAAGGAGGCTACAACCCCCTTTCCTTTCCCTATCCAACCACCCTAAAATATAAATTCCAAATGTAGACAACCTGTCACTGAATCAAACACTGCCACTGATAACCTGTCACTATCAACTTGTACCCAAAACATGTAACAACCTGTACCAATCAAATTGCAACCTGTACCAACAATCTATACCAACACAAGTGCATCAACTATACACAACACAACCTATCACATCACCCTATCTCATCAATCTCATCAACCAATCAGATCTATTCACCAAGATCAATCACCGAGAAAACTCTCAACCATATGCACAATATCACCAAGATGTGCACTGACCAACACTACTTACAAACATCAACAAGATGTATCACAATAAATATGTGCTTCTAAAAGTATACCAAGTCATATATGCCACATCATCTATAAACCATGTGCGAACAATACTACTAACAAGTGCCTCTAACAATGTACCAAATATGTACCAATCACGAATCAACTATAGATCAAACTATGACTCATCAAGATGTATCAACATCACCATACCATGCACCTCACGTATGTGCCAGTCATCAACTATCTATCCCAACATGTATCTCAATCATATACCAAAGACATATACCAATATAACCATCAAAATTTCTCTAGCAATACATCACACTATCGATAACCAAATACCATAAACCCTCACATCAAATCAAGTGTCAAAACCTCATTGTTTTGTAGCGTCGAGTGTGTACCAATCATATATCAAGACCACTAACAAAATCCTCTCACAATGTACCATACAATATACCAATAAGGCTCAGACATGCACCAAAAATATACTTCAATAGATCTGCCTCAAAACCATTCTACAACAAGCCCTAAATTTCCAAGAGGGCATCCAACATATTTACAAGGAAAACCCTCAACTAGATTCATAGATTCAACACTACACATATGAAAACCATACCTTTTTCTTCTTGTAGTTGTGGATCTATTGCGGATCTGTTTTTGTAGTTGTGATTCTGTTGCCGTGATTTTGTTGCCGCGGTTATACTACTGTGGTTCTGTTGTCACAATTCTGTTGTTGCTGGCGCAATTTTGTTTCCACGATTCTGTTGCTGCCGCAATTTTTCTTTCGTGAATTTTCTACTGCGATTTTGCTGTCGTGATTTTTCTGCTGTGATTTTTCTGCCACAAACTTGATCTATCAATAATACCTACCAAATAGCCTTTCACAAATGGATATTCAATTATATTAAAAAAAAATAGGTGCTAATAGGAGACCCTTTCCCTCTTATACTCTCCAATTATCTTCCTCAATGGGTTATATTCTAACTCACTTTACCCAACTTCCTTCTTTTAGGGCTAACCCACTTCTATCCACAAATAGTAAGGTCTCCACTTCTAGTTGCAACTAACTTAATTATTTAATTAATTTCTTTTACAACCACTTTGACTTATCCATAAATAGTAAACTCACCACTTCTTATTGCAAGTTGCAACCACTTTAATATTTAAAAAATTTCTCTTTGCAACCACTTTACCATAATTAACAAACTCACAAGTTTAATTATTTTCTTAATGCAACAAATTTACCCATGATTAACTCCTAGTTACCATCAATTTGACTAGTACACTTCTCCTAGGAGCATCTAGAATAATTGACTTCTTTGACCTTCTAGATGCTTCTAGATAATTCATGAGGGATCTCCAACTTCACATGGCCATAACTCTCTAACCATGAGGAGTTATGTTATATTCCACATATCACCGGAAATGACACAACATGTACTATCCATCTAGAATAGTCTCACCTGCAAATTCACTATTCTTCATTACATTATTCCTTAACCAAACTTGGGTTCCTTACCCATACCTCTAGAGCTAGCGGAATGTGCTACCGAACATACTCAAGGATTGACATCAATCTCTAAGGGTTGACATCAATATACAACATCACTCTCCAAGGGTTGACATCAATGACAACCAATTGTCCATCAATCTAAACCAACTATCTGACAGGTACTCCAGGCCTCCTTTGATTGATGAAGTATATTGATTCCACATTCTCCTCTACTCCTCAAAATGTAGCTTTCAATCCTAGAAAAGAAGGACGTGTGTGGTAGTTGGATGATTTTATTCACAAATACGACAAACATCTATAAGGTCTACTAAGCACTCATTTCTAGGATGCTTCTTAATGCATTTAGGGTAATAGATGACCAATGCATTTTTTTCTTCCTCTTGTTTCTTCTTGATATGCAAAGTATCCATTTGCATGGACAAAGAATGCAAGATATCAGTTTCCATATCTTCTATTAACCCTCCAGATTCAGTTTTTATATGATTTGTAGGGTTAGAATATTGAGGTACCATTCCCCTACTATTTCTACCTTTCTTCCTTAAGGATCTTCAATAGTTTTTGAAGATTTGTTTGATGTCATCATAGTCCATTTGATAAATATCTCCATTGTATATGAAATTCAATGTTTTCATGAGATCCTCTCATACTCCTCTGAGTAAGACAATCTTGAGTGAGTCCTCATCCAGTGTACAATTTTGAGCTCTCTTATAGCTCAGCTAAAATCTCTCTTCAAAGTCTTCTAGAGATTTATCAGGTCCTTCAGTCATTCTGAACATCGTGTCCCTTGTGTCCCTTGCTCTGCAATAGTCTCTATATTTTTCATTGAAGGTATTTTTTGATTTAGGTGTTGATTTTAAGGTTTTTATGAACATCTATATGAGTTTTAAGGTCGTGCTTGAAAATGTTGTAATTTTTACCCTATTAGAAAAAAATGGTGCTACTAGTAACACCACTTTTTGATTTATGGGTTGATTTTCATTGTTTTTATGCAAATATATCAGTTTTAAGGGCTAGAGTTCTCGTTTTGAGTTCACAGTTCTTGTTAAGTCGGTAAATTTGTTAAGGAAAAATAACCTTAATAATGAATACTTCAGTTATTTATCAGATCAGTTGTGAAAAACCGTTCTAGTGGAATATCCATGACAGTTTACAAATCAATATCTCCACATACTTGGCATATATCGGACCAACCTCAACCAATCTCCATAGTTGTAGCATGGTCCTACATACTCCATCAATTCAACAAGTCCTACATACTCCATCAATTCAAAAAGTCCTACATATTTCACCTTTATGCCATCCATGGAGAATAGACCAATATATTCACCTTTATGCCATCCATGGTCCTAGATCAATCTGTTTTTCACATCATCCTCAATTGTATTATTGGTGTCATCTTCTTCCACGGGAGTAACTTGATCTTCAATATCCATACCATATTCCTCAACTTGTGCAATAATATTTCTACTACTACTAGGCACATTATCTGGCACCACACACCTAGGAGGATTTGTCTTTATAATTACAAACAATCAATAAAATTAGTTTATATACAAATATTAAAACAAAAGAAAATTTATAAATACACTCAATACAAAGACACATAATGAACAACTTACCCTTCAACATGCCCATACTCCCTACAATGTTTTTCAACTATTCTTCTTACAAGTCTTCTTCTATTAAAGACCCTACATTGATTGCAAGGGAAATA
Source organism: Picea mariana (assembly GCA_032191745.1). NCBI lineage: Eukaryota > Viridiplantae > Streptophyta > Pinopsida > Pinales > Pinaceae > Picea > Picea mariana. Next base: position 896,227 of record JASDQU010099704.1, on the reverse strand, counting down.
ACATTTTCCATCACCCTTTGCCTCCATTCTAACCCTTAACCTAACAAGTGTCCTTTCATTTTCTGTCAAAGTAATGCTATTATATGTCATTGTAATTTCCTATTACAACAAAATCCATTGAAGCAATATAAGTACAATATATGAATGTATTCTTACGATAAAAATGTCGGTGAATATTGACCCCATATGTGCTATCGAATTAAGCCATTGTCGCCATAGATTTATTAAAGGTTTATAAGAGTAGTCAACAATTACTCAAGAAATCAAAACCATACATTTTTACCACATAATCTTCAAAAGCTTCGCTATAAGCAAATAAGAAAATCAAACAATAAAAGAGAACTAGGCCAAGACAAATTGTATAGTCATTAAATAGAATTGAGTAGACATGTTCATACCTATTTCCTAGACAAAAATTCATGTCCCCAAACAAAAGAGGATCTACAGATTAGGGATCCAATGTGATTATTTAAAAGGGGACAAAGAAAAATTAAAAATTTCTAACCTTCAAAGTACAAAATCTGAGCTATGTAGATCAAGAATTGGATATGAAACAAGTAGTTCATAGAAAAAATACTATTTCATGCATCGAACAATGACCAGAAATAGCTTTTATAAGTGTCGCACCTACAAAAAAATTGTCAAAATCTCTCACCTCCGTCGGACTTCCAACAAACATTGACCATGTCAAAGTTGACCAAGTCAACAACTGTTAAACCATTTTCAAATGGGTATTTGGCCTTTTCACAAGTCTTAAGACATGTGTTAGAATTCCAATAAAAGTTTGTCATGGGACTGATATTTAAAGAACATCGTCGAACGTACAACTAATGTCAAGGAGCCCAGAAAAAAATGATCGACATTTTAATAATTATGTAGTAATTTTCGACGATACGATTAATTTTATTCTTATTGTCATAATATTTCGACGAATATTGACCCATATATACTAGTGAAGGGACATGACTATCTATTTGTTGTAATTGATAGGTTCAACAAGATGTGCATTCGTATGCCTTGTAAAAACACCATCAAAGGACAAGAGGTAGCAAACATGTTCTTTGAATAGGTTTGGGTGCATTTTGGGATACCAAGGAGTATCATCTTAGATAGGGGTACAAGATTTCTCAATTCCATCCATAGAAAAATGGGAAAAAATAAGTAGTCAATAGGATGTTGGTACAATTTTTGAAGGGTTACAATCAAAAGCATCTGAAGACCTAGGATGAAAATCTGATCTACATTCAACACTCTTATAACAAAGCAATCCATACTTCTACTGGTAAGTACCCTTTTGATACTTTCTTTGGATATTTGCCACCTTCGCCCTTAGATGTTGTTTATGAACAACAAGGAGGAGTGAGGGGAGACACCAAGGGAGAAACATTAAAGGAAGAGAAGTTTGTTGAAAATATTAGGTAGATCCATTTGCAAATACAATGTACAAGATATGCCAAATAAGTCACAAGAAAAGTATAAGGCTAGACATGATCAACACAGAACCAAAATTCCTTCAAAGTGGGAGACAAAGTTTGGTTACAACTAAATAAGGAAAGACTCCAGGGCCTTGGTAAGAAGATCAAGGCTTTTTGTTATGAACATAATATACAATAATAAATATAAATACATTATAATAGTTAATGAATAATTAATGAAGAGACACCTTCCCAATGAAAGGTCGCATCTCTGCATGGAAGGGCACCCCTGTGTGGGTATATAAGGCCCTCATTCTTATTGTATCTAATCATCTCATATTCATATACATTATTATTTAATATATTATCCTTTTATGGATTATAACATGTTGTCTTACCTACATTGGGTATTTATTTATGTGAACCGAAATGGTTCACCACAGTGGTATCATAGCTTCGCACTAATCCTCGCCATTGGCCATATAGGCTTCTAGCCAAACTGGAAAATCTTCAGAGTTTCTCTGATCTTCGGGTTAGATTGACCACAAGTGGCCCTTGGCCATTCATCACACAAGTTTACATGAAGGAAGGAATTATTCCGCTGCACATTAGAAGAACCGAAACATTAAAAATAAAAATATACCAATGCAAATACAATACTAATAATAACATATTACCAGGCTATGAAATATTATTCTTCAAAAGTTAGAAGAAATTAGGAAAAAAAAAGAGGAGATAAAAAAAAATTAAAAAAGAAAGGGTTTCTTAAAGGCACGTGAACAAATATAAGTGCATACCAAGAAAAGGTAAGAAAAGGTAATTAAAATAAAAAGTTCCAAAGAAGTGGAAAAGTGAATATTTTATTTTACCTTTGGAGATTTAACGGCCCATGGTTTTGGAAAACCATTGGCCCATGGTATTCCATACCATATATATGTCTCTGTGTCTATTTATTTCTAAAGAACTATACCATAGGGTCTTGTTTCTTGAGCCCTAGCCATCGCTAACAAATAATCAAGAATATAAAAAGGAGTATTATAGTCTCCAAAGATATTTAAATTTTTTAAGTGGTGAAGTATTTATAAGTGGAAAAATAAAGTATATAGAAAAGGATTTTAAGAATATTAAAAGGGAAAGTGATAAAGTTTAAAGAGTTATTATTAAATTTTATTTGAGGATTTTTTTCATTCAGTACATTTAAGCGTTTACTTATTTTCGAAGAAGTACTAAGTGAACTATGACAATTATAAATAATACTACATTTTTGGAAAAATGACCATTTTGTGCAATGGTGTTTAATTTTCAAGAATCCTTTAGAAATCAAAATTTTAATTGCACAAATTGTCGAAAACCATTTACTCTAACAGAATATCAAAATGACTGCAATAAATTGGAAGACGAACTAGCATATTATAAAGATACCAATATAAATTTACAAAATGAGGTTGTCATGGAGAAACTTAAGAATAAATTGTATTATTTCCAAGAAAAACATAATGAGGAGTTTTATGCACAAATTAAAGATGAGAGAAAAAAATATGACAAGACCTTACTAGAACTAAATCAAGAAATCTCTCGCCTAAAAGATCAAAATCAGAAGTTAGAACAAGACTATCAAAATCTTATTAAGAAATTATCAGAGAAAGATGAATAGAATTGTCGTTTAAAAATCCATAATCAAAGTTTACTCACCCAGATTAAGAAGATAAAGAGTGATAATAAGATGGTAGAGGACAAGTTAGAACAAATTATCAATAAGGAATCATTGGCAGATAAAGAGACAATGATTGAACCTATGGAACTACAAAAGTCTACAAATGGAAAAAACTTGACGGTGGATAAAGCAATTAATATAGACCCAGTCAACCTTACAACTCAAGAGGATTCAGTTGATGTAATGAGTTCTTCACATGTCAAAGTAGAAACAAGCCAGGGCTATGAAGAAGACTCAATTCCAATTGTTAATCAACAAGAAGCTACAAGTACACGAAGTAAAGATCAAGTTGCAAGGATGCCTTATAGACATCCTAATCACAAAAATCAATACTTCAACCAATCAATGTATCCACAGAAACAAATGAAAAATATGTCAAAAATTATTACCTACATTACAAATGATGCTCAAGGTAGAAGTTATCATGGGAGTCAAAATACATCAAATTGTTTACAAGAACCCCATAAAATCCCCATTGTGCAGAAGATCGATTTAAGGTGGGCATACTCCCTTACAATTCAACGATTCTATGTAGCGCTTCGAAGATCCTATTGTTTCAAGTCCTCAACGATCACTAATTCAAGAATAAAGAATAAGGAGACGATACTACAAGCCAGAGCAAGAGATAAGTCACCTTGCCAATTAAAGGTCATGTCTCTTCATGGAAGGGAACCCTTGCATGGGTATATAAGACCCTCATTCTTATTGTATCTAATCATCTCATATTAATATACATTATTATTTAATATATTATCCTTTTGTGGATTATAACCTGTTGTCCTACCTACATAGGGTATTTACTTGGTGAACCAACTTGGTTCACCACACTTTTGAGTATGGCCCTTTTGAGGTATTGGAGAATGTGGGATTTAATGTTGATAGACTCATTCTACCCCCATACATGTGCATTTACTCATTAATGAATGTAGAGAATTTGAAACTCTATAAGCCTTCCATGTTGGATCAGGAGGAGGAGAAAATCCTACCTACCATAGAGGAACTAGCACTAGATGCTCAAGTAGAGTTGGAAGAGGACACAATTTTGTAGAGGGAATCTAGAACTAGAAGACAAGGGAAGCATGAGCTTTGGCAGGTTAGGTTGAAAGGACAACATCTAGGTAAGGAAAAATGGTACTTCAGAGAGAAGGTAGAGGAAAACTTCTCTCACCTCATTTAATAAATATTTTGGGGACCAAAATCCTCTCTAAATGGGGAGTTATGATCCATATTGGATCATCATATAATTTTTCATCTATCTTGGTACTTTATCGATGGAAAAATTGGAGGAATCATCTTGCAGGGCCCTTTTAGTGGTAGGTCCTTTTTTAGAAAATTGGGGTTCAGAACCTTTTGGATCCATTTTGAGGTATTAAATGGAATATTTTTGGGTTACAATGCTTGAAACTAATGCCTGCACCCTAGACATTTTTCTACACACCGAGACCTTTCCAACGATGCAAAAATTGCCTCAATTAGAGCTCACATGCAAAAGTTATGCCTCATGTAAGTTGACCTACCTTGTTCACCAACATGGTATGAGAGGATGCCACATGAACCCCCATTACTCACACATATGGGGCTATCCATGTGTGGAATTTCAAGAGGATTCTAGAAGGTCCAAACCTAATCACTAATTGGGAGTTGAGGAAGTCAAAAACCTAACTCTAGACGACTATCGGGTTATATTTAATACTAGGCCACTAGGAGGAGAAATGGTTCTATTCTTTAGCAAGGTACTTGTTCCATAACTGAGAAAAACATCTAGGACTGATATTTTGATAGCATAACATAAAATTAAAAGATTATTTAACATCCATATAGGCCACAGTGTCAAAGGCAACTCCATAGTGAGTGCCTCTTTATTTGTATCATCATTTCTATAATTGGAGAAAATAGATCATATCATAGGCCTCACTTTCTAGCTAGGTTTTCTCTCGTATTGGGTTTCCCATCATATATATGTGTTCATTTGTGTATGGATGATGTGTTCTTTTTCTCATTTCTTTCATTTTCGTATTCAATTATTTTCTTGAACCTGAACAATAAGCTAGTAATAACTAATATGGGATCTAAGGAAATAAATTGCATAATCTAAAATTTCATAATAGTATAAGGTATGTTGTGGTGAACTATTCTAGTGGAATATCCATGAAAATTTATAGATCAAGGGATTATACATGAAGTCAATGGCACTACTATGATATGGTAGCTCCTAGAGAATATGGCAAACAATTGCCACTTCCCTTCTTTTGGGCCTGGAAATAATTTATTTTTACAAGCAAAGGTGTCTAAAGATTTGAAAAGCTATATTAGCATTGACGTGAAAGATATCATAGCTCTCCCTAAGGTTAATGAAGAAGTTGTCTAGAAGTTTATTAAATCTCCTACAAATCACATGACACTAATAAAGAATATATTACCTAAAATAGAGAAATGCGAGAAAAGAATAAGGAAAAGTATTGCACCATACAAAGCCTTCCTTAAGTAGCATGTTTTTTCTCATGAGGACATACTCATCTGAACTCTCATCTGCACTTTTGAGGCATGGGTGGCCTTTATAAGAAAATGAAGAAGAGAAAAGGACGGAGCTTCCTCAAGCCAAGTAGAGACCTATCATAGAGAAGAGGACTCAAATAGCTAAGCAATGGGTTAGAATAGTCAACGAGAATCAAATCCTCACGTGAGCAAAGAGGACAAAGTGCTAGGGGAACTCAATAGGAAAGAAGGGGAAACTAATAGTGAGTTAGGTGTATCAAAATCACACTTTTTTCCCCTTCTTGTTTTTCTATAAGTAAGATGAATTCGATGGAGACTAGGATTTTTGCTTCTACAATTTTGTAAACAATTTTAGAAAATTAATGAATGAGAAGCCATTTTTTACCAAGATATTTTGGAGACCAACTTCATTTTTGAATCTTTTAATGTGCATAACTTCTTTAACTATTTTACTAAGTTTTGGAATGGTGTAAGAATATTCTTTTATAGAGTACACTTTTGTCATGTATGAGAAATTTGTTTTGTTTTGTTTGCTCACAAATTGTTCATCTATAACTATAAGCATGATACTATAATCAATTATTCATTTTTAGACTTTTCTGGTATGCATTTGGTTATTTAGGTTTCTTCTTTTATTCCCATAATAAATTTATTGCTAAAGGTAAAAGTGGTGATATATTTGGTACTATGTTTATCCCCTTGGTTTTGATAGATTATATTGAGCATTAATATGCATTTTGCATTTAATTTATTGCATTTCGAAAAAACCTAAGCAATGGACTTGGCCACAACAGGTAAAAACTAAAACCAGTAAAGGTTGTTAGGCCATAATATGGATGGGTTCCCTGTTCCAAATAGTGTAAGGTCTAATCGAGACCTTTCATTTAGGAGAACCCCTATCAATTGCATAAGGCCATCCATCCTTGTCAACATAGCCCTTGTAAGACATAAAATTCATATGCTTCATTATTAGTGGTCGTTCCTAGCTCCTACCATAATTCTAAGTGTTAGGGACCTAACCTACCTAACCCCTCAAGTGGGTAGAATAATATGTTTCCATGTAATAAAGGTCAATATTAATAAGGCCTAGTAATAAGAAGGAATAAGTCAAATGTAAGAAGACCTAATAGAATTTTTCGCTTCTAGAAGGATCTTCCTCTAGATTGTTTTTTTGGATATATAGATTTAGTATAAATAGGAGTAGAGGGTATGAGAAGTTTTATCTTGGAGAATTATTATAATAGAGATCTTCTCTACTGGAGGTTTCCCCCTCGAAGAGGCAAGTGAACATTGTTTCCTATCAATAAAGGTATAATTATGGTGTTGTGGTTCCATATAATTTGTTGTTTTGTTGTTATCTCTGCAATATTTCTATATTTTGTTTCTATATCAGTGTTATTCTTTGCATTATTTCTCTTTTCTGCTAATATAATAGACCTAGTACCTCACAAGTGGTACCAGAGCAATTTCCTCACTAGAAAATTGTGGGTTAATTTTTTTTCAAGGTAGAGACATATTCTGGTGTCTTAAAGCTACAAAGATATATTGTTACATGCATAAACCCACAGTCAGGTAGTAATACACGTATTAAATACAAGTGGTACCCAAGCGCACATATGTTGGCCACCCTTGTAACCCATGTTGGTACCCCTTCGAGTGGTAGCACACCAGACAACACATGTATACGGATCGGACTAGATCTCCTAAAGCCCTCTATAGATAAATCGATTGGCCGCCTAACTAGTATAGTGCCACTGAGAACAACACTCGGAAAGATACTCTCTAGTACTTAGGTAGTCGTGTAGTACAACTAAGGGAACAGTTTAGCCTCCTTAGTTGGTGCCCTGAGATATTGGGTCGAGTACTACTATTGGACCCCGCATGTATATCAAAGAGTTGTAGCACAAGGAAAACCCTTGAATACCTTAACCCTTGGGAGGGAAACAAAAATAGAACAAACAAGACATATTGCCATGCAACTGTGCCTCCTGTATCATGGTTGCAAAATTACTACACATTTCTTCATGTTAAGCATTTGGGCATTTTGTCACTAAAGTATTATTCAGGTCAAAGTATAACTCCACAGAAGTTAAAATAATAATAATAAATAAATAAAATGAGTATAGTGGTCCCGCCAGCACACTTATTTGGGACCTATCCCATTGGATTCCCCTTTTCTCCCTGATTGCAGTCACACCTTTCATTTTTAATCTTTTTTTTTTTTTTCCAGTGGACCCAACCCCTTCCCAGTTTCCCTACTTTTCCACCTATTCCATTATATTTCCCTTATCATCCTGATTTTCATGGTACCTATCACTTCTAAGTCCTTTTTTGTGGTCCCACCCACCCATTTTCCCTTACCCGCACTCCCCCTCTCCAAATGGCCACCACTCACAACCAAGACCTGGAAGCTTCCATCAATCAAGCCCATGAATCCATCCAACATGTGCAATTTGATATTGGATCTACCAACTCCCACCTTGCACAATTCAAGACCCAGGTCCAACACAAATTTGACACCATGGAAGCCAAATTCATGAACCAATTTAACACCCTCCAGTCTACTGTCAACCAATTGTTGAATCGCACTACGGGTCCTTCCTCGGACCAATCAAATGTTGTCGATTCCTCTCATTCTATGCATTTTCAATTCAACTCCTTTCATCGTGACCCCCATCTTCCCTATGTTGAGTTAAATAAATTTGATGGCTCTAATCCTACAGGTTGGATCACTCAAATGGAGCGTCATTTTTTTCTGCATGGTATTACTGATGAGTTGGCCAAACTTCGCTATGTTGTCCTCTATCTAGATCCTGAACGATGGAAATGGTGGCAATGGCATAAAAATTCATGTTAGGGGTATATTGTTTGGACCTGGTTTGTTACATAACTCTATGACCACTTTAACACCGATACCTACTATCTCAGTCGTTTGACCAAGTTGAAACAATCAGTCACAGTGGAAGACTTTATAACTGCTTTTGAGAATTTATCCTTTCAAACCGAGGGCATGTCAGATGCATTCTTCTGTGAATGCTTTATCAGTGGCCTAAATGATGAAATGTGATCCTAGGTTCTCATGGCCCACCCTCAGACTTGGTTGGAAGCTAATAAATGTGCTAAAGAGGCCCAACAAGTTGTTTTTTCCCTAAACAAAAAACCCTCTTTTGTTCCTCTCCCTCGACCCACTAATCCTAACCCTCTTGTCACTCCCCTTGAAATCCAGAAATTAACTAAGGTTGAAATGGTTGAATGCCAACTGAAGGGTCTTTGCTATAATTGTAATGAAAAACATTTTCTGGGGCACAAGTGTAAGGAACAAAAACTTTTTATGGTCATTTCAAAAGATGTTCCTGAAGATGATGTGATAGTTCCCCTTGCTGAAGAGCCCTCCCTTCCCGATGCTACACAGGAGCCCGTTGGCCCACCTGAAGTTGACCCACTCATTTCCTTGCATGCCCTCACTGGCTTCTCTACTCCACAAACCCTCAAGCTCATTGGCTATATTAAGCATATGAAGGTCATCATCCTTGTTGATAGTGGTAGAACCCACAATTTTATTCATTGTCGCATTGCCCAGTAAACCAATTGCTATATTCATGTTGTCAATAATTTTCAAATCATGATAGCCAATGAAGGGTCCATGAAATGTGGTGGGCATTGTGAAAATGTTTCTTCAAATTGGAAATTACCACCTAAAATCTCATATGTCTTCCATTGACATGGGAGGTTGTGACATTGTGCTAGGTGTTGAATGGTTACACACTTTGGGTCCCATTCTTATGGATTTTAAGGAATTAACCATGAAATTCCAACAGGAGGGACAAAGGTATCAATTCCAAGGTATCACAACTGGTTCTCTTGAGATCATCAGTTCCCATTGCATGGAAAATCTCCTCAAGAAAGGCCACTCTAGTATTATTGCTCAACTCCATTCTATTCAAGCGGTTGAGACAACCTCTGTGCATCCTGACCTCCAAGCTATCCTCTCCACACATTAAGTTGTTTTTTCCACTCCTCAAGGACTTCCACCTTATCGTGGTTTTCATGATCATTCCATCCCCCTTGTTCCTGACATTCTTCCTCCCAATGTTCACTCTTATCGTCATCCCTTTGCCCAAAAAATGAGATTTCTCCAAGCGGGTGTTATTTGTCCCAACACCATCCCTTATTCTTCTCTTGTGGTCATGGTACTTAAGAAAGAAGTTACTTGGTGCATGTGTCCGGACTTTCGTTCCCTCAATATACTCACCATAAAAGACAAGTTTCCCATTCCTAACATTGATGATCTCTTGGATGAGTTGAGTGGTGCTCAGTACTTCACTAAACTTGACATGCGCTCTTGCTACCACCAAATACGTATGAAAGAAGTTGGCATCCCCAAGACTACCTTTCGAACTCATGAGGGTCACTATGAGTTCTTGGTCATGCCCTTTTGCATGTGTAATGCCCCCTCCACCTTCCAAAGCCTCATGAATCATGTCTTCTGTCCTTTTCTCCGTCATTTTTTCTTAGTTTTCTTTGATGATATTTTCATCTATAGTAAAACTTGGCAATCCCATCTTTCCCATGTGGATAAAGTTCTCCATCTACTCTCTCAGCACCAACTTTTTCTCCAATGCTCTAAATGTGCCTTTAGTGCCTCAAAAGTCAAGTACTTGGGTCATATTGTTGAAAAGGCTAGTGTTTGGGTGGATCCTAAAAATATTGAAGCAATGCAGGATTGGACTTGTCCCAAGACTATCAAAAACTTGCGTGGTTTTTTGGGTTTAACAAGCTATTATCACAATTTTGTTCATAATTATGAAAAGATTATGGCACCTCTCACTGCTCTCCTTAAAAATAATTTTGTCACTTGGAATCTCGTAGCTGATCAAGCCTTTTAATATTTGAAGGTGGCTATGTGTACTACTCCAATCTTGGCGCTTCCCGATTTCACAAATACCTTTGTCCTAGAATGTGATGCCTCTAGGAAATGAATTGGAGAAATCCTTATGCAAGAAGGCAGACCTTTGGCCTTTACCAACAAGCAATTGTAAGAATGCCATTTGGGCCAATAAATCTACGAAAAGGAAATGTTGGCTATTCTGCATGTAGTGGATCTCTGGCACCCTTATCTCCTGGGGCAACACTTCCAAATTAAGAAAGATCATCAAAGCCTCAAGTATTTTCTGGAGCAACGAACTTCCTCCCTAGAGCAACAAAAATGGGTAACTAAGCTCTTTGGATATGATTATGAGATCATTTACAAGAAAGGAAAAGAAAATGTGGTTGTTGACGCTCTTTCTCGAAAATATGAAGATGAAGGGTCCCTTTTCTCCCTCTCCTTCATTGTACCAAACTGACTCCAAGTTGTTCGCCAGGAATGGTTGCACAAAAATTTGCATCTGATCCAACAATTGCAAGCCAACTCTCCAGTTTCCCTAAGGTATTCTTGGCACAATGATGAGCTTCACTACAAAGTTCATTTATATTTAAGTAAACATTCACAACTTAAATCCATGATGCTTTCTAAGCTTCATGCTACACCCACAGTTGGGAATTCAAGGTTTACCAAAACCTATGAATGGGTCAAACGTTCTTTTTTTCTGGGATGGTATGAAAAAGGACGCTCACACTTTTGTGGCCAAATGTGATGTTTGTAATTGCAACAAGGGAAAAACAATCAAACCTCTTGGCACACTCCAACTGCTTCTGATTCCACCCTCTATTTGGAGGGACATCTCTATGGATTTTATTGTGGGATTACCTAAATTAGGCAATAAGTCATTCATCATGGTGGTCATGGATCGTCTTTCCAAGTATGCTCATTTCTGTGCTCCTTCAACACCCATTTACCCCATCCACTATGGCTCAACTTTTCATGGATCATGTCTTCAAGCTTCATGGTATGCCTCATTCTATTGTTTTTTATCAAGATCACACTTTCACCAGCAATTTTTGGCAAGAACTGTTCAAACTATAGGGCACCCAATTGCATCTCAGCACCGCCTATAATCCTGAGACTGATGGTCAAACTGAAGTTGTCAACAAGTGTTTGGAGACTTATTTGAGGAGTTTTTCCTCTGAAAGGAATTTAAAATCAATGGGCTCAATGGTTACCATTAGTTGAATGGTGGTACACCACTTCTTACCATACAACTACTCGCATGACTCCTTTTGAAGTAGTATATGGACAAAAGCCACCTCTTGTTCTCTCCTACATGCCAGGTGTCTCGAAGGTCCAGGAAGTTGACCAAATGCTTACAGTTCGAGAGGCTATTCTACAAACCCTCGAAGAGATTTGGTCATGGCTTAGAATTGCATGAAACAACAAGCCGATCAAGGTCGCTTAGAATGTCAAATTGTTGAAGGAGACCGGGTATTTATTTGACTGTAACCTTATAAGAAAACTTCACTCAAGGACAAACATTGTTAGAAATGGGTGCCCATACTTTATGGTCCTTATACAGTTCTCAAGCACGTGGGACAGGTGGCCTATCAATTAGCTTTTCCCAATAATTCTCAACTCCGTCCTATTTTTCATGTCTCCTGCTTAAAGAAGGTGATTTGAACTAAGTGCCAAACTCAAACCAACCTTCTCGAGTTGGATGAAGAAGGATCCATCTGGTTGCAGCCATAAGTAGTTTTGGACCAGTGTGAGCGTCGTCTTCGTCAGCGCACCATCAAGGAAGTGTTAGTCCAGTGAAAAGATACAACTCTAGCAAATACCACCTGGGAGCCAGCTAACATTTTGCAACAATTTCCTCATCTCAAGCCTTGAGAACAAGGCTGATTTTAAGGGGGAGGGAATGTTAGGGACCTAACCTACCTAACCCCTCAAGTGGGTAGAATAATATACTTCCATGTAATAAAGGTCAATATTAATAAGGCCTAGCAATAAGGAGGATTAAGTCAAATGTAAGAAGACCTAATAAAAGCTTTCGCTTCTAGAAGGATCTTCCTCTAGATTGTTCTTTTGGATAGATAGATTTATTATAAATAGGAGTAGAGGGTATGATAAGTTTTGTCTTGGAGAATTATTGTAATAGAGATCTGCTCTGCTGGAGGTTTCCACCTCGAAGAGGCAAGTGACCATTGTTTCCTATAAATAAAGGTATAATTTTGGTGTTGTGGTTCCATACAATTTGTTGATCCACTGTTATATCTACAATATTTCCATATTTTGTTGCTATATCAGTGTTATTCTCTGCATTATTTCTCTTTTTTGCTAATATAATAGACATGGTAACTCACACTAAGGCTATGTGTCCGTTGGGGTCATAAACAAACCCCCTCCCCCCCACCCACACACTTTCCTCATCTAAGTTACCCTTCAGATATCCATGGTATAAAAGAATAGAATTCATTGTGTTAAGTTGATTCTCCATTCATTAAACTTTGTATCACCCATATGGAGTTGTCAAGGCTAATCCCTTTGTAGCCTCTTATTGGTGACTGAGATTTTGGGAGAAGGTTGTGAGAGAAGCAACCCTAAGTAATTTTTCTCATATGTTCAAACTTTCATATGCTAAGGGTTGTGTGGATTCAATTCCATTGGAGAGGATCATCTCATCAAAGAGATCCCATACTTGATCTGGCACTTTCTTAGGGATAGGGCCTTTGTTTCAAAGCAAGCCATGATTTATGGCTATCCATATTTTCCCTGAGATCTATTTTGGGATGGCCCTCCATGCTATTTTCATCAATGGTTTATTGTTTAGGCTTTGACCATATGATTTTCTCCACTAAAGGATAATTTTCCTTTGGTCCTTAGGAATTCTCACCTGAATGTCAAGATCCTCAAAAACATAGTTCCATACCTACTAGGTGAAGACACATTCTAAAAATAGATGAAGAGTAATTTCTTCCTTAGACTGAAATAAAATGCATCTAGTGGGCCCTCATATACCTCTATTGGGTAGATTCTTTGCTGGTAAGATCATTTTCTACACCATTAGGCAAAAAAATAATCAAATTTTGGGTAGGGATTCTCCTCCCCAAAGCTTTCTTTGGGAAATTTTATACATGAGGGAGGCTCTATCTTTTTATCATGATCTCATAACCTTTTTTTTATTGTGTAAGGTTCCCAATTTGGTCCCCGTCTTTACATGTCACTAGTAATCTGGTAGGTAGGTCCTATCCCTCAAAGAAGTCTATAAATGCAGCACCACTTTTCACTCACTATTGTGTCAGTGTTACTATGCGGAATAACAACATTCTCACTCATAATTAATCACATGCATTCAAAACAAGTTAAACACATTCAACACAAAGTAATCATACGATTTACTGCCATAATCAACAATCAATACTATTTAACATCAATTCATATACACAGCAGAATACATGATGATTATAATACACAGAGATACAGAAACATAATTAAAGCATCATCTGGTACTTATCTTTGAACAGTGGTAGATTCCACCAACCAAGTGCAGGCCTTCCACGAACCTCCCAGTCTTAGACCGCACTGCTCATCAGCTTAACAATGGGTCACCCCCGAGCTGGGATTGAGCTCCACCCCAAGACAAGGAATCCTAGGCTAGGCTGAGGTTACAAGAAAACAACACATAGCCACAAGGATGGGATTCTCTCCCAGGAACCTCTCACGCTTACTACCCACAGACCCTCATTCCCCACATGCCTGTTCCACCCCAGGAGTATACACCTTCTTTGTCACCTGGATAGTCCTTTGGTTGCTAACCTCCCTTGCCTTGGGTTACAGCAACAGGCCGGACCGAAAGTCTCCAGGCTCTGTGGCAGCTACAAGGTTCCTTCCAAGAGTTCTCTCCTTCCTCTGTACACTCTCTCTTCTGGAGAGAGTGTTGCTCCACTGGCCAACAAGCCACACGCAGTCCAACACTACGTGGCCACAACAATCAACAGGTAAAAATGACGTGGCTTTCCTACAGGCTCAACAATGGCCGAATGGCTCACGGTCACGACTTTGGGATAGAGACCCCACACACAGGCTCAATCTCAGATAGAGGATACACTTGGATTCTCCAGAGGAACACAGGTTTTTCAGTTCAGAATATGTGCGAGGTTTTTCTGTAGAGGTTGGATCTGTTGTACTGCTTAGAGGCCGTATGCACTCAGGCCATTAGGTGGAATGGAGGAGAACCCCCATCACATCTCATCTTTGCCATTTTATTTGCATGGGTCAGGGCTGACACTTGTTGCCCTAGAAACTGCATGTGTTTATCCAGCATGCATCACCTTCCTCATGGTTAGGAATTTAGGATAAAACATGGAATGCTCATGCCTTTTTGGAATAGTATTAAAATATTATTCCCAAGGCTGAAGCCCCCTAGGCTTAACACTTAGCCCCTTTTCCCACCTTCCAGCCCCTAATCCCTTGCCTTCTCTGTGGAAGCTCAGTACCCCTTCACTCATTCATCGTGGTCGGTCTACACCTGTCGGTGTTTACAAATTTTTATTAATTTGTTCTGTGTGATTACATATACAATAGCAGGCTCGCTGGCCTAACAAACACATAAGCCGCCAGCTTATAAAAACTTGTCTCACCAGCCTATAAAACATAATTACAATTCCTTTCAGAACATGATTTACAACAGGGCTCAGCCTTGGGGAACACTACAATCCCCCTCCCCTTATTTATGCATTGTCCTCAGTGCAACTTACACTATCTCTGCAAGCCTTTCAAAATTTTCAAAAAGATGTGGGTACTCTACCCACATAGCATCTGCATGCTCCCATGTCGCATCCTCAGGATCGTACCAGGTCCATCGGACCTTTACAAGATCTATGGCTCGATTCTGGAGTTGTTTGCTTTTCCTGTCCAATATGCTCATAGGATTCACTTGCAAGACACCTTCTGGTTCCACCTGAATCACATTCCAATTGATAACATGATTAGCATCAGGTACATATTTCTTAAGCAGTGAAACATGAAACACATTATGTATAGTCATAGATGCAGGCAATGCAAGCATGTATGAAACTGGCCCAATCCTTTCCAGGATCTCAAATGGCCCACAAAATCTTGCTACCAATTTGGCGCAACTTCCCAACTTTAGGGAACTCCTGTTAGTCCTCACTTTCAGGAAAACATGGTCACCGACTTTGAATTCTCTATGGGTTATGTTACTGTCAGCGTAACTTTTCTGCCTATCCTGGGCAGCTTTTAGATTCCATTTAATTTTTATCATTTGATCTTCCATCTCTTTGAGCAGCTTAGGCCCAATCACTGCTCTATCAACTGGATCATCCCAGCTTACTGGTGTGTTGCACTTTCTTCCATAAAGTGCTTCGAATGGGCTCATCTTCAACGATGTATGATACCCATTATTGTAGGTGAATTCTACTAAATGCAGGTAATCTTCTCACCTTGATGGTTTATCCATCACATACATTCTCAGTATGTCTTCTATTACTCTATTCACCCTTTATGTCTGACCATCAAACTCAGGATGATACGATGTACTAAAGTTCAGATTCATTCTGAATCCCTTGAATAGTCCTTTCTAGAAATTCGAGGTGAATTTCAGGTCCCTATCAGACACAATTGTCTTAGGAATTCCATGCAAGCGTGCAACTTCTTTTAAAAAGATATCAGCAACATCAGCTGCCCTGTGGGTGGTTTTTAGTGGAATAAAATGGGCAGCTTTAGTAAGCTTGTCCACCACCACCATGATTGAATCATGTTGCTTGCTTGTTCTAGGTAGTCCAGTGATAAAATCCATTGTTACCACATCCCATTTCCATTCAGAAATGGGTAAAGGCTACAGCAACCCTACTCGGTGCCTATGCTCAGCCTTAACCTTCTCACTCCATACATCTGGCGATGTATTCAGCAATTTCCTTCTTCAGACCCAGCCAAAAGTAATGGCTTTTGACTGCTGCCACAATTTTCCGGTATCCGGGATGTCCAACATAAGCCACATTATTCATTTCTTTCATAATTGCTAGCTTCAAATCTTGAACATTGGGTACATACACTATGTTTTTATATAGAAGTAAGCCATCAGTTCCCAAGGTGTAACTTTCTTTGGTCTGTGGTCTCTCACACTGCTGTAGCTTTGCTACTAAACCTCTGTACTGCAAATCAACATTTGCAGCTTCCAAAATTCTGTCTTTAATCTCAGTCTTGTACATGCTAATGGTTGTAGCATATAATTCGTGCACTTTTTTTCTAAGTGCATCAGCCACCTTATTTTCTTTCCCTTTGATATGCCTGATATCAAAGTCATATTCGCACAAAAACTCCAGCCATCTGATTTGCCTGAAATTTAAAGTTGGCTGATCAAATAAATACTTCAGACCGTTATGGTCTATTCTCAACTCGAATCTTTTGCCCATGAGGTAATGTCTCCATTTCCTCAAGGCGTGGACAATTTTTGCCAGCTCTAAATCGTGAGTGGCATAATTCCTCTCATGCTCCTTCAACTTTCGGGACTCGTAACAAACTACAAATCCCTCTTGGCTGAGAACTCCTCCCAGTCCCTCCTTACACACATCATTGAACACTACGTAATCCTTATTTGGATCTGCAATCTTCAGGATTGGAGCACTGGTTAGCAGCTGCTTCAATCGCTGGAAGCTGCTCTCACATTCTTCAGTCCACTGGAACTTCTTCTCCTTCCTTTGCAAGGAAGTGATAGAATGAGCTATCCTTGAGAATCCGGCTATAAACCTTCTATAGTAGCATGCCAGACCCATAAAAGATCTAACTTCCGCCACATTTGTTGGCGCTGACCATTCTCGAATGGCCTCAACTTTTTCAGGATCCACAGCGATCCCTTCCTTTGATATAATGTGCCCCAAGTAATGAATCTGTCTTTGATAAAATGAGCACTTGCTCAGTTTTGCGTACAACTGGTGTTCTCTCAACACCTACAGCACCATTCTCAGGTGTTGTTCATGTTCTTCCTCTGTCTTGGAATACACCAAGATATCGTCTAGGAAGACTATGACAAACTTGTCCAAATAATCTCTGAACACTCCATTCATTAAGCACATGAAAACAGCAGGCGCATTGGATAGCCCAAACAGCACCACCGTGAACTCATAATGACCGTACCTTGTTCTATAGGCGGTCTTCCTGATGTCCTCATCATTTATTCTAATTTGGTGATATCCTGATTGGAGATCTATTTTTGGAAATATTTTCGCATCCTTCAACTGATCAAAAAGATCATCGATCCTTGGCAGAGGATACTTGTTCTTGACAGTTACCTTATTCAACTGCCATAAATCAATGCACAACCTCAACGTCCCATTCTTCTTCTTCACGAATAGGACTGGGGCACCCCACAGTGACACACTGGGGTGAATGTATCCCTTCTTTAGTAGCTCTTCGAGCTACAATTGCAACTCTTTCAGCTTTGGCGTACTCATTCTATAAGGAGCCTTCGAAACTGGAGCTGCTCCAGGCATCAAATTTATAGAAAAATCGATGTCCCTCTTCGGAGGTAGTCCAGGTACCTCTTGAAATACGTCCTTGAACTCTTTGAGTACCTCGTGGTCTTCCATATTCAAGACTACATCTCAGGATGCTTCTTCCACCCAAGCTGCAAATAATTGACAACCTTTTCAGTAACATTTCTTTAGTTGCATAGATGAGATTTCCCTAACAACCACAGCTCTAGGAATTCCTTGGACTGCTACCTGATTTCCCTCTTCATTCAGGCATGTAAACCTCTTGTTACGATAGTCCAGAAGGGCATGGTGTTGGTCCAACCATTCCATCCCAATTAAGCAATTGTATGAGCCTAAAGGCAGAATGTTCAATTCAGCCTTAGTGCTCATTCCTTTCATGTCTATTGAACAAGACTTAACCAATTCAGTGACCTTCCTTTTGGTTCCTGTGGCCAACTTCACTAGCCAAGACTTTTCATGTTTTCTTCTTGTTAAATGCAAACTTTCCACCACTCTAGGATCTATATAACTATGGCTAGCCCCTAAATCAATTAAAATAACAAGTGGTCGGTTGTTGATCGTACCTTCCACTTCAATCATGTGTGATTGAAATTTTGCTTGTTTGTTGTCTAGGGATGCGTAGATCCTCGACATTTTGTTGCTCATATCCTCCATTGTTTCAGCTTGCTGAACAATATGGACAATTCTCGCTTTATCTTTTTTGTGGAGGCAGTCTCTGTACCTATGATTCCCTTTAAAACCCCAACACTCCATAGGTGGCGTTCTTGGCATCTGCTCACTCCCTTCAAATTTCTTAGGCTCTCTAAAATATGACTATCCCCAAGGACTATTCCTAAAAAAGGGAGGCATGTTTCCCTTCTGCCTCTGTTCTTTCTTAAACCTCTTCTAGTCATCCCAAGCCTTCCGAAAGGTAGGCTTTTCTCTTTGTTGTTCGTATAAGCATTTCTCTCTTCTTATGGTTTCTTCCATGGTCTTAGGATCGTCATATTGAATCTTGTCACCAATGGAAGGTGGCAGTCCACTCAGATACCTCTGAATTTTGACAGCCTCATCTTTGATGAATGGAACATACCTTAGTAGTTCCAGAAAACTTCGTTCATACTCATCAATGGTCATGCTGCCCAACTTGAGTTCGAAGAACTCCTTCATCTTTCTGTCATAGTATCTTTTGGTCAGGTATTTTTTCTCAAAATACCTCTTAAACTCCTTCCACGTGACCTCTTTCTCTCTGATGTGTTGCACCTGCACCAACTAATCCCACCACATGGATGCTTTTCCTTTCAGCTGGTACATTGAAATTCTTCCTTTTGCATGGGCAGAATAATTCTACAGTTGGAAGTATTTCTTCCTACCAAGCAACCATATTTCGGTTTCTTCCTTCTTATGTTCACCATCGAATGTAGGCAGTTTAATCTTGTTGATTTCCCCTTTCAATTCATCCCTTCCATATTTTCGGTGTTTTCTGGTAGGGGACGGGCTTGAACTACTATGTGTCTCCTTGCCAGAATGCTTCGAGAAGAGATGGTAATGTTTGCTACCACTCCTCAATCTTCTTCTGCTCTCAGGGGTTCTGAAACTTCTTGATCTGCTTGTGTCACTCTCTTTTTCCAATTTCTTTTCTATTCTTTCCAGGCTCTTCAACATTTTTAAGTTGAATTCACCTTGTCGATCCCTGATTTTCATGAGCTTTCGGCTATCAGCTCAGTGAGCCTGGGCATCTTTCTATAATTTTTCAATGAGTTTCATCATGTGTCCCTCTTTATCTATCTCTTTTCCGTGCCCAATAGAGTTTGTTCCTTCGACTCCCAAGCTGGCATCCTTTCCTTCTCTTTCGTCTTTTGTTTCGGAGGCAATCTGCACCTCTTCCAATTCCATACTTGGCGTCATTTTTCGGCTGTCCTGACACTCGTTGAACTCTGCACACACAGCGTGCAGTCAATCGAAGTTTGCCAGGCCCTTAAACCTTCAAGAAAACTTACAACATTCATAAGCCAACGTGAACAAGAAAAACATTTTGACTTCATAAAGTTTTTTGAGCTCTATCCGGATCTGCAAATTCTGGGACTTCAGAACTTCGTAATCTCAGTCCACGAAGATCCAACTATTAAATATTTGTAACCAAAGTCACCCTTTCGCAACTCGCGATCTCGCGAGTTTGTGAGTCGAAGACCCTCGACTAATTTCCTCCAAACACCGATACCCGAGATGTGATATGGGTATGGCTCCCTCCTTGCTAGATTTTGCTACACATGATCGTAAGCTAGGGATAAGTGCTAGCACTTCTTCGCCAACTCGCGACTTCATGAGTTGGAGTGTTGAGCCTTCGTGCTCCTCCTTTGCGAATTCTGAAATCGCGAATTACTTTACTCTCTGGGCCCATAGCACAGTTGTTGCCCTTCACCACAGTGGCACGTGGTACATTCAGGAGGGTCCACATCACCTTCGGTGATGTCTTCTGGTCCCACCACTCTCACCTGCATTCTTGACTCACTGGCACGTGGTACACATTCATGCACCCACATCCATTCCAAGAAAAATCCAACGGTTAGGTCCCCTCTCAGATCTACGACATAGATATTTTCAATGTTTCGAGGTTTTCGAGCATCAGGAGTTCATGCCCCCCACATCTCGAACTTCCATCTACCGAAATCCCAAAAAAATACAGTTTACTCCTCCACTGAATCGAACGGTCAACTCCCTTCCTACAGTCTACGGTGTAGATCGTTTCGGGATTTTAGGTTTCGGGTTTTTGGAGGTGTTCACCTCCCTCACTTCCCATCTCCCGACTTTGCGAAATCTGAAAGGTTTTGTGACTAACTTGAGCATGACTCTGTCATATCTAACGGTCGAGCCTTCCTCCCAGATCTACCACGTAGATCTCCATGGTTTTTTGGGTTTTCGGGATTTTGTGTATTGTGATTCCCACACTCTTGTGCATTTCAAAAGGGATTTTAATCCCTGTGCACATTTTCCAGATCTGACAGTCATGAGGGTTCACCTTCCCTCTCGAACAGATATTAAGGCTCCAGCACTATTGGTGTGGAGTCCTCTCTCCCTGTGGCCATAGACCACACTGGCTGCGGTTTCGCACACCGCTATACCTCCTGAGCTTACCAGGGTCTGAAATTGGTCCTCCAGACACAATTTCTCCTCACACCCTTGGTCCAAAGACCACTCAACTGGCCCATCTAGGCTCAGTGTCGAAACCTTGGCTCTGATACCAATTTGTAGCACCATTTTTCACTCACTACTGTGTAGGTGTTACTACGTGGAATAACAACATTCTCACTCACAATTAATCACATTCATTCAAAACAAGTTAAACACATTCAACACAGAGTAATCATACGATTTACTGCCATAATCAACAATCAATAAAATTTAACATCAATTCATATACACAGCAGAATACATGATGATTATAATACACAAAGATACAGAAACATAATTAAAGCATCATCTGGTACTTATCTTTGAACAGTGGTAGATTCCACCAACCAAGTGCAGGCCTTCCACGAACCTCCTAGCCTTAGACCACACTGCTCATCAGCTTAACAGTGGGTCACCCCCGAGTTGGGACTGAGCTCCACCCCAAGACAGGGAATCCTAAGCTAGGCTGAGGTTATAGGGAAACAACACACAGCCACAAGGATGGGATTCTCTCCCAGGAACCTCTCACACTCACTGCCCACAGACCCTCTTTCCCCACATGCCTGTTCCACCCCAGGAGTATACACCTTCTCTGTCACCTAGACAGTCCTTCAACTGCTAACCTCCCTTGCCTTGGGTTACAGCAACAGGTCGGACCGGAAGTCTCCGGGATCTATGGCAACTACAAGGTTCCTTCCAAGAGTTCTCTCCTTCCTCTGTACACTCTCTCTCCTGGAGAGAGTGTTGCTCCACTGGCCAACAAGCCACACGCAGTCCAGCACTACGTGGCCACAACAACCAACAGGGAAAACTGACGTAGCTTTCCTACAGGCTCAACAATGGCCGAATGGCTCACGATCATGACTTTGGGATAGATACCCCATGCACAGGCTCGATCTCAGATAGAAGATACACCCGGATTCTCCAGACAAACATAGGTTTTTTAGTTTAGAATATGTATGAGGTTTTTCTGTAGAGGTTGGATCCGTCATACCGCTTAGAGGCCGTATGCACTCAGGCCGTTAGGTGGAATGGAGGAGAACCCCCATCATGTCTCATCTTCGCCATTTTATTTGCATGGGTCGGGGTTGACACTTGTCGCCCTGAAAACTGCATGCATTTACCCAGCACGCATCACCTTCCTCATGGTTAGGAACTTAGGATAAAACATGGAATGCTCATGCCTTTTTGGAATAGTATTAAAATATTATTCCCAAGGCTGAAGCCCCCTAGGCTTAACACTTAGCCCCTTTTCCCACCTTCCAGCCCCTAATCCCTTGCCTTCTCTGTGGAAGCTCAGTCCCCCTTCACTCATTCATCGTGGTCAGTCTACACCTGGCGGTGTTTACAAATTTTTATTAATTTGTTCTGCGTGATTACATATACAACAGCAGGCTCCTGGCCTTCAACACTTAGGCTCCCTGGCCTAACAAACACATAAGCCACCAGCTTATAAAAACTTGGCTCACCAACCTATAAAACATAATTACAATTCCTTTCAAAACATGATTTACAACAAGGCTCGGCCTTGGGGACACTACAATAAAAAATGGTTAGAGGTTCCTTCAGCTTGTTTAATGAGAGAATCCTTTTCCATCCATTCCAATCGCCTTCTTTTTCAGGCTCTCAGTGTCATAATTTAACTATAATTATACTAGTTACACGATAGTTAGATCCATTTCTCATTGTTTAACCTTCATTTTCATTTCATAGTTTAGTCATTATCTTTCACTTACATAGTAATTAAGATCGCTTGTTCTCTTATTTTAGTATCCATGCTTATATGTATCTCATGTTTCTAAATATTTCTTTTGTCTTTTCCATACATTTGATTGATACCATATCCCTTCCATAAGTGTGTTACAACTTCTCTCTTTGCACTGATTATCAAGGTATGGTGGTCTCCATGAAAAATTTAAGAACTTATGTGAAACTAATTAATGGAGACTCCCCCTCACTATGTCTATACATCAGCTCACACTACACACTAGCATGCTTATCCTCACACATCATTGCTAATGTTATTTTTGGTTTGTCTTTTTCACCTTTCTTACATCTCTCCTTCCTTGCACCTTGCTACTATTTCCCATCTAATGAATAGTAGCTCTTACAAATAGAGCAATATGTAGTGTATGGCTTTCACACTTTTGACTCACATACTCCTACCCACAATAGAGATTGTGGTGTGGCCATCTTTTGTGTCAATTCCATGTGTGACTTGTCCAATGATGATACACTATCTCTCTAGACCATCCTTATATGGTGGACCACCTTCCACGAGTTCTCTTTACATTAGCTTATATGTATGATCAATTAGGGATTTCTGGTAATTTGATAGGATCATTAGTTTCCTTCTTTCTTTCGGTCTCTAACCCTTGGTTACATACCCATGGGGCACTATTTTGGGATATTTTCTAACTTAGTCAGTTCATTTGGGGGTGTAAGCCCCTAATTGGGTCCATAATCACTTAGGATGCCTCACCACTAGTCCAAAATGACCCAAATCCATTTTGTGTTGCTATTAATGGGGTTAAAATTAGTCAATCCTCCTAGAACCTTCATGATCTCTTAACATGGAGTGTACTATGAGTTCCCACACATGTGTTCTACGACACACAGAATAAAGAACATTTTGGGCCTAGAAACCTATAACACAGTCTTGTAGACCCTATGGTATTGAGTCAACACTAATGGTATGACCATTCCATATGAATTCATCCCTCCAACAACTAGCCTTATGTACACCTATGCCTTGAGGTGATTCCATTGCATATTTATGACTTTGTATTCATCTTTGTAAAGGTTTGTCATATTCTCTTCGAATGGTCTATCTTTGAAACCCTGTTGTTATAGCCTTAATGTCCACCCTATAGGGTCAGAGGAACAAAGAAGAAGATGAAAGCAAAGACATAGCTCTAGCTCAGGATTCAAACAATTTTTTAGGAGTGTCACTGGTCCTCTATAGGACAACCAATGATGTGTCACTTGTCATCAATTCACAACAAGCAACACACTTTGTAAGCTTCTAGATTCATGGAGTTTTGATTAGGCAAGTGAGGGATGAGTTGGTTCTTTGTGGCATGAGCCTTAGAACTCACATCATTCAAGTCTTCATTGGTCTCTAGAAGATCTATAAGCTCTCCCAAGCCTCTTCCAAGAATCTATATAAAGAAGACAAATCTTGAGCATGAGGAGGAAGAATCATTTACAAATCTATGCTATCAAAATTCAGAGGTGCTTCTTGTTGAAATTACTAACACAATTGAGAGGGGGGGGTGAATCAGTTGTTACTGTGCTTAAACAATTTTTATTCAATGGACAACATAAATAATGAGCATCACTCACACATAAGATATACACAGAGACAGATTTTCACGAGGAAACCCATAAAGGGAGAAAACCTCTTCTTCTTCGAAATGATAGGTAGTCTTTTAAGTTATGTACATCATCTATAATTGAGCACCAACTCAATGTGAGGCTACTACCTCTGTTTTACAAGCTCCAACTTGTTTGAGAGCACCAAATCTCTGGTTTCTCTAGCACCCACTAGAAGGAATCACCAACTCCCTGAGTGTTCCAGCACCAACTGGATGGAAGCACCAACTTCCATTTACACATGCACCAACCTATATAATAGAGAACAACTGTTCTCCCTTGCACCACCCTGCCACCCTGGTTTTTCTGGCTGCAACCAGATGGAAGCTACAACTCCATGTGTTCAAGCACCCACTTGAACCTCTAAGTACAACAGTCCTCCCTAGCACCACCCTACCTCCCCAATTATAAATAAATGATTGAATAACCAACAACACAGATAAATCAAATCTTACCACTTCTTCACTGTTATGCAATTTTTCTCTGCTACACTATTCTTCTGCTCTGCTCATATTTGACTTGACTTGTTGTCTCAGTCTATCTATTCTTTCTCTGTCCTTCTCATGCTTTTTGATATGTGCACATTCTTCTCTCTTCACCTTTTCTCTTCTGTTTAGTTTCAGTTCCTTCTCTCTGATCTTTTCTTCACACTACACATACTGTAGTTTTTCTTTTCTATAGTTCAACTCATTTTTTCAGTCCGAACAACCAACCATGCACAATATCTAAGTTTTTCTTTTATGCACCACAACAACAACAGTTACACCTCAAATCTTCTTGGGCAAGGAGACGTCTCAGCCACTGAAATGCCAACCGATCAAGAATAATGAATCAGTTTTGCTAACTGATTCGTAACTGATCAATTAATTATGAGGTGAAACAGTAGCCCTCCGATCAAACTTAAATTCACCTGCACCGTTGGATTGGATCTGTAGGATCTTGCGTTTATTTCACATTTTGGCATTTCGTAATTTCGACATTCCTGTGGTAAAGTTTCTTGACGCTCCATCTCGCGGTCCCCAAAACTTCGAAATGAAGCTTAGTTCTTCAAGCTCTTCTCTACATCTCTTCGACAATGTGACCACCGACGGTGACCAAGCGCTTTCACAATTTCGCCTTTCGGCATTGCGGCATTTCGGCATTCTTGTGGTGAAGAGTCTCGACTCTCCATGTCCCAAACTCTAAAATGGAGCTTGTCTCTTCGAGCTCTTCTCTACATCTCTTCGACGATGTGACCACTGGCGGTGACCAAGGCCTACACCAAAAAGGTGTTTTCACATCTCACATTTTGGAACTTCGGGACTCCTTTGATGAAGAGTCTCAACTCTTGACTCTTCGACGGTCCAGATCTCTTCGTGATTTTGCATATCATGATTTCGACATTCTTGATGTGAGAGTTCTTGACAACTCCAAGTCCTGGTATCCGAAACTCCGAAATGGAGTCGGATCAATGACATTTCATCATTTCACATTTCGCAACTTCGAGACTCCTGTGGTGAAGTGTTTCTACACTTCCAACACCCGGTATCTGAAACTCCAATTTCCTGGTCTGCAAAACTCTGAAATGGAGTGTGCCTGTTTCACGATTTTGGTGTTTCGCATTTCGTGACTTCAGGACTCCTGTGGTGAAGTGTTTCTACACTTCCAACACCCGGTATCTGAAACTCCGATTTCCCGGTCTGCGAAACTCCGAAATGGAGTGTGCCTGTTTCACGATTTTGGTGTTCCGCATTTCGTGACTTCAGGACTCTTGTGGTGAAGTGTTCTACACTTCCAACTCCTGGTATCCGAAACTCCGAAATGAAGTTATTTGACATGCTCTGATCTTTCGCATTTCGGGATTTTCTACCATGCAATCATCGTTGCATTGCTAGTATTTCCACTTTCTCTTGTTCATCATCGTCAGGCTGAGCTTGCCATCAATGACAAACAAATACTCTGCCTTCTGTCTGAAAACATGACAACAATCTCCCCCTTTGGCATTGATGGAAACCCCTTGAAAAAACATGCAACTATACCACTGTAGCATCCTTGAAATCCACTGTAGCAACTGTAGCCTTGAAAAAACATGCAACTATACCACTGTGGAATCCTTGAAATCCACTGTAGAAACTGTAGCATCCTTGAAATTACACTTTCTCCCCCTTTAACATCAATGTCAAAGAAGAAACATGCTCCCTCTGAGTTGTTGCAGTACATACTCCCCCTGTCAACTATGAGCAGCTTAGAAATACACCAGATATTCAATAAGTACTTCCCCTGACCAGGTGAACAGATTAGACACAAGAAGTTATAACCCCCAACTTTTGACGAAGATATCCAAAAGGGGTCGTTGCTAATGGTTTAGTAAAGATATCAGTAATCTATTCTGTGGAAGGAATATAATTCAGCTGAACAATTCTGTTTGTAACTTGTTCTCTGAGAAAATGATACTTTTAATGGATATGCTTAGTCTTGGAATGAAGAACATGATTCTTAGAGACACTAATGGCACTGGTATTATCACAATGAATTGGAATGGGATAAGTGTAAGTTACCTTCAAATCTGCAAGAGTTTGAATCATCCACAAAATTTGTGTGTAGCAAGTAGCAACAATAATGTATTCTGCCTCTGTAGTTGATAATGAAATGGATCCTTGGTTTTTACTGAGCCATGCTACTAATGAGTCATCCAGAAAGAATGCTCCTCCACTGGTGTTTTTTCTCTCATTAACACAATTTGCCCAATCTGCATCTGAATAAGCAGTTAACTGAAAATTCTAATTTATGGGATACCACAGACCATAAGTCATTGTTCCCTTCAAGTATTTGAATATCCTTGTGACAGCTACCAAGTGACTTTGTTTAGGAGCTGACTGATAATGACCTACCATTCCAACAACTTGCATTATATCAAGACGGGATGTTGTGATGTACAAAAGACTGCCTATCATTGATCGGTATGTCCTTCGATCAACATCGGGTGAAATGTCATCTTTACTGAGTTTGCAACCAACCACCATAGGTGTACTAACAGGAGAGGAATCCTCCATCTGAAATTTATTCAACATCTCTTTCAAATATTTTTCTTGAGAGATAAATATTCCTACAGAACTCTGATTTACTTGTAAACTAAGAAAACATGACAGTTCTCCTATCATGGACATCTCAAATTCTGTTTGCATAGAGTTAGCAAACCACTGGACAGATGATTCATTAGTATAGCCAAAAATAATATCATCTACATAAACCAAAGCAACTAGTAAATTATCACCTTCAGACTTAATGTAAAGGTTGTTGTCAACAATACCTTTCTTGAACCCTTTGTCTTGTAAAAATTTGTTCAGTCTATAATACCAAGCTCGTGGTGCTTGTTTCAGTCCATATAAGGCCTTCTTCAGCTTGCAAACATAATTAGGATTATCTATCAATGAGAATCCTTTAGGTTGCTCCATATATACTTCTTCCTCTAGATCTCCATTAAGAAATGTTGACTTAACATCCATCTGATAAACTTTAAAGTTCTTATGAAATGAATAAGCAAGAAACATTCTGATGGCTTCCAATCTTGCCACTGGTGCAAAAGTTTCATCAAAGTCCTGAACTTCAACTTGTGCATACCCTTTACAGACCAATATGGCTTTATTTCTAACGACTTGTCCTTTTTCATTCATTTTATTCTTGAACACCCATTTGGAACCTATTACATTCTTATCTTTAGGTCTAGGGACAAGCTCCCAAGTATTGTTCTTCTCGATCTGATCAAGCTCTTCATTCATTTCTCTAACCCAATCATCATGCTGGCTGNTAAAAAAAATTAGGTTCAGTCATAGATAAAAAAGCAACATGAGATTGTTCTGAGTCTTTAATCAATTTCCTTCTTGTCTGGACTCCTTTATTTATATCTCCAATTATCTGATTTTCAGGATGATTCTTTCTAACAATTCTGAGAGGTGATTTTGCTTCTTTCTGCTAATTTATGTCAGCCTAAGTATTTGTATCTTCATCTGATTCAAATTCTTCTCTTTATGATCCTTGGACCTGTTCATCTTCATCTTCAACTATATCTTTTGGTTTTGGTTCAGCACTGCTTATATTTATGACCATGATTTCTTCATCAACTTTTATGTCTATACAATCAACCAGTTTATGCAGTCTCTTATTGTAACATCTGTACCCTTTATTGTTTGTAGCATAACCCAAGAAGATACCTTCATCAACCCTATCATCATATTTGCCAATATTTTCATCATTGTTCTTGATATAACATTTACACCCAAAGACTTTAAAATGCTTGATTGAAGCAGGTCTTCTAAACCATAGTTCATAAGGAGTCTTGTCACTGTGTGGCCTGAGATGAGCTTTGTTAAGAATATGAACAGTTGTATGAATTGCTTCCACCCAATATGTCTGAGATATGTTCCTTTCATTCATCATTGATCTTGCCATTTGTTGTACTGATCTATTCTGCCTCTCAACAACTCCATTTTGTTGTGGAGTCCTTGGAATTGTGTACTCTCTTTTGATCCCATGTTTATCACATAACTCTTTGAAGATCCATGAATTAAACTCTCCTCCTCTATCAGATCTTACTGCCTTTAATATTTTTCCTATTTGATTCTCAGTCAGAGCCTTAAACACTTTGAATTTTTCAAATGCTTCATATTTTTACTTCAAAAAGGCAACCCATACTAGTCTAGAATAATCATCAATAATCAACATAAAATAAAAAAAAATTCCTGTACCTTCTTTCCTTAATGGTCCACATAAATCCATATGTACTAACTGGAGAGGTTTTTTTGTTGAAGGAAAGTTTTTAGATTTGAACTGAGTGCGAGTAAGCTTTCCTATCTGACAGGGTTTACAAACAGAGTCATATGGCTTTGATATCTTCAGAAGATCTTTTACTGCCCCATTGTTTATGATCTTGATTATATGATCAAAATTTAGGTGTCCAGGTCTTCTATGACACATCCAAATTTCATCATACTTGCTTAAGTGGCATTCTTCTCTATCTTCTTTCAGCACATATACATTATTTTTTGTCCTTATGCCTTTAGCCACCACTTGTCCTGAGTTTACATACTTTATCTTGCAGTCCTTGGACATGAACACCACTTCACATCCTCTGTCACACATTTGACTTACACTGAGCAGATTATGTTTTATCCCATCTACAAGCAGAACATCTTGGGCTTTTCCTTTTCCATTACTTAAACTCACCAACCCTTTACCCTTTATTTTACCTGGAGCATCATTTCCAAAGGTTACGTTTCCTGATTTGCTTTCACTTAGAGATAGAAACTTACCTTTGTCTCCCGTCATATGTTTGGAGCATCCANGGTTCGTTTGTCTTTGAGATGACAACACTAGTCCACACTTGTCATCTGCTTTCTTCTTCCAAACCTTGACATTTTCAGCAGTGGGGATCAAATCTGACGTATAATTCCTTAAGCGATAGTCTCCAGCTTTATGTCCATAATTATGGTAGTTGTAACATTTTGGTTCACTGAATAGCAAATCATAACGATTGTTATGCTCATAACTGTTATTGTGTTTTATTTGTGTCCTTCTCCCAATCATCACGTGATTTATAGTCTGTGATTGTTTGTAGCTTGCCTGTCTAAATCTTTGTAGTGGCAGATAATTATTCCTTGAAAAACTTGATTGCTCATATCTAAATCTTAAAGAACAGTTTATAGATTTGTGACCAAAGTTAGAGCAGAAAAAAAAATAACCATATAAAGAACCTTTGTACCTTGAAAAAGTCTGTCTTCTTTGAGGGGGTCGATTTCTTTCGTACCGATGATCTCTCTGATCTACAGATTTGGTTTTGGTACGATTTCTTTCATGCTGATAATCTCTCTGATCTAAAGATTCGGTTCTGGTACGATTTCTTTCATTCCTTCTTGGTGGTTGATTTTCTTTCTTTGTTTCTGCAGAGTGGCTGTTGTCAATGTTTGAGGATTTGACAAACTTGATAGGTTCTGTATTACTTGGATGATCACTACTTGATCCTTCTTCATACCCCAATCCAACTTTCAACTTTGGGTTTTTTTGCTGATTTAGAATGGAGGTTAATCCTTCTGAGGCTTTAATACTTGGTAGATTTTGGTGATACAATCCCTTAAACTTCTCCATTTCTTTTTTGGTTTTTACTATCTCTTCTTCTAAGGCTTCACACCTCACTTTCTTCTCTGACAATTGTTGTTTCAGTATGTCTTCTATTTTCTTTGCCTCTTCTAATTCCACTTTCAACAGGGCAAAGTCTTCATTAGGCTGTTTACTATCTTTTTCCAACTGTATCAACAATTGTTTTTGCTTTATGTTCTTAATTCTAATTCTGTCAATCTCTTCCAGTGCACTGATCAGTTCTCCTTCCATATCAATCACAACTTCTTCATCATTATCATCACTGCCTGTGATTTTATTATCATAATCCTCTTTATCCATAAGCATGAAGTCATTTACCTTATCTTCACAGGAAGAGTCACTATCGGTGTCTTCTGAGGAATTGTCATTATTTGCACACAAAATTTTCTTCTTACTATATTTCTTGAATTTGTACTTCTTTTCATCATTAAAGTTCTGGTCCTTTTTCTGATGGGGACACTTAGATGCAAAATGGCCTATCTTACCACAGTTAAAACATTTGAAGGGAAGCTTGCCTTGATATTTTCCTGATCCTTTCCTTAATCTTCTCACAAATTTTGCCTCAATATCATCTAAATCTGAATCAATATTCTTGTCTGCTTTAAACGATGCTTCTCTAGTAATGGATTTATCTTTGCTAATTCTCATTTCATATGCAGTTAAAGTTCCTAGAAGTTGATCAATGGACAGAGTTTTAAGATCATTTAGTTCTTCTATTGCAAAGACTTTTGGATTAAATTTATCAGGCAGAGATCTTAAAATATTTTGAACTAAGAGTGATTCTTCAAACTTCTCACCAAGACCCTTCATGGCATTCACAAGTTCTTCAACTCTTAAAAAATACTTGCTAACTCTTTCATCTTCATTCATCTTTAGTTGTTCAAACTTCAACCTAAATGTTTGAAGTTTAGCATCTTTTACTTTCTCATTTCCTTCATAACTGTTAATAAGTTTATCCCACATTTCTTTGGCAATTTGAAGAAGCATCACCTTTACAAACTCGGCTTCTGCAAGTCCATTCAAGATAGCATTCATTCCCTTAGCATTAAAGTTGAATTCTAACTTATCATCCTTGGAAGCTAGCACGATAGGCTTTATGTATCCAATTTCTACTACATCCCAAACATCATCACCCAAGGCCATTAGGTATGTTCTCATTCTAACCTTCCAAAAGGAAAAATTTGTTCCATCAAACAGAGGAGGCTTACTGGTTGAATTCCCTTCATGACTTGTCATGTTTAAGCTTACAGATATACCTTTAAATAAAAGGAACCCGCTCTGATACCAATTGTTGAAATTACTAACACAACTGAGAGGGGGGTTGAATCAGTTGTTACTATGCTTAAACAATTTTAATTCAATTAAACCATTTTTTAATCTTTCTCCAAGTGACCATCAATATTATACTACATATGGACAACATAAATAATGAGCATCACTCACACATAAGATATACACAAAGACAGATTTTCACGAGGAAACCCATAAAGGGAGAAAACCTCTTCTTCTTCGAAATGATAGGCAGTCTTTTAAGTTATGTACATCATCTATAATTGAGCACCAACTCAATGTGAGGCTACTACCTCTATTTTACAAGCTCCAACTTGTTTGAGAGCACCAACTCTCTGGTTTTTCTAGCACCCATTAGAAGGAAGCACCAACTCCCTGAGTGTTCCAGCACCAACTGGATGGAAGCACCAACTTCCAGT
Organism: Picea mariana; assembly: GCA_032191745.1. Taxonomy (NCBI): domain Eukaryota; kingdom Viridiplantae; phylum Streptophyta; class Pinopsida; order Pinales; family Pinaceae; genus Picea; species Picea mariana. The sequence continues at coordinate 863,849 of JASDQU010099704.1, read as the reverse complement.
TACACAGGCACCAACCTATATAATAGAGAACAATTGTTCTCCCTTGCACCACCCTGCCACCCTGGTTTTTATGGCTTCAACCAGATGGAAGCTACAACTCCCTGTGTTCAGGCACCCACTTGAACCTCTGAGGACAACAATCCTCCCTAGAACCACCCTACCTCCCTGATTATAAATAAATGATTGAATAACCAACAACATAGATAAATCAAATCTTACCACTTCTTCATTGTTTTGCAATTCTTCTCTACTACACTATTCTTCTGCTCTGTTCATATTTGGCTTGAATTGCTGTCTCAGTCTATCTGTTCTTTCTCTTTCCTTCTCATGATCTTTGATATGTGCACATTCTTCTCTCTTCACCTTTTCTCTTCTGTTCAGTTTCAATTCCTTCTCTCTGAGCTTTTCTTCACACTACACATACTGTAGTTTTTCTTTTCTATAGTTCAACTCATTTTTTCAGTCCAAACAACCAACCACGCACAGTCTCTAAGTTTCTCTTTTATGCACCACAACAACAACAGTTACACCTCGAATCTTCTTGGGAAAGGAGACGTCTCAGCCACTGAAACACCAACCGATCAAGAATCATGAATCAATTTTGTTAACTGATTCATAACTGATCAATTAACTGTGAGGTGAAACAGTAGCCCTCCAATCATACTTAAATTCACTTGCACCGTTGGATTGGATCTGTAGGATCTTGCATTTATTTCGCATTTCGGCATTTCGACATTCCTGTGGTAAATTTTCTTGACGCTCCATCTCGCGGTCCCCGAAACTCCAAAATGGAGCTTGGTTCTTCAAGCTCTTCTCTACAGCTCTTCAACGATGTGACCACCGGCGGTGACCAAGTGCTTATCCATAAAGCACTTTCACAATTTTGCCTTTTGACATTCCGACATTTCAACATTCTTGTGGTGAAGAGTCTGGACTCTCCATGTCCCAAACTCCGAAATGGAGCTTGTCTCTTCTAGCTCTTCTCTACAACTCTTCGGCGATGTGACCACCAGCGATGACCAAGGCCTACACCAAAAAGGTGTTTTCACATTTTGCATTTCAACATTTCTCATTTCGGAACTTTGGGACTCCTTTGATGAAGAGTCTCCACTCTTGACTTTTCCAACTCCCGGTATCCGAACCTCCGAAATGGAGTCGAATCAACGGTCCACACTCTTGATGATTCAACAGTCCAGATCTCCTCATGATTTCACATATCGCGATTTCAACATTCTTGATGTGAGAGTTCTTGACAACTCCAAGTCCCGGTATCCGAAACTCCGAAATGGAGTCGGATCAACGGAATTTTGGCGTTTCGCATTTCGCGACTTTGGGACTCCTGTGGTGAAGTGTTTCTACACTTCCAACACCTGGTATCCGAAACTTCGATTTCTTGGTCTGCAAAACTCTGAAATGGAGTGTGCCTATTTCGTGATTTCCGTGTTTCACATTTCGTGACTTCGGGACTCTTATGGTGAAGTGTTTCTACACTTCCAACACCCGGTATCCGAAACTCCAATTTCCTGGTCTGCGAAACTCCGAAATGGAGTGTGTCTGTTTCGCGATTTCGATGTTTCACATTTCGCGACTTCGGGACTCCTGTAGTGAAGTGTTTCTACACTTCCAACTCCCGGTATCCGGAACTTCGAAATGAAGTTATTTGACATGCTCTGATCTTTCGCATTTCGGGATTTTCTGTCATGCAATCATTGTTGCACTGTTGGTCTTGCCACTTTCTCTGGTTCATCATCATTAGGCTGAGCTTGCCATCAATGACAAACAAATACCCTGCCTTCTGTCTGAAAACATGCCAACACTTCTCCATCTACATCAGTTGAAGTTAGGTTTCCTAGCTTGGTTGAAGAGCTAAGGAGGAGCAAGGAACAAGGGGCAAAGAGGAGTGCATCTACACTAAGAGGTAATTGTATTAATGTACTTTTGTTATTCAAATTAATTGATCATTGGTTTTCCCCTATGAATGTTTGTATTTCAGGAATGAATGTTCAAATATGATTTATTTTACTATAGATCACGTTAGATCCAAGATATATCTAGGATTCTAACGCTAAGAAGAGAAGTAGGAAGGCATTTCTTGTCTCTTGTGTGCAGGGAGCAAGTTGTAGAGAGCGGAGTTGGAACTTCAGGACTGCAACAACTAGGACATATGAAGGACAACCTTAGGGAAAATGTATGCCATTCCACCGTTTCTTAGTTTAATTATGAATCTAATTGCTTGAGTCTAAAGAAAAACCATATAATTCTAGCCCTCTGTTTGTCTAGGATCAATAGGCAAATCCTAGGGAGATATTACTATCCACTCGTGAGATTTTATCCATAACATAAATTGCACCTATGCATTTGTTGCTTGCATCATTTACCCCACCACTACCTTGTTGTTTGCCTGGATCCCTCTTACTGTTATTGTTGTAGCCTTTGACCATTCACCTCTTGCATTATTTGGCCTTTAGTTTTCCTCCACCATCACATGGAGAGAAAAAATGCTAAGAGTGGATCTCACTTGCTAGTACCAGTTGCATTCATTTTGCTTAGGTTGGTTCCATGTGCTTTAAACATAGGAGCAAGTTGTTAAGCCACCCGTTCTCTCCAAACGAGTACACTTTTATCTCTTTTTCGGACTCGTAAAAAGACATGAAAAAGGAACTATTGAGTACACTTTTATCTCTTTTTTAGACTCGTAAAAAGACACGAAAAAGACACTTTCGAGTAAAATTTTACCTCTTTTTCAGACTCATAAATACACACGAAAAAGACACCACCATGAGTATACTTTTAACTCTTTTTTGGGCTTGTTAAAAATGAACGAAAAATACACTACTAAGCATACTTTTATCTCCCTTTTGCACTTGTTAAACCATGAAGGAGACACTAACCCCTCCCCAAAAAAATAAAATAAAATAAATAGAGTGGTTTTTTTTTACCATTGATCTATTTACGAAATGGCATTGTCAGTCGAGTTTCCCTTGAACATGGCACCTGTTTGAGTCATCATATTACAATTGGGTTTTAGCTTGTTTAGGAGTCGTCATAGTAATATGATTCATAGATACTCCTCTGGTTGGTTACTCTTCCAGTCATCATGGCCGGTGCTTCAATGCCTCTTGCGTTGTTGCACTATATTCGTCTAGCTCTTGTGTGTTGTTGCCATGTCACAATTGTGTCTTGCTATCTGTTTAAGGGAAGTTTAAGCCTAAATTGACCATCTGTTGTTTGGTTGAATTTTCAAGTCGACTATCCTTGTGTCAGTTGTACTGGGTGTTTCTATCTCTTCATATCATCTATCAGTGTATGTTTCATGTTGATTGATGGGGGATACATTAAGGCCCTCCTTTGATGAATCTCTTCATATCGACTTCAACACATTATATAGGAGAGGGATCTATAAACCAGCCAGTACCTTGGAGCTTGTAGTCCTCAATGGTAGGCCTCCTTGCAATCGATAATGGGTTTTCATCATTGACTCCTAATCGATTGATTCTATGAGTGTTCAACATCATATCCTCTATTCACACTCTCTAGATTGTACTAGGTGCCTTGGGGTCCATCTTCCTCAATGGTGGGTTCCCTACATATATTAATGATATACATCAATGACTGGTAATCATACAGTTTCTACCATGCTCGACATCAACTCATCTATTCGCATGTTGTAGATTTGTACCATCGGGGTTTGGGACGAAGACCTTGGGTTTGGGGCCACATCATTCCTTTACAACATCCCCTTCCAAGTTGTAATGGAATATATCACTTGTATATGAGTACTTTGAAGACTTTAGGGGCACTCTCCTTAATGCCCATTGTCTACTTGATGAATATGATGTGACATAGATCCATATTGTATTTTCTCATGGATATGATCTTATTGATGACATGGATCCATCGTGTATTCTTTTGTGGCCATGGTCTTGCATTTCATGTCATGGATCTGTAGTGTATTGTTTTGGAGGCCATGCTTTGATACTCTTCAGAGTATGAGTATATCTTCCTCGGGGATGGTCATCATATGTCTTTATCCTTGGTGTTTGATTGAAGGTACTCTTTGACCTCTGAACCTATTTTCTCTCTCCTCACACTGCCTCACATGGATACTATTTTATTGTAATGTGTTTTGACCATCCATTATTTTCCCGACCTCACACATTAGGGGGCATTTTTTATAGCCTTAATGTACACCCTACAGGTTCAGAGAGGAACACGATAGAAGATGAAATCCAAGACACAACTCTATCTTAGGATTCAGATAATTTTTTAGGAGTGTTGCAGATCATGTATGAGACAACCAATGATGCATTGCTTTTCATCAGTTCACAGCAAGCGACACCCTCAACAAGATTCTAGATTTGCATAGTTTCAAAGAGGCAAGTGAGGCATGAATTGGTTCTTCATGGCATGAGCCTTGGAACTCACATCATTCAAGTCTCCATTAGTGTCTAGAAGATCTAAAAGCTCTCCCAAGCCTCTTCTAAGAATTTATATAAAGAAGACAAATCTTAAGCATGAGGAGGAATAATCATTTACATATCTATGTTGTCAAAATTTAGAGGTGCTTCTCCATCTACATTGGTTGCAATTAGGTTTCTTATATTGGTTGAAGAGTTGAGGAGGAGAAAGGAGCAATGGGAAAAAGGAGTGCATCTACACTAAGAGGTAATTGCATTGATGTACTTCTATTATTGAAATTAATAGATCATTGGTTTTCCCCTATGAATGTTTATATTTCAGGCATGAATGTTCATATTTGATTTATTGTATCACATAACAGGTTAGATCTAAGCTAGATCTAGGATTCTAATGCTAAGAAGAGAAGGAGGAATACATTTTTTGTCTCTTGTGTGTAGGGAGTAGGTTACAGAGACTACTTTTTCGAGTCTTTTTGTGATATTTTTCCCCTTGAAGTTTGCTATGTTCTTTTAGGACAACCATATTTGTGGAAGCACCATGTTGTGTATGATTCTAGGCCCTGCAGTGTTATTATTACGTTGGGTAGACAATTGTACAGGATACCAGAGGTAGCGCCACCTACCGCTATTTCTTTAATCTCTGCTAAGCAATGTAGTAAGGTCATTTCACAGACCAGGAAGTTCATCTTCTTTGTGATATGTGATCATAGTAAGAAGAAGGTTTCCACCACATCTGTGGCCTTTACACAGAGCCGCTCTTTACATCAAAAGCAAGTGGATGGGATCGTGGAAGAATACAGAGACATATTATCCTCACCCACCGGGGTACTGACACACTACCAAGTCAAGCATCCAATTGATCTGAACCCCGATGCACCTCTACCTAATGGACTAGTCTATCATCGCTCGTTGATGGAAAATGAAGAAATCATGTGTCAAATCCAAGAGCTTCTTCAAAAGGGGCACATCAGACCTAGCTCATCCCCTTGTGGAAGCCCGATTGTACCCATACAGAAAAAGGATGGGACTTGGCGACTCTGCATTGATTACAGATCCTTAAAAAAAATCATAATCACAAATCGGTACCCAATTCTCAGGATTGATGACCTTCTTAACAACCTCAAGGGGGAAAAGTTATTCAAAAAGATTGACCTAAAGTCTGGCTACCACCACGTTCCCATCGAATCCATTGATGTATGGAAGACAAACTTCAAATCTAAAGAAGGTCTCTTTGAATGGTTGGTCATGCCCTTTGGCTTAACAAATGCACCGACCACTTTCATGAGGTTGATGGATGATGTATTGAGACCCTTCACCAACTATTTTGTGGTGGTATATTTGGATGACATCCTCATCTTTAGCAGAACTTGGGAGGAGCACATGCAACATATTCAACAGGTTTTGAGCACTCTGTGGTAGCACAAGCTATATGCCAACTTGGAAAAACACTCTTTTGGCATGAACATGGTCCAATACTTGGGCTACATTGTTGATGAGCATGGGGTACATGTTGATCCAGCTAATATCCAAGTCATCCGTGACTAGCCAGCCCCGACCATACTAACTAAGCTTCAGAGCTTCTTAGGACTAGCCAACTTCTACTGACGGTTCATGTTGGGATTCTCCCATATTGCATGGGCCCTCATCCAGATGATGAAGGGAGATGGCAGGGAAAATTTCGTGTGGGGGAAGGAACAACAATGATCATTCGATGATCTAAAGCATCACTTGTGCTCAGCTCAAATACTCTCCTTACATGATCTGCAGCAACTATTGAGATTGAGACTGATGCATATGACTATGTTGTAGGTGCAGTTCTCACTCAACACGGTCATTCGATGGGATACCATAGTGAGACACTCTTAGATAATATCCAAAAATACCCCACCTATGACAAGGAAATGTATTCCATTGTACAAGCCTATCGTTAATGGAAATATTACATTCTGGGAAAGGAGATGATCATCCACACTAATCACAAGCCTCTGCAGTTCATATAGACGCAAGGGAAATTGCAAAACGACCACCATCATAAGTGGTCCACCTACCTGTAGCAGTTCCATCTCAACGTCAAATATAAGAGAGGGATATCAAATTGTGTCACTAACTGCCTCAGTCAACCTCCCGTGGTTGCACTCACCACTATGCTCCATTCCTGTGGACATGAGGCATCTGAGTGGCCCCAACTTTATCAGCAAGATCTGGACTTCGCCACCACCTATCAACTCTTGGGTACATGCACGATTGTCACCAATTTTCACATATAGGATAGACTATTATGCCATCTAGGCCATCTATGTGTTCCTACAAGTGAGCATGTAAAGATGATTTTGGAATCCCACTACAGTCAGATGGCAGGACATTTTGGCGTGGAGAAAACTATGGTCGTTCTTCAGAAACATTTTTATTGGCCAAAACTTTGAAAATACGTCAAAAAGTATATCATATCTTGCACTTCCTATGCCATTTCCAAGCCATCCATCAAGAAGCAAGGCTTATACACCCCTCTTTCCACTCCCGAGAAGCATTGGGAATCCATCTCAATGGATTACATGTCTGGCCATTCATCAACCAAGAAAGGAAATGACTGTGTATTTATGGTCATTGATCAGTTTTCGAAGATGGCCATCCTCATAGCCTGCAAGAAGAATATCACAGCGATATATACTGCCAACCTCTTCTTCAAACAAGTGTGGATCCATTTTGGGATATCGCATACCATCATCTTTGATAGAGACAACAGGTTCCTCAACACATTTTGGTTGAGTCTCTGGTCACTGTTCGACACCAAGCTCACTAAATCCACTTCTTTCCACCCCCAAACAGACGACCAAACAGAGGTCGTCAATCAGATGATTGTGCACATCTTTTGCATGTACAACTATAAGCATCCATGTACATGGGATGAGAGTCTCCCATATGTTCAGCACAGTTGCAATAGGTCTCTCTATAGCTCCATCATCCATATCCCATTTTAGGTGGGGTTGGGATTCCAACCCTTGGGTCCCATTAATGTTGCACTACCTCTTTCCACCACATAGATAGACTCTTCCCATGTTCAATCTGAGACCGATAAAGCCACCAGATTCATTGAGCGGATTCAGCACATTCGCCAACAAGTCTAGGATATTTTGCATAAGTCCAATGCTAAGTACAAGAAACGCCATGATCAACACTGGGTACCACACCAGTTTCAGGTTGGAGACAAAATCCGGTTAGATTTTCAGAAGGAGCATCTCATAGGGCCCCATTGGAAGATTCTCCCAATTCGTTATAGGCCTTACACTATCACCAAGGTTGTGGGTAGCAATGCTTTTGTGCTCAACACTCCACCCTTCCTTGGCCTGCACCTAGTGTTCAATGTGGACCTCCTTCAGCCATATTTTCCACCATTATTGGACACCTTAGAGATCGCAAAATAACTGACACCAAAAACGCTCAACCCTGACTGCATGGCGAGAGCATCCACTGATCAGATAGTGGACACACATGTAAAGGGCACTCACCAGCAGAGGATCCAGCTTTATCGGGTTGTCAAGGCAAGGAAACTCTTACACCAAGGAAAGTGGCTCACTCGAGGCCAAATCCAGCAGAAGTTTCCTCACCTGATGGGGGAACTCAACGCAATGGAGACCATTGATTCCTAGGGGGGAGAATTGATTCAAGTGGATATTGGTGGCCACCCACCTATTCCAATTGGCTCCTCTTGTCGTTTTAGTTCAACATGTTCTTTTTTACTTCTTTGTAATTGTGGGTTCTACACTTATGGGGTTGTCTGAAGCCTAAACATCTTCCAGGTGGATACTGGTGGCCTCTCACCTAATCCAACTGGCTTATTTTGTATGTTTTCATGTTAGCACATCTTGTTGTACTTCCAGGGCCGTTTTAGAGCCCTAAACAATGTTTTTTTGGCTTGCCACAATCAAATTGTAGACAGAGTCAGAGTTTGATGGTGTAATCTGTATTCCTCTGAAAGACGTTTCCAACGAGCTATCACACACCTAAAACAGAGGTTGTATGAAAAATTTATGACCCCAGGAAGTTGAGGTACCAACTTACCCATATAGGCCCACATGACTTTTGGCATTTCACCTCCAAGTGTTAGGTTTTTTGATGTCTAGGGTTTTGGCATCCATGAGTAATATTAAAAAGGCCTCTAGAGCCTCATTGTAATCATTCTACTGAGACAGATGTGCGTAAACAACCACATCTCTTCTCAGAGATGACTACCACCATTCGAGCAAGTGTTTCAGTTATGTGGTTTTACAATTCCAGTCTATTTCATTTATTCAATAGAAGATATTGTTCACTGGATATCTATATTGTTCTTCATATATATGTGTTTATTGTATTCAGTCTGTTAATCAATTAGTTCCTCTCCTAAATCCGGAACAATCATTGTACTATCATGAAGTCTCCACTGTTGCAACTTATCAATCTGTCATACTGTACTTCTGCCAACTGACTGCTCTGAATCTGTCTACCTGAACTCTGCAATCTGCTTGAAGGATGGTTCTCTAAACCATCTCAGCTACTGCATAGACTCCCCCTATCTAATATTCATATTACCTGGGAGTCTCCAAGCCAACTAGCTTAGAAAAATACCTTTCCGATGTAGTCATCATCCTTATTGGTAGACTCAACATCTCTATGAACTCTGACTTCTTTCTTTCTATCTGTGGATTCATCTTGTACTACAATTCCTGAAAGTGTAATTTCTCGAACCTGTTCTTTATTTGCCTGATCTTCTTTTCTTTATCGTACTACTGCAAATCCTGCGATCTTTGGGAACTGCTCTTTCGTTACCTGCTCTTTATTATGATCTTGCTCTATTGTGGATTATGACAATGTGGTTCTTGAAACCTGTTATTTTTTTTTTTCTTTCCTTGTCTTTCTCGAACTATGGCAAGTCTTGTAATTTCTGGAGTCTATTCTTCTCTATTCACTTTCTTTTCTTCTTGTTCTTTTCTTTTCCAAATCTTGATGTATCTAATATATGTTTCTTTCTTCATGGATGGCACTATTACACTTCTACAATTTTGGGCTATATGACCATAGTTGTGGCATTTGTAACATTCAATATTATGTGGGGCCACATAAGCATTTCTTGCTTGAACATTTCTTTCATAAGCCCTGCAATCTGCAACCTTATGTCCAAAGTTAGTACAATAAAAACAATGACCATAAAAGAAATTTACATACTTGGGAGTGAATGATCTTCTTTGTGGTGTAGTCCTTCTGAATTCTTGCCTTGACTGATCATGATCATGATTGAGGCTTCTTTGTGGCTTGCACTCTTCCTTCTTCATATAACCTTTAATGACTTCTACATAACTTTTTCTCTTTTCTTCATTCTTCTTTTCTGACAACCTAGAATTTTTTCTTCATTCTCTACTGTTGATGTGGATGTTTATGTCTCTTCAACATTCTTGTTGAGCTTGACGACTTTGACTCTTAGTGTGACAACTTGTTCTTCAAGATTCTCAATCTCTTCTTCTTTCTTCATTATCTAAGACTTTGTGACTTCTTCTATTCTCTTTGATTCTTCAACTTGGATTTTCAATGTAATTATTTCTTCTTTGATTCTTCTCTCTTCTTGACCAAACTCTTCCTCAAGCTGGTTTAAGTCATTGGTTCTTTCTTGAGATGATCTGTCAATATATTTTCTCTCTTTTCTGCTTCCTTTTGTGTTGCTATGTTGGATTCTAAACACCACTTTTGACATTCTAAATTTTCTTCAATTCTTCTGGCCTCTTCTAGTTGATCTCTTAAATTCTTGATGACATGCTGAGCTTCTTCAGAACCTTGAACACTTTTCTTTTGCTTCGTCAATTCTTTCTTAAGTGACTTGTTTTGTTCTCTTTCTTTATTTAGTTCATATAAAGCACTTATCAGTTCTGCTTCATAATTGTATTCTATTTCAATTGGTTTTTCTGTCTCATTACCTTCAGGGCATTCAATTTCAATATGTCTGTGTTTTTCACAATTAAAGAAAAACAACATACTTATGTTGATTACGTACTCTTCTTCTTCTTAATCTGTCTAAAATGATGAACATATTCCCTCTTGATTTGTACTTGCATCTTCTTTGACATTCTCTAACTCTGTGATGGGTGAAGAATAGATATTATGTAACGTATACCAAAGTTCTTTAGCTAATGAAAATTTACTAACCTTTTCTCTTACCAGATCACGTAATCCTTCCCTGATGAAATCCAATGTTATTTTGTTGTTGTTGTTCAATTCCATTTTGATCGAAGTCTTTTCTTTCTGTGTAGCATTATATACTGTCACAACTAAATACAAAACATCATATCCATGCGCCTCTAAAAAGGTTCTCATCCTTATGCTCCACATCTCATACTTTAGACCATTCTGACCATTAAACAATGGTACTCCATTCTTAGTATATTCCATGATCTCCTTCCAATGGTTAAATTGTCTCTTGAAGGAACCTTGCTCTGATACCAATTGCTGGATTACTGAGAAGGGGGGGTGAATTAGTAATGAGCAATTTATACCACTTATTAATCCTTTTAACCACAATGTATATTCCTTTAAGCTATTCAACAATGTTCATCAGTTCATCATTAATATGTTATTGCATCATATAGCATTAGCATCCATCGGTGCATAATAAAAAATAATAGACACATCCACACAATGCATGATACACCATTATTTTACATGGAAACCCAATGTGGGAGAAAACAACAGAATGATTTTCTTATATGTCTTTAAGAATTACATTCAAGGAAGCACCAACTTCCAATTCTCCAACTCCAACTAGAAGGAGGCTCAAACCCCCTAGTTTCTCAGGCTCCAACCTAAAGGAAGCTCCAACTCCCTAATTCTCTAGCTCCAAACAGAATGAGGCTACAACCCCTTGGGTTCTCCGGATACAACCGGAAGGTGGCTACAACCACCTAGTTCTCAGAATCCAACCTAAAGGACCCTCCAACTCCTTGATTCTCCAACACCAAATGGAAGGAGGCTACAACCCCCTTTCCTTGCCCCGTCCAACCACCCTAAAATATAAATGCCAAATGTAGACAACCTGTCACTGAATCAAACACTACCACTGACAACCTGTCACTGTCAACCTGTACCAAAAACATGTAACAACCTGTACCAATCAAAATGCAACCTGTACCAACACAAGTGCATCAACTATACACAACACAACTTATTACATCACCCTATCTCATCAATCTCATCAACCAATCAGATCTATTCACCAAGATCAATCACTGAGACAACTCTCAACCATATGCACAATATCACCAAGATGTGCACCAACCAACACTACTTACAAACATCAACAAGATGTATCACAATAAATATGTGCTTCTAAAAGTATACCAAGTCATATATGCCACATCATCCATAAACCATGTGCGAACAATACTACTAACAAGTGCCCCTAACAATGTACCAAATATGTACCAATCATGCATCAACTATAGATCAAACTATGACTCATCAAGATGTACCAACATCACCATACCATGCACCTCACGTATGTGCCAGTCATCAACTATCTATCCCAACATGTATCTCAATCATATACCAAAGACATATAGCAATATAACCATCAAAATTTCTCTAGCAATACATCACACTATCAATAACCAAATACCATAAACCGTCACATCAAATCAAGTGTCAAAACCTCATTGTTTTGTAGCCTCGAGTGTGTACCAATCATATATCAAGACCACTAACAAAATCCTCTCACAATGTACCATACAATATACCAATAAGACTCAGACATGCACCAAAAATATACTTCAATAGATCTACCTCAAAACCATTCTACAACAAGCCCTAAATTTCCAAGAGGGCATCCAACATATTTACAAGGAAAACCCTCAACTAGATTCATAGATTCAACACTACACATATGAAAACCATACATTTTTCTTCTTGTAGATGTGGATCTATTACGGATTTGTTTTTGTAGTCGTAATTCTGTTGCCGTGATTTTGTTGTCACGGTTATACTACTGTGGTTTTGTTGTCGCGATTCTTCTGCTACCACCACGATTTTGTTTACACAATTCTACTACTGCTGCAATTTTGCTTCCGTGAATTTTCTGTCGCAATTTTGCTGTCGTGATTTTTCTGCCACAGTTTTTCTGCCGTGATTTTTCTGCCACAAACTTGATCTATCAATAATACCTGCCAAATAGCCTTTCACAAATGGATATTCAATTATATTAAAAAAAAATAGGTGCTAATAGGAGACCCTTTCCCTCTTATTTATACTCTCCAATTAGCTTCCTCAACGGGTTATATTCTAACTCACTTTACTCAACTTCCTTCTTTTAGGGCTAACCCACTTCTAACCACATGTCCACTTACAACCACTTTATCCACAAATAGTAAGGTCTCCACTTCTAGTTGCAACTAACTTTATTATTTAATTAATTTCTTTTACAACCACTTTGACTTATCCATAAATAGTAAACTCACCACTTCTTATTGCAAGTTGCAACCACTTTACCATAATTAACAAACTCACAAGTTTAATTATTTTCTTAATGCAACAAATTTACCCATGATTAACTCCTAGTTACCATCAATTTGACTAGTACACTTCTTCTAGGAGCTTCTAGAATAATTGACTTCTTTGACCTTCTAGATGCTTCTAGATAATTCATGAGGGCTCTCCAACTTTACATGGCCATAACTCTCTAACCATGATGAGTTATGTTATATTCCACATATTACTGGAAATGACACAACATGTACTATCCATCTAGAATAGTCTCAGCTGCAAATTCACTATTCTTCATTACACTATTCCTTAACCAAACTTGGGTTCCTTACCCATACCTCTAGAGCTAGTGGAATGTGCTACCAGACATACTCAAGGATTGACATCAATCTCTAAGGGTTGACATCGATATACAATATCACTCTCCAAGGGTTGACATCAATGACAACCAACTATCCATCAATCTAAACCAACTATCTAACAGGTGCTCCAGGCCTCCTTTGATTGATGAAGTATAGTGATTACACATTCTCCTCTACTCCTCAAAATGTAGCTTTCAATCCTAGAAAAGAAGGACATTTGTGTTAGTTGGATGATTTTATTCACAAATACGACAAACATCTATAAGGTCTATTAGGCACTCATTTCTAGTATGCTTCTTAGTGCATTTAGGGTAATAGATGGCCAATACATTTTTTTCTTCCTCTTGTTTCTTCTTGATATGAAAAGTATCCATTTGCATGGATAAAGAATGCAAGATATCAGTTTTCATATCTTCTATTAACCCTCCTGATTCAGTTTTTATATGAGTTGTAGGGTTAGAAGATTGAGGTACCATTCCCCTACTATTTCTACCTTTCTTCCTTAAGGATCTTCAATAGTTTTTGAAGATTTGTTTGATGTCATCATAGTCCATTTGATAAACATCTCCATTGTATATGAGATTCAATGTTTTCATGAGATCCTCTCTTACTCCTCTGAGTAAGACAAGCTTGAGTGAGTCCTCATCCAAAGTACAATTTGGAGCTCTCTTATAGCTCAGCTAAAATCTCTCTTCAAAGTCTTCTAGAGATTTATAAGGTCCTTCAGTCATTCTGAAGATCTTGTCCCTTGTTTCCCTTGCTCTGCAATAGTCTCTATATTTTTCATTGAATGTATTTTTTTATTTAGGTGTTGATTTTAAGGTTTTTATGAGCATCTATATGAGTTTTTAAGGCCGTGCTTGAAAATGTTGTAATTTTGACTCTGATAGAAAAAAATGGTGCTACTAGTAACACCACTTTTTGATTTATGGGTTGATTTTCATGTTTTTTATGCAAATATATCAGTTTTAAGGGCTAGAGTTCTCATTTTGAGTTCACAGTTCTTTTTAAGTCGGTAAATTTGTTAAGGAAAAATAACCTTAATAATAAATATTTCAGTTATTTATCAAATCAGTTGTGACAAACTCTTCTAGTGGAATATCTACGACAGTTTACAAATCAATATCTCCACATACTTGGCATATATTGGACCAACCTCAACCAATCTCCATAGTTGTAGCATGGTCCTACATACTCCATCAATTCAACAAGTCTTACATATTGCAACTTTATGCCATCCATGGAGAATAGACCAATATATTCACCTTTATGCCATCCATGGTCCTAGATCAAT
>JASDQU010099704.1:798604-832835 GCA_032191745.1 Picea mariana | reverse complement strand
TACCAAAAGTGTCCAATCATCCCGAGAAATATGCCAAATGATAGATCGGGCAACTGCAAGGAAAACCCAGATGTCCAAATTCCCAAATCCACTCTCGAACTCCGTAGATCTGAATTCTCCACTGAATGTTGTGCCCCACTGGATGACTGAAACCCTACCTGGTTTGACCCTGATGAAGGAGGCCTCCAAATGCTCTGAAACTCTCCAAGAATATAGATCGGGCTATGAGAATCCCGTGGGAGAAGTTTCAGGCTCAGATCTCAAGAAGATCTCCCTAGATCTTAATTTTACTGAATCACAGGATTTCCCCTATGGCTCCGAGACGTCCCAATCTGCAAACAAATGTAGAATGATTATAACCCTCCAGAAAATCCCTCAAACTGATGGTCATGCCCCTGCAAACAAAACCCAACTGTCGGAATGGCCCTAGGCCCTCAGGATAAGCTGGATCGAACCTCCCTCGATAAACTGGCCCTGAGTCTAGAATGGTGTGGAGGAGTCTTTCATCCCCGAGACCAAGCTGTGGAACAAGGTGAGTGGATATTCCACCACTGAGTTGCTCCCAAGGGTTTGTACAGCAAAACCCCCAAACTGAATGCTCAAGAGCAATAGCAAATGCTAATCCAAACCAAAATGAATAATAGGTGCACCCCAGCCTATTACTTATACTTTTCCTTCTAATTCTCTGTTGAGTTAGGTTAACTCCCAAGGTTAATCTTCTATTCTTCTGTTGAGTTATCTATTACTCCTTTATCCTTTCCCTTTCTTAAGTCAACTTAAAAATATAACTTTTAACTTCTTGACTTTTCCCCCCCTTCAGTGTGAGACTATGACCTAGTGGGGGTGCCCAAGCCACTGAGTCTCCTCCTGACCTCTCTAAGAGGTGGCGGACATTACATGGTTGAAGTCAGTGTTGGAAGGATATTTGGATAGAAGGTAGCTCGATCAATGGCTAAGATCCATTCGAGACAACCTAGATCAACAGGCACGAGAGTGACACGTGGCAGCGAATTATTGAAGGTAAGGTGACTATCATAGTAGAGATCATTGGAGGACGCTATAAAGGAGAACTCTAATAGAACAACAACGGTCAGTGGCTAAGATCTATTCGGAGTGAAATAGATCAACAACTCTAGAAAGGACACGTGGCAGTTGGCAAAGACACTTGGCAATTGGCATCGACAATTGTGAGGTGGTCACGTGGCAGTTGGATCCACAGTTGTGAACGAGATACATGGCATTTGATTGGTTGAAGCAAGATAGCGTGAAGGAGGACGAGTGATGTGGTTGTCAATAGTGAGAGATCGACGATCAAGAAGAGGGCAGGTGGCAATCTTCTAGTAGAGTGAAGACCTGTCAGAGTATGGAATTTTGGAGCGAAATGTCTTAGAAGGAGTCCAACGCGACAATCTGATAAAGCACTCTAATACAAAGGAAAGTAAAGGAGTTCAATGACTTACGGAGATTTAAGCCCCGAAAAGGATAAGTGCTTGGTCTTATGAGAGTTAAGCGCTTGGACAGAGGAGCTGACAGGGTAGAGTTAGCGCAAGGTTGCATCCCTGGTCACGACCCGAGGTTTTATGGATGCTTAGCACATTAATTTTGAGCGCCAGTGGACTGACACATAACAAAGAATTCAATACTTTGTTTTAAAGGGGATTTGGGCCCGAATAAAAAAAAATTGAGAGCAGCTCAAGTGTTGAGTTGTCAATAGAGTAAATTCGAAACTCTGCCTATGTGGATTTTTAGGCCGAGAAGTCATCACACTCACTATGGAGTTTCCAATGACATTGTGGTCTAAATGGTTACTACATAATCTACTTCCTCCTCTGTTATGCTCTCAAATCCCACTCCAAGATGCTTTCCTCAACTATGGAACAAGTACAATGCTAAATAATGGAACCCTTTCTCCTCCTAGCAGCCCGATACTTAACATAGCCCAACAACCATCTAGGATTAGGGTTTTGTCTTCCGCAATCTTCAATTAGTGATAAGGTCTTGGACCTTCTAGACTCTTCTTGAAAGTCCACAAGTGTGTGTAATGGGGTTGACATGGCATCCACTCATACCATGGTGGTCAACAAGGTGGGTCGACTTGTAGGGGGCATAACTTTTGCATACCAACTCTGATAGAGACAATTTTCACACCATTGGAAATGTCTCAATGTGTAGAAGAGCATCAAGGGACTAGGAGTTATATCTGCAAAGTTTTGACCCCAAAAAATGCCTTTTGATGCCTCAAAATGGCTCGAGAAGGTTCTGGACCCCAAATTTCTGAATTGGGACTTGCCACTAAAATGGATCCTGCAAGCCAATTCCTCCAATTTTTCCACCTTGAAAGTACCAAGACAGATGACAAGTTATATAATAATCCAATAAAGATCACCACTATTTATAGATTTTCATGGAGACAAAACTGAGTTTGAGTGAAGAAGCATTTCAATATTGAATGGAAGATTTCTAGGGATGGCCAAGGACCCTTCAATTGAATAAGTTGGTTCGACTAGTATGAGAGCAAATTGACCTAGAAGCTTCATGAAGTGATTGCCTTATTGAATGCAATGCAGAGCTAGCAACCAGCATAGACCCATCTTAACTCCGGTTCTACGAAGCGTCGAGAGGGATCAAATCTCTCGAGGTGTAAACCCTTCATTTTGCACTCTAAAACGGGTTAAGGAGGTGCAATAGACTGTTCAATTCTATTCCTTGAGAATTGTCTTTTTAATCTTCTTTTATCTTTGTTTAATTGGGTTAGTTTAATTTAATTTAAATATATGTGTGTGTGTTTCATTTCGCAAAAAGAGCTACATATACAATTTTCATTTACTTAATTTTTCTGTATTATTTAAGAGTGACACATGTCAACTCCACATTGAATTTAGACACAAAATCACACATCGACCTAATACTGCACTCTAGAATGCGCATCTTGATGCAAAAATAACCCTACAATGGTGATTATGCAATTTTTGAAGGATTAATGGCCAAGATATTTAGGTTTGCATCTCTCTCTCCAAACCACAATTAGGATTGGCCTTGCTTTTACCCTACATACTACCTACTCAAACAATGTTGTTAAGAATGCACAACATGAGAGTGCTCTAGGCATAAAGTAGAAGAATGCATAAAATAAATGTTGGATGCTTCCCAATGCTATTTAACAACCAAACAATATTAGAGAGCAATCGGAGGATCTTTGACAGGCACCTTTTTCTAATTGATATTTCAGTATTATGACATTGATTAACTCTATGCTCGTGTATATTCAGATTTTCCACTATTGGCTTAGGCTTAGTTGACTAATTCGAAGCTCTACTTTCTTAATATCCATCCCCTCTAGCACATAACACGTTCCTGTAGCGAATATGAAGCTACACAGCAAACTTGAACATATTCTTAACCATTGTATCTTCTAATGGCACAACAAAAATGAAAACAACGTTAGTAACTCCCATACAAGCACAATGTGCATATTTAAATAATTCTCTTCATTTTCTACCTATCCCTTGTGGTTCTAGTTTTTAATTAAAATTCCATTTTTAGTGACAAGCTTCATGTTTCCCTTCATAACAAGTTGCTTATGCCACTGGGTAAAATGTTATGCCGAAAACTAAGTGGAGTAGTTGACTTCTCAAATGCAATCCTAAGATCTCTTTTCATCTTATATGATAATATTGTGGCATCCATCGCCATTATTGATAGCATTATATCTATTTTTCAAATCCTATCAACTTTATGCAATTATACAACTTTGCCCATCATACATTCAAGCCTCTACCATATTAATGTACTATGCAATCCTCTAGCATATGATGCAAGGCTTACATAATTGAGTTATTAGTCCTTCAGTTATAACTAAGCATATGATGCATGGCTTACATAATTGAGTTATTAGTCCATCAGTTATAACTAAGTAATCCTCCAGCATATCATCTAGTCCATACTTAGAAACTTGTGATTATCCTACTTGATTGAGTTATTAAATCTAACTCCTCGATGAAAATATTCCTTAGGCATAGAGATTCTTATTTTCATTCTGACATTTTCCACCCATTTATCTCATTACCATGAAACAGCATTGTGCACTGTTAATGCAGCCCTCTTATAATTCTGAGATCCCACTATCGCTCGTGCACCATCAAGTATTCATAAAACTTACTCTTTTCCCTTGGAAATGACTATTGTTAATGCTGTGCAAGCACAAGGAATCAGACAACAAGGCGGCCTCTGCAATGTGAGAAATAGAAGTTAATGCATAGCAAAAATTAAGCCTTGTGAACTACATACAATTTACACAATCCATAACCACTTTTTTCAATTGAGGCTTCCTGCACATCATCGAAAATAATAATAAATTATGTTGAAATTGTCCATCGCATTTGTCTTGAATGTTGCATATCATCTAAAAAGATAATGCATTATCTTGATATTATCCTCGTCTTCAATATTTCCCTTGCTTCCATTGCAAGAATCTTCTGCTTTAAATCCTTCCTCTTTTGAAGGCAAAACACTTCTGAGCTTTTAGAGTTTTGGGATTCTTTGAGTTTTATCCACCCAATTTTGGAAGATCTTAGTTTCCATGAAAGAGTCAGCTCCTTTACAGACCTTTTAACATGCCTATGGTGCATTGGCAATAAGAAACCAAGACCAACCAAAGAGATACACAGTGGGGTTCTATATTTAGAGGTTCAAGCCATTAGTGTACAACGTTTTGCACTAATGAAACTTTACATAAACTTGATATTGATAACAATAGATCATATTTCTTGCCAACATTTACATAGAAATTTTTTAATATGTTACATTTTGCAGAAACGATCCTCTCCAAACACAGCTGTATGCCAAAATGTTTACTGCACTTGTGTTAGTTCAATTTTAATCTTGCGCGAGACTAAAATATCCATAGGTAGGCTATTTACAATGCAGAAATGACAAGGCCATTATATAAATTTATGAACACATATAGGTATTAGGCAAACAATATGCCTGGCTCTCATTCAAAATTTTCAACCTGCAAATAATTTGTAGGATTCTAAAACTAATCTGCATCATTTGATGCACGCAAAGATCTCCAGATTTGAGCTTGCCTCCAATGATCTGGATTTGCACAGACCATTTTTTTCAAACTAATTCCAATCCCAGAATGTGGAATCCCTTTCTTTTCTTAAAAAGTCATAATCTACTATGTAAAAAATCACCTGCCCTAGAGGTTTTAATAGGCAACCCCTTTAGATTGCGCTGCACATCATGTTTCTGATACATATCCTGCTTGAAAGCAAGCTCAGCACCCTTTTCAGCTACAAATTTTGCAAAACGAGAACCTTTCTGCACACCTTCCGACATGCTTTTGTCATTTTTCAAAGCATCTGGTAAAAATGGCATAGATGGTGATGGCCTTGGAGGAGTTGGAGGTACCAATGCCCACACTTCAGAGAGTAATTCATTTGGCTTATTGATATCATGCAATATGGATAACTCCTCCTTGTCTGCAAAGGGCAGGGATTAAAAGTTATTAACACTAGAACAATCTTAAGGTTCTACAAATTCTTTGCCTACTTAAACAATTTTGCAGCTGCAGAATTAAAGATTTCAAGCTGATGCAGTAATTTGTAATAGGAGATCTTTTTCTGGAATATCTGCATTGGAGTATTTTTAAAATCAACATTTTCAGGCCACTCTTCTTGACCATTCTTCAGGATGCAATTCAAAACATCAATCTAAATAATACTGAAGAATGACTCAAAATGTTGATCTTAAAAATACTTCAATGCAGATATTCCAGAAAAAGCACTCCTACTAGCTACAGAATTGGTAACAAATACTTACTTCCAGTAGCAAATTTAAAAATTGGCTTAAGCACTGCACAAGGTATGCTGAAATTCAGATGAGGTATAACTGTTCCTCCACTATGTCTGGCATTACTATCAAAGATGAAAGAAACATACAGAGCTTTTCAGTATAAAATGTACATGTATAAAACATCTATGCACAGTTTCCTGCTAATGTATTCTGCTAAACATCCAGAATGAGTTTAGATGAGTAAATATATACCTTGTCACCAACCCAATCATTCTGCCTTGTGCATTGACTACCACACCACCACTGCCACCAGGATGTACTGCAGCTGTTGTCTCAAGCATTGCTGGATACACTGAACCAACCTCGTCAGACATATGTGACTTTCTAGTATTGACAACTCTGGCCACGACTCCTGCACTGACAGAGGGGCAGAGGTCTACAGCACAGACAATGAGAGTAAAATAAGCTTCAAACCTGTAATGCTTTTTATATATCATATAAAAGGAGAAAAATTAAGAAGCCAAATTAAGCTCTTACCTGAACGGGGCCCAAACAGACCATGTCCAATTACAAGTGCCTTAGAACCTGGACATGGGCTTTTTATTTCAGGAACAATAGGACACAACTGATTTGGAATCAATTCAAGCTGTAACAAGGCAATGTCCAAAGGCCCTTTGGAGACATATACAACCCTAGCATCAGACCATGAACGAGGCTGTAAATGATCCAGCCTTACACGAATCCTTCTGTAGCTTTTGTAACTTAAATCCAAGGTTGGACGTGTAATGAGTCTGTCACTAGGAAAAACATTCTCAGTGCATTCATTTGTGGAAGTTGCCATGGGTGATGAACTGTTGACTTGATTCTCTTGCTGGTTTAAATCCAAGGTTGGACGTGTAATGAGTATGTCACTAGGAAAAACATTCTCAGTGCATTCGTTTGTGGAAGTTGCCATGGGTGATGAACTGTTGACTTGATTCTCTTGCTGGTCATTACATGCACCAGTCACCAGCTGTGGCCTGAATCTGTTGGAAAATCTTGTAAACCTTTGTCGCCTACCATCATCATACTTATTATAAGGTGGTGTTTTTCCAAATCGCCATGGCTCCAAAAGATGAGCATTAGTCAGTATAAGACCTTTTTTATTTAGTACAATACCAGATGCCCATGCTCCATCACCTACAGTGACAAGTACAACTGATGCCATGGCATGATCAATTGTGGATGAAGAAGCACTTGGCAAAGTTGATGCACAGCATTGAATCTCCTCTGGCTCACTGCTACAAGAACCCACAGGAAATTGGTTGCTCGCCGTCTCAACAAGTGGTGAACCAAGATGTACAGTATTATCCGGCTTTCGGAACTTTTCTGGAAGCATTAACTGCAATTCACCTAGGGCAGGTACTAAAGCATCCCATGTGATTACAAGCTGCCATCAAAAATCTGACTTGTAAGCTACTTTATTGAACTATGACCCCAAAGACATTGTTTGTTTTCAACCTGCCTTTATCTAAAGTTAATGTTGAAAAATCTAAAGCCAGTAAGATATTGGCCCTGCACATGAACATATATATTAGCAAATAGAAACAGTAATAATTTGCATACAGGCAAACTTGGGCTATTACCAATCTCTCGACATCCAAATTATTCATAATGGAGATAATTGATCATCTCCTGGTAACTAACTGATGGTAACCGAGTACCCCTTGTTTTGAATAGAATATATATTCAAATTTATATAAGATCAACTCTTAAGTGCAGAAGGCTGTGGCCTAACAGAGAGGTACCACTATTTGGGGTCATGCAGCTAACATTTCAGACATAAATCATAAACAAGCAATCTCTTAACCAGGAAGTTAAAGGCAAGGAAGGCAAATAAAGTTATACAATTGTGTCACTAAGGGTTATTCCATATTTGTCATCCTGCAAAATACTACCCCTATGCTTGCAAAAACTGTTATTTAGGCATATACATACAACTATCTTCGATGCTCATGATTTTCCAACTTTATAGTTACCTGAACTTCTGCACCACCACCACGTTGTCGTAGAGGTCTGGTCAGGATCCCGACAAGACTAGCTCGGTCACTAAAAACAGGGCTACCTTCCATTCCTGGATTATATGGGCACAGAGATAGTTTAGTAATGAAAATGTTGATTCCTTAATTAGCATATGATTCAGGATTCAACAGCCACCATATCTCACCAGGTAGGCAGCGAATATCAGCCATCAATAGTGTAGGTTGGCTAGATGCAGGAGGCCATGAATTAGCAACAATGCCCACTGAAATGCTGCTAGTAGGCGTGAATACAAACTTAGAAAGTTAAGAAATGGAATAAAAACTACTTGTATCTCACAAGTATGTAGGTAATAAGGAATGTAATGATGTGCTGTAATTTGTAGGAAAAGGGACTTTGAAAGAAAGAAAACAACCTGTTATAAAAATGCAATGGAGACAAGGCTCCAAATGGGGAACCTATTACTAAGAGAAAATCCCCTCTCTTTCTAGGCTCCGAGATGGTTATTTCAGACATAATCTGCATCAACATAAACCAACTTAACATGCAAACAAAAAGATGCAGAATTGAAAATAGTTACATGGAAACACCAATGAATTATGAAAAATAGCAAACATAACTAAATATCTACCAGTTATTACTAACAACAAAATAACTGTCAAAGATTTAAATATTCTTGTGAGTCTTCATGGGCAGCAATAGCATCTCTGACGCTTAGTAATAAATGTGGAATCTGGAAGCAACCTCATTTGTACTGCCAAGTACACCTCACTTGTTCAACAGAGAATTCCATTAATGGAGTTAAATTTTTTCCTTTATAGGAATTGTGACTGAGTTTTAGTCGGACAACCACATCTGAAACAATACCATCAAGACTCAAGTCCTGTATGGTACTAGACAGCACCATCAAAAAAAACCTACGTAAGTTGCCCACCAAACTCTTGCACTTTCTCAAACGAGAAGACATATCTTTATCTGGAAATGTGTTGTGATCATTTTATTAGGCTTTCTCAGATTTTGACTTCTCCATGACAAAAAATATCATTTTCTTGGAAAAACCATACCTTCATATTTGCTGAATATGGCAAATTAAGAACTGCAATCCTTGTTGTGGCAATAGCCACAAAAGCTGAGCTTGATTGACTTGAACCATTAAAAGTTACAGATTGACCATTTATTAAGTCCTCGGTTTCTTTCCCTTCCTGAAAGCACATAACAATAACTTCAACTGAACCAAGATCTCCAGGAAAATAATCCCATGTAAAACTTCATTCGTTCAAGTAACAATCCAAAGAAAACAATACCTTTAATCTATGCCTCCTTTCGACTTGACCCTGAGAAATATTTCCATGCAATTGAGGCCCATTGTCTGCAGGTGCTAAGGCCCAACCCACCTCCCAAGAACTTTGATCAGATGTACCTCCATGGGCTTCCAGCAATGACTTTAAAGCAACTGCAGCTCCTGGAACATCCACCTATCCAAAATATCTCATCAAATGACAAAAAAAAAACAGGATTATACTTGTAGAAGCCAACAAGAGGTTTTGACAAAAAATAACTACCACAAAAGTTGAACACCTGCTATCTATATGAACAAAATATAAAACAACAATTAGGAATATACATCTACTGCCTAATCTAATCTCACTCAATCTATCATCCAGATACTCAGACTCAACCCTCACCAGTAAAGTCGAGATACAGGCTCGCTAAAGTCAGGGCTCACTAGTACCATATTGAACTCAGTCCTTGCTTTCAAGTTTGCCACTTTCTAATGTATGGTGAAAACTAGTGTAAAATTCGGTGTTGCAATTTTAATATATTGATTGCAGAACTTTAAGGATAGAGACTTAAACTAAACTTACAAGGACATGTAAGCATGTTTCCTCTTTTTAGATAATTCCTGAATACATACATTATTACATACATGTGTACACACAAATGCATACATATAATACATATAACATACTACCAGAGCTACAAAAAAGAGTTCCTTGAACATACAAGAGCTAGAAGATGGGCCGGTAACCAAGAATGATCCTGACTAGGAAACTTTGCATTGGCATCATCTGACTTCCTCACAACCTGAATGATAGGATAACAAGTGAGATGCAGGACATATGGATATCTTGAAAAACAGCCATCTTAAAGTACCACAAGTACAAAGTGTAGTAAGGACAAAATCATATACTTGTATTAAATAAAGGAGATAAGAAGACACTAACCTCTGTCATAACATCAATTTTTGCACCAAATATCAGTGTTGGAGTTCCCTAAACAAAGAATATAGATATGGATCAAATCTACATCTGAAAAGAGAGGTCCATTTATCATGTGGACCTCTGTTTAAGTCAAATGGACTAAAAACATATGTAACATATTACATTACTATTGCAAACAAATGAGCTTGCTCAAACCTGTGCGCTGGAACCATGTTCCTTTGAAGACAGGAAAGGCTCAATTATTGATGCACAAGTGACAACTATAAGCCCATCTTGTTTGTTTGAATTCGTTACATTCTTGAAACTATTGAAGAATCTTGGCAATACCAGCCCTGAAGCAGACAGAGTTGTATCACCTGATCTGAAAGTAGAACATATTTATATCAAAAGCTAAGCAAATTGCCGTAAATGGACTAAAGCGTTCCCTTTCTTTTAAACAATTATCTAATATTATTAGACTCACGGACACTATTTCCACTGTTGATATCATTAATTTCTTGAGTTCAAGACCCTAGCAAACATGAAAACATACATTTCCAGTACA
This sequence comes from Picea mariana, assembly GCA_032191745.1. Taxonomy (NCBI): domain Eukaryota; kingdom Viridiplantae; phylum Streptophyta; class Pinopsida; order Pinales; family Pinaceae; genus Picea; species Picea mariana. The sequence continues at coordinate 822,251 of JASDQU010099704.1, read as the reverse complement.
GCTAACTATGTTGGCAATCTGACGTTAAGTACGGAATTCTGAAACACTGGGCTCGCGAAGGGCAGGAAAAATACAACCTAGCATTCAATGAAGACAAACTGAGTAAACAGCAGAAATGTGAAATTTCATGATTCTTATGCTTCGTAGCTAAGTTACTCTACACGCATGGGAGCAAACCAAGTCAAAGAGTCCTGTGGAAATGTGAATTGATAGGTCCGCCGATCTTCTTCAAAGGAAACGACCAAATTCTTTTCCAGAGAAAATAGCCAGTTAAAAATCTCAAACCACTTAGCTCAATTGTCCCTTCACCAGGGTTAAGGAAGATCCAAGAATAAAAGGAAACAAGTCGTTAGGACCAGGATGTACCCCAAATACTGTAATTCATAGAACAAACAAACATGGAAGAAAATGAGGAAGTATAAGGGCCAAACAGAACGGAACATGGTACGTCTTGGCAATGGGATGATCGACTTACTCTGAGTGATAGAAGGCATGTCTTCGCATTTTACGCCCCTTTGGATCCTGAATGGTTGCAACCACAAAACATACATAATTATTAATAAGACATTTTATTTTCCCAATGTTTTGCAATATACAGTGTCCTCGTGGGTCTCATGAAATGAAACGAAACGAATCTTGTTGGTGTTCTAACAACAGAGGGTAATGGTATCCCTTTTCTATCAAAAATTCAACAAATACAGGTCGCCAAATTGAGTTTGACCAGGATAGCAGGGGTTTAGGTCTCATCCTAGGGGATGGATGGATAGATACATAAATATACGTATGCTTCTTCATCCATATCACATTTATTTACGGTTATAGATAGCAGGATTAAATGGAAAAACTACTTACAGGCCCATGGACTCGAACCATAACTGCAGCGCTACTGGCAACATCCAGGCTGTCCTCAACCTCCCCCATAACTCACTGCCCGCTTCCCTCCCAAAATGAATGAATCAATCAGTTTGCTTTTCTTCTCTTCACTCCACCTCAACACTTAATAACTCGCTGCACCAGCTAGAGCTGGACGCTGCTTCTTCTTAGCAGATACCCAGATACAAACCCCCCTCCCCACAAACCATCATCAGCAGGTAACAACAACACACCATTCAATCCCAATTCCCTCTCTCAATCTTAAAACACATTTGCATTGCGACTTGATCAATCAAATGACACACTCAATTATTCAAAGGAAGTCATTTTGCCACTTTCATGTTGTAACATATCCTTTCCTTTGTGGATGGATGAAGATGCGTGCGTGCCCATTTAAATTGGGTTAGGGTTAGTTGCGTACGTGTCCAATTAAATTGGCTTATTTACAAACAAACATTGACTTTCACTTTCACTTACAATGCGATGATTGATGGGCCACCTCCCAATAATTCTCAACTAAAAATAACATATAATTCTGGCCTGTGCTACACTCAAATCAAAATCTTCATCTCTCATATAACACATTACAATACAAACAAAGAGCCAAGGTCCTTCTTTATTCCAAAACATCACTAATCTAGGTATCATTGCTTTTATTATTTTGATTTGCTAATCATTATATTCAATGCTTGCTTTGTACATGTTATAACTTTTAAGTGGAAAATATCATACAAATGATTGATATGCATTATTTCAATTTTACCGAACACATATTTGATATGCAACACATAAAGAAAGCATTTTTCAAGTTTATAATTTTTAAGTGGAAAATATCATACAAATGATTGTATTACTTTAATATGCATTATTTCAATTTTATTAAATATGTAAAGAAAGTATTCTGCAAGTTTATGTAATTTTAGTTTTGAATTGTGTAAAAAGGCGAAAAATACAAAACTTTTATAAGCGAACTGGTATTAATTCAATAACATTTTAATTAATAATTGTAACTACCATTAAATTAGTGTAAATCCATCTTAAATTCAGATTTATCAAGCATTGAGAGGGATCTAATTTCTTTAGCTGTAATTTTTATTTCTATTTTCATTCCATGTAAATTTAAGTAATTGTTTTCTTTTTAATTGAGCTGACATTATTTTTATTATTATTATTTATTGTTATTATTTGTTTTGTTATCATTTTTTTTGTTATCTAACATAACATAACGTTTCAACATCTCCTCCATACCCCTGTGTAGAGCACTTAGCTGCTCTCAATGCAAAAATGTTGATCTAGATATGGTGGGTGGAACATACATCCAATCGCATTTTTGAAAAAACATAAAGGAAGTATGTGTTTATATGCAAAAACATAAAAGTATTGAACACTTTGTGGAAGTTGATTATCATATATTCATCTTACATGAATGTCCTAACTTAAAAAAATTGCAATGGTTTTTAATACCTAACAAATTTAAAAGTTAAAATGAATGTTATTTAATTTATAGTTATTGTTTCACAAATTTCAATTTTACTGAACACATATTTGATATGCATTATTTCAATTTTACAGAACACATAAAAAAGCATTTTTCAAGTTTATAATTTTTAAGTGGAAAATATCATACTTATTTTGATATGCATTATTTCAATTTTATTAAATACATAAAGAAAGCATTTTGCAAGTTTATGTAATTTTAGTTTTGAGTTGTGTAAAGAGGTGAAAAATACAAAACTTTTATAAGCAAACTAGTGTTAATTCAATAACATTTTAATTAATAATTGTAACTACCATTAAATTAGTGTAAATCCATCTTAAACTTAGATTTGTCAAGCATTGAGAAGGATCTAATTTCTTAAGCTGTAATTTTTATTTTTATTTTCATTCCATGAAGTTTAAGTAATTGTTTAAAGAAAGCGTTTTTCAAGTTTATAATTTTTAAGTGGAAAATATCATACTTATTTTGATATGCATTATTCAATTTTATTAAATACATAAAGAAAGCATTTTGCAAGTTTATGTAATTTTAGTTTAGAGTTGTGTAAAGAGGTGAAAAATAAAAAACTTTTATAAGCAAACTGGTGTTAATTCAATAACATTTTAATTAATAATTGTAACTACCATTAAATTAGTGTAAATCCATCTTAAACTTAGATTTATCAAGCATAATTAGATTTATCAAGCATTGAGAGGGATCTAATTTCTTAAGCTGTAATTTTTATTTTTATTTTCATTCCTGGCCTCTCGATGCAAAAATGTTGATCTAGATATGGTGAATAGAACATACATCCAATCACATTTTTGAAAAAACATAAAGGAAGTATGTGTTTATATGCAAAAACATAAAAGTATTGAGCACTTTGTGGAAGTTGACTATCATATATTCATCTTACATGAATGTCCTAACTTAAAAAATTTGTAATGGTTTTTAATACCTAACAAATTTAAAATTTAAAATGAATGTTATCTAATTTATAGTTATTGTTTCAATAATATGTTATTTTATGTCTTTTTTAAATATTTGTTTAGATTTACATATATGTGAGCACAATCATTGTTTCTGGTCCATGTAGAATTATTTTATTTAAATATAGAGCATTCATATCTCTTTAATCATTGTTTGTGGTCCATTTTGTTGATAAATTTAATAATCTTTGTGAGAATCTTAAGATTTGGGATGTCTCATTTAATAATATCTTAGAGTTCTCCTTTAGGGAGTTTGGTTCCTATAAATTAAATTAATTAAAAAATGTATTTGAAGTTTGATAAATCTTTAAGTTTGAATGTTGTGTTTCCAAAGGATGCAGATGAATGTCTAATGGTGTAGTGAACAAATGGATTAGTGTTACTACACACAACATGAAAGGGAAAGGGATTGATACCATTCCACCACACACATATTACTAAAGGGATGAAAGAGAAGAGTGGAGTCACCAATATATTTTAGGGCAAAATTGAGAAACCCTAGGGTGAGGAAAGAGAGGATTAAAGAGAGAGGGAGAGACAATAGGTTAATTAGGGTTTTAGATCTTGATTATCTTAATCTATGGTTGTAGATTATTAATACTTAACTTTTGGTTCATATCAAGGTTTACCAACAAATTAGCAAAGGAAAGTAAACTAACAATCTATGGCTAATTTAGCAGAGACTCATTCAATGCACTAGAAACCTTGATGCTTAAAAAGACATAGAGAAGTATGGAAGGAACTAGCTCAAGATTCATTGTTGTAAGTGTTGAAGCTACTTGGGCTAAATAAGAGAGTTGTGGCCGGTCTCCAACAACGATCTATGTCTTGGATGGTTCCTACACACAAAACTCAACTTTCCTGCAAAACAATGATTGTACTCAATCTATAATACAAAGATATATATCTATATATGAAAATAACACTAGATATAAATGGAAATGTTAAGTAGAGAGGCCCAAGTTCCCTTCGGAGGGGGGATGATACCTCCCTTTCCCTAGCTATGATGGAACCTCCCTCAAGGTTGTAGGGTTTAATCATCTAAGGTATCAATGGAACACTGCTAATGAAGATATCTTGGCATGAACCAACAACCCTTCAAGGTTGGGGTTTTCCAAGATAATCATAAGAGGCCTATGTAGAGGTTCTAGTGATGACATGTGCAAGTACCCCAAGAACATGGAAGAGGTGGAAGAGATCTTAGTTCAAGATGTGTTGCAAATCCTAGTGTGCACCTACAAGATAGGTGTTATGGAGAAAATCTTATGGGTGCATAGTAATATCTCCCTAGGATCTGCCTACTTATCCTAGACAAACAGAGGGATAGACTTCCATGGATTTCCTTTAAACTCAAGCAATTAGATTCACAATTAGACTAAGAAACAGTGGAATGTCATACTTTTCATGAAGGTTGTCCTTCATATTTCATGGTTGTTGTAGTCCTAAAGTTCCGGCTCTAATCTCTGTAACCTGCTCCCTACACACAAGAGACAAAAAATGTATTCCTACTTCTCTTCTTAGCATTAGAATCCTAGATCTAGCTTAGATCTAACCTGTTATGTGATAAAATAAATCAAATATGAACATTCATGCTTGAAATATAAACATTCATAGAGGAAAACCAATGATCTATTAATTTGAATAATAGAAGTACATCAATACAATTACCTCTTAGTGTAGATGCACTCCTTTTTTCCATTGCTCCTTTCTCCTCCTCAACTCTTCAACCAATCTAAGAAACCTAATTGCAACCAATGTAGATGGAGAAGCACCTCTAAATTTTGACAACATAGATATGTAAATGATTATTCCTCCTCATGCTTAAGATTTGTCTTCTTTATATAGATTCTTAGAAGAGGCTTGGGAGAGCTTTTAGATCTTCTAGACACTAATGGAGACTTGAATGATGTGAGTTCCAAGGCTCATGCCATGAAGAAGCAACTCATCCCTCACTTGCCTCTTTTAAAATCTGCAAATCTAGAATCTTGTTGAGGGTGTCCCTTGTTGTGAATTGATGACAAGCAATGCATCACTAGTTGTCTCATACATGATCTGCAACACTCCTCAAAAATTATCTGAATCCTAAGCTAGAGTTGTGTCTTGGCTTTCATCTTCTATTGTGTTCCTCTTTGAACCTGTAGGGTGAACATTAAGGCTATAACAAATGCCCCCTAATGTGTGAGGTCGAGAAAATAATGGATGGTCAAAACACATTACAACAAAATAGTATCCATGTGAGGCAGTGTGAGGAGAGAGAAAATAGGTTTGGAGGTCAAAGAGTACCTGCAATCAAACACCAAGGATAAAGACATATTATGACCATCCCCGAGGAAGATATACTCATACTCTGAAGAGTATCAAAGCATGGCCTCCAAAACAATACACTACAGATCCATGACATGAAATGCAAGACCATGGCCACAAAAGAATACACGACGGATCCATGTCATCAATAATATCATAGCCACGAGAAAATACAATGTGGATCTATGTCACATCATATTCATCAAGAAGACAACGGGCATTAAGGAGAGTGCCCCTAAAGTCTTCAAAGTACTCATATACAAGTGATATATTCCATTGAAACTTGGAAGGGGATGTTGTAAAGGAATGATGTGGCCCCAAACCCAAGGTCTTCATCCCAAACCCCGATGGTACAAATCTACAACATGCAAATAGATGAGTTGATGTCGAGCATGGTAGAAACTATATGATTATCGGTCATTGATGTATATCATTAATATATGCAGGGAACCCACCATTGAGGAAGATGGACCCCAAGGCACCTAGTACAAACTAGAGAGTGTGAATAGAGGATATGATGTTGAACACTCATAGAATCAATCGATTAGGAGTCAATGATGAAAACCCATTATCGATTGCAAGGAGGCCTACCACTGAGGACTGCAAGCTCCAAGGTACTAGCTGGTTTATAAATCCCTCTCCTAGATAATGTGTTGAAGTCGATAGGAAGAGATCCGTCAAAGGAGGGCCTTAGTGTATCCCCCATCAATCGACATGAAACATACATGAATAGATGATATGAAGAGATAGAAACACCCAGTACAACTGACACAAGGATAGTCGACTCGAAAATTCAACCAAACAACAGATGGTCAATTTAGGCTTAAACTTCCCTTAAACAGATAGCATGACACAATTGTGACATGGCAACAAGACACAAGAGCTAGATGAATATAGTGCAACAACGCAGGAGGCATTGAAGCACTGGCCATGATGACTGGAAGAGTAACCAACCGGAGGAGTATCTATGACTCATATTACTATGATGGCTCCTAAACAAGCTAAAACCCAACTGTAATATGATGACTCAAATAGGTGCCATGTTCAAGGGAAACTTAACTGACGATGTCATTTCGTAAATAGATCAATGGTAAAAAAAAACCCACTCTATTTATTTTATTTTATTTTTGGGGGGAGGGGTTAGTGTCTCCTTCATGGTTTAACAAGTGCAAAAGGGAGATAAAAGTATGCTCAGTAGTGTATTTTTCGTTCATTTTTAACAAGCCCAAAAAAGAGTTAAAAGTATACTCATGGTGGTGTCTTTTTCGTGTGGTTTTACAAGTCTGAAAAAGAGGTAAAATTTACTCAAAAGTGTCTTTTTTGTGTCTTTTTATGAGTCTGAAAAAGAGATAAAAGTGTACTCAATAGTTCATTTTTCATGTCTTTTTACGAGTCCGAAAAAGAGATAAAAGTGTACTCATCTGGAGAGAACGGGTGGCTTAACAACTTGCTCCTATGTTTAAAGCACATGGAACCGACCTAAGAAAAATGAATGCAACTGGTACTAGCAAGTGAGATCCACTCTTAGCAGTTGTTCTCTCCATGGGATGGTGGAGGAAAACCGAAGGCCAAATAATGCAAGAGGTGAATGGTCAAAGGCTATAGCAATAACAATAAGCGGGATCCGGGCAAACAACAACGTAGTGGTGGGGTAAATGATGCAAGCAACAAATGCATAGGTGCAATTTATGTTATGGATAAAATCTCATGAGTGGATATTAATATCTCCCTAGGATCTGCCTATTTATCCTAGACAAACTAAGGGCTAGAATTCTATGGTTTTTCTTTAGACTCAAGCAATTAGATTCATAATTAAACTAAGAAACGGTGGAATGGCATACATTTTCCTTAAGGTTGTCCTTCATATGTCCTAGTTGTTGCAGTCCTGAAGTTCCAGCTCTGGTCTCTACAACCTGCTCCCTGCACACAAGAGACAAGAAATGCCTTCCTACTTCTCTTCTTAGCGTTAGAGTCCTAGATATAGCTTGGATCTAACGTGATCTATAATAAAATAAATCATATTTGAACATTCATTCCTGAAATACAAACATTCATAGGGGAAAACCAATGATCAATTAATTTGAATAACAAAAGTACATCAACACAATTACCTCTTAGTGTAGATGCACTCCTCTTTGCCCCTTGTTCCTTGCTCCTCCTTAGCTCTTCAACCAAGCTAGGAAACCTAACTTCAACTAATGTAGATGGAGAAGCACCTCTGAATTTTGATAGCATAGATCTGTAAATGATTCTTCCTCCTTGTGCTCAAGATTTGTCTTCTTTATATAGATTCTTGGAAGAGGCTTGGGAGAGCTTATAGATCTTCTAGAGACCAATGGAGACTCGAATGATGTGAGTTCCAAGGCTCATGCCACAAAGAACCAACTCATCCCTCACTTGCCTCATCAAAAATCCATGAATCTAGAAGCTTACAAAGTGTGTTGCTTATTGTGAACTGATGACAAGTGACACGTCGTTGGTTGTCCTATAGAGGACCAGTGACACTCCTAAAAAAATGTTTGAATCCTGAGCTGGAGCTGTGTCTTTTCTTTCATCTTCTTCTTTGTTCCTCTGACCCTATAGGGTGGAAATTAAGGCTATAACAATAGGGTTTCAAAGATAGATCATTCGAAGAGAATATGACGAACCTTTACAAAGATGAATAAAAAGTCATAAATAGGCAATGGAATCACCTCAAGGCATAGGTGTACATTAGGCTAGTTGTTGGAGGGATTAATTCATATGGAACGGTCATACCATTAGTGTTGACTCAATACCATAGGGTCTACAAGAGTGTGTTATAGGTTTCTAGGCCCAAAATGTTCTTTATTTTGTGTGTCGTAGAACACATGTGTGGGAACTTGTAGTACACTCCATGTTAAGAGATCATGAAGGTTCTAGGAGGAATGACTAATTTTAACCCCATTAATAGCAACCCAAAATGGATTTGGGTCATTTTGGACTAGTGGTGAGGCATCCTAAGTGATTATGGACCCAATTAGGGGCTTACACCCCCAAATGAACTGATTAAGTTAGCAAATATCCCAAAATAGTGCCCCATGGGTATGTAACCAAGGGTTAGAGACCGAAAGAAAGAAGGAAACTAATGATCCTATCAAATTACCAGAAATCCCTAATTGATCATACATATAAGCTAATGTAAGGATAACTCATGGAAGGTGGCCCACCATATAAGGATGGTCTAGAGAGATAGTGTATCATCATTGGACAAGTCACACATGGACATGACACAAAATATGGTCACACCACAATCTCTATTGTGGGTAGGAGCATGTGAGTCAAAAGTGTGAAAGCCATACACTACATATTGCTCTATTTGCAAGAGCTACTATTCATTAGATGGGAAATAGTAGCAAGGTGCAAGGAAGGAGAGATGTAAGAAAGGTGAAAAAGACAAACCAAAAATAACAGTAGCAATGATGTGTGAGGATAAGCATGCTAGTGTGTAGTGTGAGTTGATGTATATACATAGTGAGGGGGAGTCTCCATTATTTAGTTTCACATAAGTTCTTAAATTTTGCATGGAGATCCCCATACCTTGATAATTAGTACAAAGAGAGAAGTCGTAACACACTTATGCAAGGGATATGGTATCAAGCAAATGTATGGAAAAGACAAAAGAAATATTTAGAAACATGAGATACATATAAGCATGGATACTAAAATAAGAGAACAAGCAATCTTAATTACTATGTAAGTGAAAGATAATGACTAAACTATGAAATGAAAATGAAGGTTAAATAATGAGAAATGGATCTAACTATCGTGTAACTAGTATAATTATAGTTAAATTATGACACTGAGAGCTTGAAAAAGAAGGCCATTGGAATGGATGGAAAAGGATTCTCTCATTAAACAAGTTGAAGGAACCTCTAACCATTTTTTATAGACTTCTTTGAGGGATAGGACATACCTACTAGATTACCAGCGACACGTAAAGATGGGGACCAAATTGGGAACCTTACACAATCAAAAAAGGTTATGAGATCATGATATAAAGCTAGAGCCTCCCTCGTGTATAAAATTTCCCAAAGAAAGCTTTGGGGAGGAGACTCCCTACCCGAAATTTGATTAGTTTTTTGCCTAATGGTGTAGAAAATGATCTTACCAACAAAGAATCTACCCAACAAAGGTATGTGAGGGCCCACTAGATGCATTTTATTTCAGTCTAAGGAAGAAATTACTCTTCATCTATTTCTAGAATGTGTCTTCACCTAGTAGGTATGGAACTATGTTTTTGAGGATCTTGACATTCAGGTGAGCATTACTAAGGACCAAAGGAAAATTATCCTTTAGTGGAGAAAATCATATGGTCAAAGCCTAAACAATAAACCATTGATGAAAATAGCATGGAGGGCCATCCCAAAATAGATCTCAGGGAAAATATGGATAGCCATAAATCATGGCTTGCTTTGAAACAAAGGCCCTATCCCCAAGAAAGTGCCAGATCAAGTATGGGATCTCTTTGATGAGATGATCCTCTCCAATGGAATTGAATCCACACAACCCTTAGCATATGAAAGTTTGAACATATGAGAAAAAATACTTAGGGTTGCTTCTCTCACAACCTTCTCCCAAAATCTTAGTCACCAATAAGAGGCTACAAAGGGATTAGCCTTGACAACTCCATATGGGTGATACAAATTTTAATGAATGGAGGATCAACTTAACACAATGAATTCTATTCTTTTATACCATGGATATCTGAAGGGTAACTTAGATGAGGAAAGTGTGTGGGTGGGGGGGAGGGGGTTTGTTTATGACCCCAATGGACACATAGCCTTAGTGTGAGGTACCATGTCTATTATATTAGCATAAAAGAGAAATAATGCAGAGAATAACACTAATATAGCAACAAAATATGGAAATACTGTAGAGATAACATCGGAACAACAAATTATATGGAACCACAACACCAGAATTATACCTTTATTTATATGAAACAATGGTCACTTGCCTCTTAGAGGTGGAAACCTCCAGCAGAGCAGAGCTCTATTACAATAATTCTCCAAGACAAAACTTATCATACCCTCTACTCCTATTTATAATAAATCTATCTATCCAAAAGAACAATCTAGAGGAATATCCTTCTAGAAGCGAAAGCTTTTATTAGGTCTTATTACATTTGACTTAATCCTCCTTATTGCTAGGCCTTATTAATATTGACCTTTATTACATGGAAATATATTATTCTACCCACTTGAGGGGTTAGGTAGGTTAGGTCCCTAACATTCCCTCCCCCTTAAAATCAGCCTTGTCCTCAAGGCTTGAGATGAGGAAATTGTTGCAAAATGTTAGCTGGCTCCCAGGTGGTATTTGCTAGAGTTGTATCTTTCCACTGGACTAACACTTCCTTGATGGTGCGCTGACGAAGACGATGCTCACGCTGATCCAAAAATACTTGTGGTTGCAACCAGATGGATCCTTCTTCATCCAACTCGGGAAGGTTGGTTTGAGTTTGGCATTTAGTTCAAATCACCTTCTTTAAGCAGAAGACATGAAAAATAGGATGTAGTTGAGAATTATTGGGCAAAGCTAATTGATAGGCCACCTGTCCCACGCGCTTGAGAACTATATAAGGACCATAAAGTCTGGGCGCCCATTTCTAACAATGTTCGTCCTTGAGTGAAGTTTTCTTATAAGATTGCAGTCAAATAAATACCCGGTCTCCTTCAACAAATTGACATTCTGAGCGAACTTGATTGGCTTGTTGTTTCATGCAATTCTGAGCCATGAACAAATATCTTTGAGGGTTCGTAGAATAGCCTCTCAAAATGTAATCATTTGGTCAACCGCCTGGACCTTTGAGACACCTAGCATGTAGGAGAGAACAAGCGGTGGCTTTTGTCCATATACTACTTCAAAAGGAGTCATGCGAGTAGTTGTATGGTAATAAGTGTTGTACCACCATTCAACTAATGGTAACCATTGAGCCCATTGATTTTAAATTCCTTTCAGAGGGAAAACACCTCAAATAAGTCTCCAAACACTTGTTGACAACTTTAGTTTGACCATCAGTCCCGAGATGATAGGCGGTACTGAGATGCAATTGGGTGCCCTATAGTTTGAACAGTTCTTGCCAAAAATTGCTGGTGAAAGTGCGATCTTGATCGGAAACAATAGAATGAGGCATGCCATGAAGCTTGAAGACATGATCCATGAAAAGTTGAGCCATAGTGGATGCGGTAAATGGGTGTTGAAGGAGCACAAAAATGAGCATACTTGGAAAGACGATCCACGACCACCGTGATGAATGACTTATTGCCTGATTTAGGTAATCCCACAATAAAATCCATGGAGATGTCCCTCCAAATAGCAGGTGGAATCAGAAGTGGTTGGAGTGTGCCAAGAGGTTTGATTGTTTCTCCCCTGTTGCAATTACAAACATCACATTCGGTCACAAAAGTGCGAACGTCCTTTTTCATACCATCCCAGAAAAAAGAACATTTGACCTGTTCATAGGTTTTGGTAAACCCTGAATTCCCAACTGTGGGTGTAGCATGAAGCTCAAAAAGCATCGTGGATTTAAGTTGTGACTATTTACTTAAATGCAAACGACCTTTGTAGTGAAGCTCATCATTGTGCCAAGAATACCTTGGGGAAACTGGAGAGTTGGCTTGCAATTGTTGTATTAGATGCAAATTTTTGTTCGCCATTCCTGGCGAACAACTTGGATTCAATATGGTACAATGAAGGAGAGGGAGAAAAGGGACCCTTCATGTTCATATTTTTGAGAAAGAGCGTCAACAACCACATTTTCTTTTCCTTTCTTGTAAATGATCTCATAATCATATCCAAAGAGCTTAGTTACCCATTTTTGTTGCTCTGGGGAGGAAGTTCGTTGCTCTAGAAAATACTTGAGGATTTGATGAGCTTTTTTAATTTGGAAGTGTTGCCCCAGAAGATAAGGGTGCCAGAGATCCACTGCATACAGTATAGCCAACATTTCCTTTTCGTAGATTTATTGGCCCAAATGGCGTCTTGACAATTGCTTGTTGGTAAAGGCCAAAGGTCTGCCTTCTTGCATAAGGACTACTCCAATTCCTTTCCCAGAGGCATCACATTCTAGGACAAAGATATTTTTGAAATCGGGAAGGGCCAAGATAGGAGTAGTACACATAGCCACCTTCAAATATTAAAAGGCTCGATCAGCTGTGAGATTCCAAGTGACAGAATTATTTTTAAGGAGAGCAGTGAGAGGTGCCGTAATCTTTCCATAATTATGAACAAACTTGCGATAATAGCCTGTTATACCTAGAAAACCACGCAAGTTTTTGATAGTCTTGGGGCGAGGCCAATCCTACATTGCTTCAATATTTTTAGGATCCACCCAGACACTAGCCTTGAAAACAATATGACCCAAGTACTTGACTTTTGAGGCACCAAAGGAACATTTAGAGCATTGGAGGAAAAGTTGGTGTTGAGAGAGTAGATGGAGAACTTTATCCACATGGGAAAGATGGGATTGCCAAGTTTTACTATAGATGAGAATATCATCAAAGAAAACTAAGAAAAAATGACAGAGAAAAGGACAGAAGACATGATTCACGAGGATTTGGAAGGTGGAGGGGGCATTACACATGCCAAAGGGCATGACCAAGAACTCATAGTGACCCTCATGAGTTCGAATGGTAGTATTGGGGATGCCAACTTCTTGCATACGTATCTGGTGGTAGCAAGAGCGCATGTCAAGTTTAGTGAAGTACTGAGCACCACTCAACTCATCCAAGAGATCATCAATGATAGGAATGGGAAGCTTGTCTTTTATGGTGAGTATATTGAGGGCACGAAAGTCAGGACACATGCACCAAGTAACTTCTTTCTTAAGTACCATGACCATAGGAGAAGAATAAGGGATGGTGTTCGGACAAATAACACCCTCTTGGAGAAATTTCATTTTTTGGTCAAAGGGATGACGATAAGGGTGAACATTGGGAGGAAGAATGCCAGGAACAAGGGGGATGGAATGATCATGAAAACCACGAGAAGGTGGAAGTCCTTGAGGAGTGGAAAAAACAACATGATGTGTGGAGAGGATAGCTTGGAGGTCATAATGCATAGAGGTTGTCTCAACCGCTTGAATAGAATGGAGTTGAGCAATAATACCAGAGTGGCCTTTCTTGAGGAGATTTTCCATGCGATGGGAACTGATGATATCAAGAGAACCAGTTGTGAGACCTTGGAATTGATACCTTTGTCCCTCTTGTTGGAATTGCATGGTTAATTCTTTAAAATCCATAAGAATGGGACCCAAAGTGTGTAACCATTCAACACCTAGCACAATGTCACAACCTCCCATGTCAATGGAAAACATATGAGATTTCAGGTGGTAATTTCCAATTTGAAGACAAACATTTTCACAACGCCCACCACATTTCATGGACCCTTCATTGGCTATCATGATTTGAAAATTATTGACAACACGAATATAGCAATTGGTTTCCTGGGCAATGTGACAATGAATAAAATTGTGGGTGCTACCACTGTCAACAAGGATGATGACCTTCATATGCTTAATATAGCCAATGAGCTTGAGGGTTTGTGGAGTAGAGAAGCCAGTGAGGGCATGCAAGGAAATGAGTGGGTCAAATTCAGGTGGGCCAGTGGGCTCCTGGGTAGCATCGGGAAGGGAGGGCTCTTCAACAAGCGGAACTATCACATCATCTTCAGGAACATCTTCTGAAATGACCATAAAAAGTTTTTGTTCCTTACACTTATGCCCCGAAAAATATTTTTCATCACAATTATAGAAAAGACCCTTCAGTTGGCATTCAACCATTTCAACCTTAGTTAATTTATGGACTTCGAGGGGAGTGACAGGAGGGTTAGGATTAGTGGGTCAAGGGAGAGGAACAAAAGAGGGTTTTTTGTTCTGGGAAAAAACAACTTGTTGGGCCTCTTTAGCACATTTATTAGCTCCCAACCAAGTTTGAGGGCGGGCCATGAGAACCTGGGATCATATTTCATCATTTAGGCCACTGATAAAGCATTCACAGAAGAATGCATCTGACATGCCCTCGGTTTGAAAGGATAAATTCTCAAAAGCAATTATGAAGTCTTCCACTGTGACTGATTGTTTCAACTTGGTCAAATGACTAAGATAGTGGGTATCGGTGTTAAAGTGGTCATAGAGTTATGTAACAAACTAGGTCTAGACAATATACCCCTGACGTGAATTTTTATGCCATTGCCACCATTTCCATCGTTCAGGATCTAGATAGAGGACAACATAGCAAAGTTTGGCCAGCTCATCAGTAATACCATGCAGAGAAAAATAATGCTCCATTTGAGTGATCCAACCCGTAGGATCGGAGCCATCAAATTTATTTACCTCAATGCAGGGAAGATGGGGTTCACTATGAAAGGAGTTGGATTGAAAATGCATAGAATAAGAGGAATCAACAACATTTGGTTGGTCCGAGGAGGAAGGACCCATAGTGCGATTCAACAATTGGTTGACAGTAGACTGGAGGGTGTTAAATTGGTTCATGAATTTGGCTTCCATGGTGTCAAATTTGTGTTGGACCTGGGTCTTGAATTGTGCAAGGTGGGAGTTGGTAGATCCAATATTAGATTGCACATGTTGGATGGATTCATGGGCTTGATTGATGGAAACTTGCAGGTCTTGGTTGTGAGTGGTGGCCATTTGGAGAGGGGGAGTGCGGGTAAGGGAAAATGGGTGGGTGGGACCACAAAAAAGGACTTAGAAGTGATAGGTACCATGACAATTAGGATGAGAAGGGAAATATAATGGAATAGGTGGAAAAATAAGGAAACTGGGAAAGGGTTGGGTCCACTGGAAAAAAAAATATTAAAAATGAAAGGTATGATTGTGATCACGGAGAAAAGGGGAATCCAATGGGATAGGTCCCAAATAAGTGTGCTGACGGGACCACTATACTCATTTTATTTATTTATTTAATTTATTTATTTATTATTATTATTATTATTATTATTATTTTAACTCCTGCGGAGTTATACTTCGATCTGAATAATACTTTAGTGACAAAATGCCCAAATGCTTAACATGAAGAAATGTGTAGTAATTTTGCAACCAGGATATAGGAGGCACAGTTGAGCGGCAATAGGTCTTGTATGTTCTGTTTTTGTTTCCCTCCCAAGGGTTAGGGTATTCAAGGGTTCTACAAACAAGGGTTTTCCCTGTGTTATAGCTCTTTGATATACATGCGGGGTCCAATAGTAGTACTCGACCCAATATCTTAGGGCACCAACTAAGGAGGCTAGACTGTTCCCTTAGTAGTACTACACGACTACCTAGGTACTAGAGAGTATCTTCCCAAGTGTTGTTCTCAGTGGCACTATACCAGTCAGACGACTAATCGATTTATCTATAGAGGGCTTTAGGTGATCTAGTCTGATCCGTATACATGTGTTGTCTGATGCGCTACCACTCGAAGGGGTACCAACAGAGGTTACAAGGGTGGCCAACATATGTGTGCTTGGGTACCACTTGTATTTCCTATGTGTATTACTCCCTAACCATGGGTTTATGCGCGTAACAATAGATCTTTGTAGCTTTAAGACGCCAGAATACGTCTCTACCCTGAAAAAAATTTAACCCACATTTTTATGCTGAGGAAATTGCTTTGGTACCACTTGTGAGGTACTAGGTCTATTATATTATAAAAAAAGAGAAATAATACAGAGAATAACACTAATATAGAAACAAAATATAGAAATATTGCAGAGATAGCAACAAAACAACAAATTATATGGAACCACAACACCAGAATTATACCTTTATTGATAGGAAACAATGTTCACTTGCCTCTTCGAGGGGCAAACCTCCAGTAGAGAAGATCTCTATTATAATAATTCTCCAAGATAAAACTTCTCGTGCCCTCTACTCCTATTTATACTAAATCTATATATCCAAAAGAACAATCTAGAGGAAGATCCTTCTAGAAGCGAAAACTTTTATTAGGTCTTCTTACATTTGACTTATTCCTCCTTATTGCTAGGCCTTATTAATATTGACCTTTATTGCATGGAAATATATTATTCTACCCACTTGAGGGGTTAGGTAGGTTAGGTCCCTAACACTTAGAATTATGGTAGGAGCTAGGAACGACCACTAATAATGAAGCATATGAATTTTATGTCTTACGAGGGCTATGTTGACAAGGATGGATGGCCTTATGCAATCGATAGGGGTTCTCCTAAATGAAAGGTCTTGATTAGACCTTACACTGTTTGGAACAGGGAACCCATCCAGATTATGGCCTAACAACCTTTATTGGTTTCAATTTTTACCTGTTGTGGCCAAGTCCATAGTTTAGGTTTTTTCGAAATGCAATAAATTAAATGCAAAATGCATACTAATGCTCAATATAATCTATCAAAACCAAGGGGATAAACATAGTACCAAATATATCACCACTTTTACCTTTAGCAATAAAGTTATTATGGTAATAAAAGAAGAAACCTAAATAACCAAATGCATACCAGAAAAGTCTAAAAATGAATAATTGATTATAGTATCATGCTTATAGTTATAGACGAACAATTTGTGAGCAAACAAAACAAAACAAATTTCTCATACATGACAAAAGTGTTCTCTATAAAAGCATATTCGTACACCATTCCAAAACTTAGTAAAATAGTTAAAGAAATTCTGCACATTAAAAGATTCAAAAATGAAGTTGGTCTCCAAAATATCTTGGTAAAAAATGGCTTCTCATTCATTAATTTTCTAAAAGTGTTTACAAAATTGTAGAAGCAAAAATCCTAGTCTCCATCGAATTCATCTTACTTATAGAAAAAGAAGAAGGGGAAAAAAGTGTGATTTTGATACACCTAACTCACTATTAGTTTCCCCTTCTTTCCTATTGAGTTCCCCTATCACTTTGTCCTCTTTGCTCACGTGAGGATTTGATTTTCGTTGACTATTCTAACCCATTTCTTAGCTATTTGAGTCCTCTTCTCTAGGATAAGTCTCTACTTGGCTTGAGGAAGCTCCTTCCTTTTCTCTTCTCCATTTTCTTATAAAGGCCACCCATGCCTCAAAAGTTTAGATGAGTGCGTCCCCATGAGAAAAAACATGCTACTTAAGGAAGGCTTTGTATGGTGCAATACTTTTCCTTATTCTTTTCTCGCATTTCTCTATTTTAGGTAATATATTCTTTATTAGTGTCATGCGATTTGTAGAAGATTTAATAAACTTCTAGACAACTTCTTCATTAACCTTAGGGAGAGCTATGATATCTTTCATGTCAATGCTAATATAGCTTTTCAAATCTTTAGACACCTCTCCTTGTAAAAATAAATTATTTCCAGGCCCAAAAGAAGGGAAGTGGCAATTGTTTGCCATATTCTCTAGGAGTTGCCATATTCTCTAGGAGCTGCCATATCATAGTAGTGCCATTGACTTCATGTATAATCCCTTGATCTATAAATTTTCGTGGATATTCCACTGGAATAGTTCATCACAACATAACTTATACTATTATGAAATTTTAGATTATGCAATTTATTTCCTTAGATCCCATATTAGTTATTACTAGCTTATTGTTCAGGTTCAAGAAAATAATTGAATACGAAAATGAAAGAAATGAGAAAAAGAACACACCATCCATACACAAATGAACATAGATATATGATGGGAAACCTAATACGAGAGAAAACCTAGCTAGAAAGTGAGACCTATGCTCTGATCTATTTTCTCCAGTTATAGAAATGATGATACAAATAAAGAGGCACTCACTATGGAGTTGCCTTTAACATTGTGGCCTATATGGATGTTAAATAATCTTTTACTTTTATGTTATGCTCTCAAAATATCAGTCCTAGATGTTTTTCTCAGTTATGGAACAAGTACCTTGCTAAAGAATAGAACCATTTCTCCTCCTAGTGGCCTAGTATTAAACATAACCCGATAGTCGTCGAGAGTTAGGGTTTTGACTTCCTCAACTCTCAATTAGTGATCAGGTTTGGACCTTCTAGAATCCTCTTGAAATTCCACACATGGATAGCCCCATATGTGTGAGTAATGGGGGTTGATGTGGCATTCGCGCATACCATGGTGGTGAACAAGGTAGGTCAACTTACATGAGGCATAACTTTTGCATGTGAGCTCTAATTGAGGCAATTTTTGCATCGTTGGAAAGTTCTCAATGTGTAGAAAAATGTCTAGGGTGCAGGCATTAGTTTCAAGCATTGTAACCCAAAAATATTCCATTTAATACCTCAAAATGGATCCAAAAGGTTCCGAACCCCAATTTTCTAAAAAAGGACCTACCACTAAAAGGGCCCTACAAGATGATTCCTCCAATTTTTCCATCCATAAAGTACCAATATAGATGAAAAATTATATGATGATCCAATATGGATCATAACTCCCCATTTAGAGAGGATTTTGGTCCCCAAAATATTTATTAAATGAGGTGAGAGAAGTTTTCCTCTACCTTCTCTTTGAAGTACCATTTTTACTTACCTGGAAGCTGTCCTTTCAACCTAACCTGCCAAAGCTCATGCTTCCCTTGTCTTCTAGTTCTAGATTCCCTCTACAAAATTGTGTCCTCTTCCAACTCTGCTTGAGCATCTGGTGCTAGTTCCTCTATGGTAGGTAGGATTTTCTCCTCCTCTTGATCCAACATGGAAGGCTTGTAGAGTTTCAAATTCTCTACATTCATTAATGAGTAAATGCATATGTATGGGGGTAGAATGAGTCTATCAACATTATCTCCCACATTCTCCAATACTTCAAAAGGGCCATACTCAAAAGTGTGGTGAACCAAGTTGGTTCACCAAGTAAATACCTAATGTAGGTAGGACAACACGTTATAATCCATAAAAGGATAATGTATTAAATAATAATGTATATGAATATGAGATGATTAGATACAATAAGAATGAGGGTCTTATATACCCACGCAAGGGTGCCCTTCCATGAAGAGACATGACCTTTAATTGGCAAGGTGTCTCTTCATTAATTATTCATTAACTATTATAATGTATTTATATTTATTATTATATATTATGTTCATAACATGTCCTTCCCCTTAAAAATGCTTTGTTCTCAAAGCATACTTATGGAAGACTTATCTCTTGCTCTAGCTTGTAGTATCATCTCCTTATTCTTTATTCCTGAATTAGTGATCGTTGAGGACTTGAAACAATAGGATCTTCGAAGCGCTACATAGAATCGTTGAATTGTAAGGGAGTATGCCCACCTTAAATCGATCTTCTGCACAATGGGGATTTTATGGGGTTCTTGTAAAAAAATTGATGTATTTTGACTCCCATGATAAATTCTACCTTGAGCATCATTTGTAATGAAGGTAATAATTTTTGACATATTTTTCATTTGTTTCTGTGGATACATTGATTGGTTGAAGTATCGATTTTTGTGATTAGGATATCTATAAGGCATCCTTGCAACTTGATCTTTACTTCATGTACTTGTAGCTTCTTCTTCATTAACACTTGGAATTGAGTCTTCTTCATAGCCCTGGCTTGTTTTTACTTCGACATGTGAAGAACTCCTTACATCAACTGAATCCTTTTGAGTTGTAAGGTTGACTAGGTCTGTATTAATTGCTTTATCCATCATCAAGGTTTTTCCATTTGAATACTTTTGTAGTTTCATAGGTTCAATCATTGTCTCTTTATCTACCAATGATTCCTTATTGATAATTTGTTCTAACTTGTCCTCTACCATCTTATTATCACTCTTTATCTTCTTAATATGGGTGAGTAAACTTTGATTATGGATTTTTAAATGACAATTCTATTCATCTTTCCCTGATAATTTCTTAATAAGATTTTGATTAGCTTGTTCTAACTTCTGATTTTGATCTTTTAGGCGAGAGATTTATTGATTTCGTTCTAGTAAGGTCTTGTCATATTTTTTTCTCTCGTCTTTAATTTGTGCATAAAACTCCTCATTATGTTTTTCTTGGAAAGAATACAATTTATTCTTAAGTTTCTCCATGACAACTTCATTTTGTAAATTTATATTGGTCTATTTATAATATGCTAGTTCATCTTCCAATTTCTTGTAGTCGTTTTGATATTCTGTTAGAGTCAATGGTTTTCGACAATTTGTGCAATTAAAATTTTGATTTCTAAAGGATTCATGAAAATTAAACACCATTGCACAAAATGGACATTTTACCAAAAATGTAGTATTATTTATAATTGTCATAGTTCACTTAGTACTTCTTCCAAAGTAAGTAAATGCTTAAATGTACTGAATGAAAAAGATCCTCAAATAAAATTTAATAATAACTCTTTAAACTTTATCATTTTCCCTTTTAATATTCTCAAAATTCTTTTCTATATGCTTTATTTTTCCACTTATAAATACTTCACCAATTAAAAAATTTAAATATCTTTGGAGACTTTAAATACTCGTTTTTATATTCTTGACTATTTGTTAGCGGTGGCTAGGGCTCAAGAAACAAGACCCTATGGTATAGTTCTTTAGAAATAAATAGACACAGAGACATATATATGGTATGGAATACCATGGGCCAATGGTTTTCCAAAACCATGGGCCGTTAAATCTCTAAAGGTAAAATAAAATATTCACTTTTCCACTTCTTTGGAACTTTTTATTTTAATTACCTTTTCTTACCTTTTCTTGGTATGCACTTATATTTGTTCACATGCCTTTAAGAAACCCTTTCTTTTTTAAAAAAAATTTATC
This sequence comes from Picea mariana, assembly GCA_032191745.1. Lineage (NCBI taxonomy): Eukaryota > Viridiplantae > Streptophyta > Pinopsida > Pinales > Pinaceae > Picea > Picea mariana. The sequence continues at coordinate 800,917 of JASDQU010099704.1, read as the reverse complement.
TCTCTTTTTTTTTTTTCCTAATTTCTTCTAACTTTTGAAGAATAATATTTCATAGCCTGGTAATATGTTATTATTAGTATTGTATTTGCATTGGCATATTTTTATTTTTAATGTTTTGGTTCTTCTAATGTGCAGCGGAATAATTCCTTCCTTCACGTAAACTTGTGTGATGAATGGCCAAGGGCCACTCGTGGTCAATCTGACCCGAAGATCAGAGAAACTCTGAAGATTTTTCAGTTTGGCTAGAAGCCTATATGGCCAATGGCGAGGATCAATGTGAAGCTATGATACCACTGTGGTGAACCATTTCGGTTCACTTACGTAAATACCCAATGTAGGTAAGACAACATGTTATAATCCATAAAAGGATAATATATTAAATAATAATGTATATGAATATGAGATGATTAGATACAATAAGAATGAGGGCCTTATATACCCACACAGGGGTGCCCTTCCATGAAGATATTGGACCTTTCATTGGGAATGTGTCTCTTCATTAATTATTCATTAACTATTATAATGTATTTATATTTATGTTCATAACAAAAAGCCTTGATCTTCTTACCAAGGCCCTGTAGTCTTTCCTTATTTAGTTGTAACCAAACTTTGTCTCCCACTTTGAAGGAATTTTTGGTTCTGTGTTGATCATGTCTATCCTTATACTTTTCTTGTGACTTATTTGGCATATCTTGTACAATGTATTTGCAAATGGATCTACCTAATATTTTCAACAAACTTCTCTTCCTTTAATGTTTCTCCCTTGGTGTCTCCCCTCACTCCTCCTTGTTGTTCATAAACAACATCTAAGGGCGAAGGTAGAAAATATCCAAAGAAAGTATCAAAAGGGTACTTACTAGTAGAAGTATGGACTGCTTTGTTATAAGAGTGTTGAATGTAGATCAGATTTTCATCCTAGGTCTTCAGATGCTTTTGATTGTAACCCCTCAAAAGTTGTACCAACATCCTATTTACTACTTATTTTTTCCCATTTGTCTATGGATGGAATTGAGAAAACTTGTACCCCAATCTAAGATGATACTCCTTGGCATCCCAAAATGCACTCAAACCTATTCAAAGAACATGTTTGGTACCTCTTGTCCTTTGATAGGATTTTTACAAGGCATACGAATGCACATCTTGTTGAACCTATCAATTACAACAAATAGATAGTCATGTACCTTCACTAGTATATATGGGTCAATATTCGTCGAAATATTACGATGATAAGAATAAAATTAATCGTATCGTCGAAAATTACTACATAATTATTAAAATGTTGATCATTTTTTTCTGGGCTCCTTGACATTAGTTGTATGTTCGACGATGTTCTTTAAATATCAATCCTATGACAAACTTTTGTTGGAATTCTAACACATGTATTAAGACTTGTGAAAAGGCCAAATACCCATTTGAAAATGGTTTAACAGTTGTTGACTTGGTCAACTTTGACATGGTCAATGTTTGTTGGAAGTCCGATGGAGGTGAGAGATTTTGACAATTTTTTTGTAGGTGCAACGCTTATAAAAGCTATTTCTGGTCATTGTTCGATGCATGAAATAGTATTTTTTCTATGAACTACTTGTTTCATATCCAATTCTTGATCTACATAGCTCGAATTTTGTACTTTGAAGGTTAGAAATTTTTATTTTTTCTTTGTCCCCTTTTAAATAATCACATTGGATCCCTAATCTGTAGATCCTCTTTTGTTTGGGGACGTGAATTTTTGTCTAGGAAATAGGTATGAACATGTCTACTCAATTCTATTTAATGACTATACAATTTGTCTTGGCCTAGTTCTCTTTTATTGTTTGATTTTCTTACTGGCTTATAGTGAAGCTTTTGAAGATTATGTGGTAAAAATGTATGGTTTTCATTTCTTGTGTAATTGTTGACTACTCTTATAAACGTTTAATAAATCTATGACGACAATGGCTTAATTCTATAGCACATATGGGGTCAATATTCACCGACATTTTTATCATAAGAATACATTCATATATTGTACTTATATTGCTTCAATGGATTTTGTTGTAATATGAAATTACAATGACATATAATAACATTACTTCGACAAAAAATGAAAGGACACTTGTTAGGTTAAGGGTGAGATTGGAGGCAAAGTGTGATGGAAAATTTTATTTCCCTTGCAATCAATGTAGGGTCTTTAATAGAAGAAGACTTGTAAGAAGAATAGTTGAAAAACATTGTAGGGAGTATGGGCATGTTGAAGGGTAAGTTGTTCATTATGTGTCTTTGTATTGAGTGTATTTATAAATTTTCTTTTGTTTTAATATTTGTATATAAACTAAT
>JASDQU010099704.1:766925-778389 GCA_032191745.1 Picea mariana | reverse complement strand
TGATATGTGGAATATCACATAACTCCTCACGGTTAGAGAGTTATGGCCATGAGAAGTTGGAGAGCCCTCATGAGTTATCTAAAAGCATCTAGAAGGTTAAAGAAGTCAATTATTATAGAAGTTCCTAGAAGAAGTGTATTAGTCAAATTGATGGTAACTAGGAGTTAATCATGGGAAAGTTGTTGTATTAAGAAAATAATTAAACTTGTGAGTTTGTTAATTATTGTAAAGTGGTTGCAAAGATAAATTATTTAAATATTAAAGTGGTTGCAACAAGAAGTGGTGAGTTTACTATTTATGGATAAGTCAAAGTGGTTGCAAAATAAATTAATTAAATAATAAAGTTAGTTGCAACTAGAAGTGGAGAACTTACTATTTGTGGATAAAGTGGTTGTAAGTGGACAAGTGGTTAGAAGAGGGTTAGCCCTAAAAGAAGGAAGTTGGGTAAAGTGAGTTAGAATATAACCCCTTGAGGAAGCTACTTGGAGAGTATAAATAAGAGGGAAAGGGTCTCCTATTAGCACCTATTTTTTTGAATATAATTGAATATCCATTTGTGAAAGGTGATTTGGAAGGTATTATTGATAGATCAAATTTGTGGCAAAAAAATCACAGCAGAAAATTTGTGGTAGAAACTTTGCAGCAAAAAAATCGTGACAGAAAAATCATGGCAAAAAAATCATGGTAGCAAAATCGTGGCTGTAGAATCATGGCAACAAAATCGTGGTAGCAAAATCGTGGCAACAAAATCACGATAGTAGAACCGTGGCAACAGAACCACGGCAGTAGAATCGCATCAACATAATCACGGATACATAAACATATCCGTAATAGATCCACAACTACAAGAAGAAAAATGTATGGTTTTCATATGTATAGTGTTGAATCTATGAATCTGGTTGAGGGTTTACCTTGTAAATATGTTGGATTCCCTCTTGGAAGTTTAGGGCTGTTTGTAGAATGGTTTTGAGGTAGATCTATTGAAGTATATTGTTGGTGCATGTCTAAGTCTTATTGGTTTATCTTATGGTACATTGTCAGAGGATTTTCTTAGTGGTCTTGATATTTGATTGGTACACACTTGAGGCTACAAAAAAATGAGGTTTTGGCACATGATTTGATGTGAGGGTTTATGGTATTTTCTTATGGATAGTGTGATGTATTGCTAGAGAAATTTTGATGAATATATTGGTATATGTCTTTGGTAAATCATTGAGATACATGTTGGGATAGATAGTTGATGAGTGGCACATACATGAGGTGTATGTTATGGTGATGCTGGTACATCTTGATGAGTCATAGTTTGATATATAGTTGATGCATGATTGATACATATTTGGTACATTGTTAGAGGCACTTTCTAGTAGTATTGTTGGCACATGGTTTATGGATGATGTGGCATATATGACTTGGTATACTTTTAGAAGCACATCTTGATTGTGATACATTTTGTTGATGTTTGTAAGTAGTCTTGGTTGGTGAACATCTTGGTGATATTGTGCATATGGTTGAGAGTTGTCTTGGTGATTGATCTTGGTGAATAGATCTGATTGGTTGATGAGATTGATGAGACAAGTTGATGTGACAGGTTGTTGTGACAGGTTGTGTTGTGCATAATTGATGCACTAGTGTTAGTAAAAATTGTTGGTACATGTTGTTACAGGTTGTTAGGTGCAGGTTTATTGGTATAGGTTGTTGGTACAGGTTGACAGTGATAGGTTGACAGTGGCAGTGTTTGATTCAGAGAAAAGTTTTCTACATTTGGAATTTATATTTTAGGGTGGTTGGACAGGGCAAGGAAAGGGGGTTGTAGCCTCCTTCTGGTTGGTGCCGAAGAATCAGGGAGTTGGATCTTCCTTCATGTTGGAGCCTAAGAACTAGGTGGTTGTATCCACCTTTCGTTTGTAGTCGGAGAACCCAAGGTATTGTAGCCTCCTTTTGGTTGGAGATAGAGAATTAGGGATTTGGAGCTTCCTTTAGGTTGACGCCTACAAAACTAGGGGGTTGGAGCCTCCTTCCAGTTGGAGCTGGAGAATTGGAAGATGGTGCTTCCTTGAATGTAATTCTTAAAGAAATATAAGAAAATGATTCCATGGTTTTCTCCTGCATTGGGTTTCCATGTAAAATACCGGTGTACCATGAATTGTGTGGATGTGTCTATTATTGTTTATGATGCACTAATGGATGTTAATGTTATTGATGTAATAAAATATTAATGATGAACTGATGAACATTGTTGAATATGTCAAAGGAATATACATTGTGGTTAAAAGGATTAATAAGTGGTATAAATTGCTCATTACTGATTCACCTCCCCCTCTCAGTAATCCAACAACACCAAGACCCTTTGATCTGAAAAATCCTTAGATGCTAATTATTATTTAATTCACGTAAACATCTAACTTGATTTCCAAATAATAATGATTGTTTGGCTGATTACATAATACATGTGAATTTACTTATCTATCCAAATCCACTTTTAAGACAAATAAATTGCAACATAATTGAGTGAAACAGAACAACAATAATATGCTACATACACAAGTTTGTTAATGGAGTTCACCCAATTTGGGCTACATCTCTACGTCTACTTCCAATTGAGACTACTTTATTAATGCTCAAATGTTTGTGTTTTACAATGACCTTTTTACTCGTTGCTCAAACTTAGAAACATAGTGCACCATATATTTCCATTAAGGAACCCTTAGGCACGCATTATGGTGCAATCCCAAAGTATTGATGCCTCTGGCATGAACTTCGAGACCCAAACCCTTACTCTGTCATGTATACTATGTCTCGGTCTGCACACTAGTTAAATAGGGCACAAGCCCCTAACTACTATCTGATACTTTTGGGAAACATTAAATATAATATAGTTGAGATTCCGTAGCAATAGACACCTTTGGTGCAATGTTTAAGGCATTGATACTCTTCGGAGGAGGTCACAGGTTTGACCCTGTAGACCTCCCCCCCTTAGGCACCTTATGCAACTATATATAATATATATAGTATGTTGTAGTTATGTTTGGGGGCAGAGTTTTTTAGTCCTTCCGTGGTTCTTGGAGAATGGTTACATTGGATTCCAAATAAAACTTGGGCCGAGGGTTTAGCCCTCGACCCTCTTTTTCCGCTAACTAAACCTTTAAACTAACTCATATACATTTTGTGCCATTAGTGGTTAAGTGACATGGTTGTGGCGTAATGGTAAGTCATTAGACTTATAGGTGTGAGGTTAGGGGTTTGACTCCATTTGACCTCCAAAATGTTTGATTAAACATGACCAAAAAAGGCCAATGGGAGGCTACCATGTGGTAGCCTCTCATTGGTCCACCTGTACTTGTATGCCACATGTCAAAATATGACTTGTCCACTTGTGCTTGTATGGTCTCCTTGTCACCTTCTTATTCAGTTGTACGATGTGGCACATGGTGCCCCGTTGTGTCACTACGTCAACATCATACAAGATTGTGCGGTCGTGCCATGTGTCACCCTTCCAGTGGTGACATGTGTCACCTTTGACTTTGATATTTTAATGACTGGCTATATCGTTTGAGAACAAAATCCGTTTGAGGCGAGGTGATTTTTTCACCGTTGGAAATATATCACCTAGATCTATGCAATGAAGTTTTTTTGGAGAGAATTTGAGACAATCAAATTTTGAGAATTTCTAGATTCTCCTAGACCTCTCTGAGTGTTTCAGATCTTTTTGGACCTCTTTGATCGTTCCAAATCCTCCTAGATCATTCCTCCCCATTGGAAGCCTATTGGACCACCAAAAGTTTTTATTACTCAACAACTAAGTAAGGGTAAATCTCCCTCACCTTCCTGATTTCGATCCACTTTCCTTTGCTTGGTTTTACCTCTTTAAGAGCAAATAAAATATATTCCACATCACCTCACTGTGAAGTCCTGAATCTTTTGTTAAGAATAACATCTTCCTGTAGCTTGTCCAAATACTCTGGAGAAAAATCATCAACTGTCGGAACCTGAATTATTTCATCTTCATCCATAATCATAGGAGGCTCATAAAGTTTCAAATTCTCAACATTTACCATTGAATACATTTGCATGTAGGATGGTAGAACTAAACGAAAGGCATTAGTATCAATATTTTATAATATCTTGAATTGACCATATCAGATTGGTCCGAGCTTTCTAATTTTACCCTTCATTTTGTTCTTGTTGATATGTAACCATAGTTGATCACCAACTTGAAACTGATGATCAACCCGATGTTTGTCATGCCTTGCCTTATATTTGGCTTGGCTCTTCTCCAAATGTTCCTGTACTACTTGATGTACTTGATGAATCTTCTGAATGAACCTCTTAGCTTTATCTGTATCATCATGTCTATATTTTTTACTTGCTTCTCCAAAAGAAATATCCATAGGAGATTTAGGCAAGTACCCTAAACATACTTCAAAAGGAGTTCTCTGAGTAGAAGAATTCATGTCATGATTATAAGCATGTTGTGCATAAGGAAACTGCTCATCCTATAACTTAGGATGTTTGTTTCACTATCCTCGAAGTAAATGTACAACTGTTATGTTTACCACCTGTGTATGTCCATCTATCTGTAGGTGAAAATAAGTGCTCTTCTTTAACTTAGTGTCCATTAGCTCCCATAAATGAGACCAAAACTTCCCCAAAAATCGAGAGTCTCGATCATATTTAATAGATGTAGGCAACCCAAAATGAACCCAAACATTAGCAAAGAACATTTGTGTTGTTTGTTCAGTCATGACCTGTTTCTTGCATGGCATTAAAATACACATCTTATTGAACCTATCCACGACAACATATAAGTAATTATGACCTGTCTAGGACATCATCAAACCACCTACAAAATACATGGAGATACTTTCCCATGGCTGAGAAGGTATTAGAAGTGGCATATATAATCCCAACTTTATGTTGCTAGGTTTGCTTGTGGCACACATAACACACCCTTTTACATACTTGGAAATTGTGTCATTCATTCGAGGCCAATCACAATATCTTTGTAAATGTGCTATTGTCTTACCAACCCCAAAATGACCAGAAATGAGAGATGTATGAGATTCTTTGATTACATTTTCTCTTTCATCCCTGGGTATCAAATCTTTCCAAGATGATATAACAAATTTTCATGCACATGATAATCTAACTGTTTATTTCCACGAGTTAATGCTTCATACACATCTTTAAAATCATCATGCCTTGTATATTTTTCAACATAACTTTCATGAGCTAAGGGATTATACCTTAGTATTGTAGATGCATTGATAGCTGGTCTTGATAACATGTCTACAACCTTGTTATGAATACCCTTCTTATATTTAAGAATCAAATGAAATTGTTGTAAGAAACCCATCCACCTGAAATGTTTTGACTGTTGTAGGTTGGTCTATGACTGCAAATACTATAATGGTTGATGATCTATATGAATTATTGTCTCCTTTCCCATTAAGTAATGCTTCCATTTCTTCACACTTTGTACCAATGCATACAATTCCTTATCATATGTTGGATAGTTAATTACTGTTTGAGTAAAAGTATCATAATGATAAAATATAGGTTTACCTTGTTGTATCAAGACTGCTCCCATGGAATATCCGCTGGCATCAGTTTGAATCTCGAATGGATGTTGTAGATCTAGCAGAGCTAAAACTGGTGCGGTACTTATCTTTTCCTTCAATGTCTCGAAAGATTTTTGTTTCTTGCCTCCCCATTGAAAGATTTGTTTCACATTTATTAATGCATGCAGAGGATATGCTATGAAAGAGAAATTAGCAATGAATTTCCTCCAGTACTGTACTGCTCCTAAGAATCTCCCGACTTCTATGACAGTAGTTGGCTTGGGCCATTTCACAATAAGTTCTACTTTCACAGTATCTATCTTTAGCTGACCATTCCCTACAATGTAACCCAAATATACCAGAGAATTTTTTCCAAACTCGCATTTAGACATCTTTATATACAACTTCTCCTTTTTCAAGACTTCAAAGACTGTCTTGACATGCATTATATGATCTTCCCATCTTTGACTAAAGATCTAAATATCATCTAAGTAGACAATGAAAAAATCATCTATGTAAGGTTTGAACACATCATTCATTACCTTCATAAATGTCGCAAGTACATTGCATAAGAAAAATGACCTAACCAACCATTCAAACAACCCCTGCTTTGTCTTGAAAGCAATTTTCCATATATCACTTTCGGTAATTTCAATATGATGGTAACCACTTCTCAAGTCTAGCTTAGTGAAATAAACAACATTCTTTAACTGGTCCAATAAATCATCAATTCTAGGAAGATGATATTTGTTATTTACCATAATCTTGTTCAGTGCTTGAAAGTCAATACACATCCTCCACGTACCATCTTTCTTTGGAACTAATACACTAGGAGATCCACACGGAGAGTAACTTGGCTTTATGATTTTTTTATTGAGCAACTCATGAACTTGCTTCTTTATATTTTCATTCTCTATCACTGATGACCTATACATATCGATGTTAGGAAGAGAAGCATCCTACTGCAAGTAGATTTCATGTTCAACCTCCCTCTTAGGAGGCAACCCTGTAGGTTCTTGAAATAACTCATCATAGTTAGATATGATTTTTAACAACTCCTTCTTATGATCTAGATCATAACTTGAGAAAGAATCTGTTATATATTCTTCTTTTTATTTCACTATCACGAAAACAAAGGATTTACTTGCACTCACGAGTCTCTTCATTTTCCTTGTGCTCACTAAAAAAACATTAGTTTTGACACGATGAACTATGACAATAAATTCAATCCCATCTTCGAAAAGGTGATATTTGTTTTCTTCACGATAAAATATATCTTTTCTATCAAATAGATATGGGATACCCAAGACAATGCCGCAAATGTCAAGAGGCACAACATCTAACTCAACCTCATTAAAAAACTTGGATGTAATTGCAAATATGATCTTACAGTGCTTCGTCACCTGCAACTTAGCATCATCACACACCCAACCTAATGGATATGGTTTTCTACGAGGTTCCTTCTTTATCCCCAACTTCTTAACAATTGCTCCATATATTAAATTAACTTGAGATCCACCATCAAAAAAAGTATCTATCTTTGTATGCTTTACTATAATTCTGACATGAAAAAGTTCACTTCTTTTCTTTTGTTCAAGAACACTTTCCAATTTTGTAGATTGGACTGAAGAATTATATTTATTAGTAGATATACCATTTCTTCCTATTGCCATGATCTTAGATTCATCTTCTGAATCTGATCCCAGATCCTGTTGAGATGATGCAACAGTCTTTTGTTTCCCCTTATCCTGGAACTTCTTTGGTCGTAACTTTGGATGCAACTTCCAACGTTGGGATTCATCATGTCCCTTTCTCTTACAGTGAGAATATGTAGGTTTCTCTTCAACTTTATCTACTGTAGCTGACTTATTACTCTTCTATTTTCCTGTCAATTTCTTCTGAAACTTGTGTGGCTTCTTATCTTCAATTGTGTGCTTCCCCTGACTAGCTTCCAGATGAGTAGATTGTATTGACACTTCATCAATGTTAGTAGGTTTAAACATCAAAAGAGTGTGTCAAAGATATGAGTGCATGCCACTAATATAATTTAGAAGAGTTTTAGGAGTATATAACCTAATTCCTAAAGATAATGCTTTCTTATTAAATTCTTGTGTATATACTTGGACATTTTCCCCTTTTCCTTGTCTGAGATGTTTCCATTCCATAATTGCAGTTTGCACATAGGCCAATGGATACAATTGTTTTCTTATTGCAACGGTAAATTCATCCCAAGAAGAAATTACTTTACCCTGTTGAATGAGATCAACTTGTGTCTTACTCTCCCACCATATCAAGGCTGTGTCGCCCAAATGAAGTGTATTCAGTTGTATATTTGCAATGTCATCCGTGATCTTTTGTACCCTACAATATACTTCTATCTGCTTGATCCAATTGTCCAACTTTTCTGCATTCAATTCTTCGTCATAGATTGGCAATTCAAATTTGACATCCAATTTCAATAAAGGAAAATTATGAACAAGAGAAGACTTCTTAATGGACTTCTTCTTATGTGAAGAATGTTCACTTGCAGATGATGAAGATGGTGATGATGGTTCTGAAGGTCCTCCACCTTCACCTACTCCTTCATCTTTAACTCGTTCAACTTTCTCGATGTAGCTTCTTCCTTGGCCTTCTTTCGACCCTCATACATTTCTTCCACCGTGACTTTCATTAGGTTAAAATCCTCGATGAAATCATCTTCAGATTCGTAAGGAACCAATTTTCTTAGTGAAGTCATCTTTTCTCTTCGAGTAAAGCTTCTTGAACCAATCTCAGGATTGTAACTTGCAAGCTTGCCTTAACCTCGCTTAGATTTAGACCTTGTAAGCATTCACTCGCAAACACTTGTCAAACTTGGCTCTAATACCAACTTGATCCAAAAATACTTAGATGTTAATTATTATTTAGTTCACATAAACATCTAACTTGATTTCAAAATAATAATGATCGTTTGACTGATTGCATAATACATGTGATTTTACTTATCTATCCAAATCCACTTTGAAGACAAATAACTTGCAACATAATTGAGTGAAATAGAACAACAATAATATGCCACATACACAAGTTTGTTAATGGAGTTCACCCAATTTGGGTTATGTCTCCGGGTCCACTTCTAATTGAGACGACTTTATTAATGCTCAAATGCTTGTGTTTTACAATGACCTTTTTACTTGTTGCTCAAACTCAAAAACACAATGCACCATTGAATTACTTATGAAATTATAAGAAAAATGAGTATAAATTCATATATTTCCATGAAGGAACCCTTAGGCATGCATTATGGTGCAATCCTAATGTCTTGATAGCTCTGGCACGAACTTCGAGACCCAAATCCATATTATGTCATGTATACTATGTCTCGATCTACGTATTGGTTAAATAGGGCATGAGCCCTAACTGTTGTTCGAGCCTTTTGGGAAACGTTAAATGTAATATGGTTGAAATCCCATAGCTCATGCCCTAGAAACTTTATGACATAATCCCTGAGAATTTGTTAAAAATACAAGCTCTAAAAACAATAAGATCTTCTGTGTCATGATTCTTTAACCCTACAATTCCATGTGATAACAGGCACTTTAACCAAGTTGTAAGAATCCTTCTTCAAAATTTGAATGCTCTCCTATTCCAAATTTGTGAATGCTCTCGTATTCAAGATTTGGCACCTTAACCAAGTTGTAAGAATCCCTCTCCAAAAGTTGAATGTTCTCCTATTCCAGATTTAACACCTTAACCAAGTTGAGAACATCAAAAGCATTAAAGATATACTAAATGTATACAAATAAGAAGAAAATCCAAAAGTATATAAGAATCCCTCTCCAAAATGAATGCTCTCATATTCTCACTTTCCATAAGAGGCCCCAAAACGACAATTATGAATGGAGAAGGGAAATTCTATTCATAAAACTTTATGCATCCAATACTGAAGAGAAATAACATCAAGTGATTCTCACCTCTCCTCAAGTGGAAGAAACCACTTAAAAGAAGAACACAAAAAGACACAAGTTAAAGTTACCTCATTGTTATAATAAACTCCAACTCATGAGTATAATAGAATCACTAACTCATTCATGACTATAATAGACTCACTACTTTCATTTAAACACCCCTTGGAACTCACCATGGAATGTTTTTTCGAAAATAAACATTAAATTTGAGTAGACTAGCTACTTTGAATTCAGTGAAACAACTTGGAACCAAACCATGGAACATATTTTACTGTTCATTTAAACACACAACCTTGGAACCAATCTTGGCACATTTTTTTCAAAATAAACCTTGATTTTGAGTTTGAATTTTATTAATGCTAAATATCCGGGACCTTATGGCTCCATGCGAGTCAACAAAAATGCAAAAACGTGTGCATAAATACAATTAAATTCTAATATAAAACTTGATTATTAATCCTGCAAAATTATTAAAAATGTTAAGTTACCACATTGTTGAATGCACTTTCCCTACATTTTCTATAATCAAAATAAAGTTAGGTTTCCAGGACATTCACTACTTAAAATTTGTTTTCTAATATTAATATGGACAAGTAGATTTTCGTCTAAGCTAATAAATATTTCCTTAAGCTCTCTAGTTCATAGGAAACGAAGTCTACTAACTGCATGATAAACAAAGTCCACTAACTCTAACTCATTAGATTCATTGCTGAATTTTCTGTGTAAACTTACCCAGAATATCTCCACATGACCAACGTTTACACAGAATATCTCCTCCTCTGTTCTCCAAGTCCAAACGACCAACGCTTACCCAGAATCACCTCTCAGTCACGACCTTGTGAATTTTTGAATATTTTTTTACAATCTATTCTTTTGTATTTATAGGTATGTATCTATATAAATATATATAATTTAAATTATATCAACATTATTTGTTAAATGTTATAAATAATTATATGTTATATCAACATTATTTGTTAAATGTTATAAATAATTATATGTTCTAACAATTACAATATGTTATAATTATAATAACATAATATGTTATAATTAAATATTTTATAATTAATTTAATATGTTATAATTTATATGTATGTAGAAAATTAAAACTATCATAATTTATATGTATTTAGAAAATTAATAATTTTAGTTATACATATAAATTAATTACATATCAGTTTATAACATATTTAACATATTTATATGTATGTAAATAATTAAAACTATTATTATGTTAAATTAAAACTCGTCATCTCCTGAAAAATTTGGGGGTTCTCTTTAGCTCTAGTTGTCCCGGAAACCGGTCCCCGTCCCCAAAACCAGATATGTTTGCATTTTTTTATTAGGAAAATAAATTTACAATGCTACCAATATATCTCATAGATTCTTACAGTGCTACACTCTTAGACCCATCGTCAACACAATAGGCAGCCCTACTTATCAACTTGCAAAATACCTAGCTCATAAACTCAAACCCTTAGTCAGAAACACTAGCTCCTTTGTTAAAGACTCCTCTTTCTTTGTAAACAAGATCAAAAACATTAAAGTCGACAAGGACGACATCCTCGTCAGCTTTGATGTTGTTTCTCTCTTCACTAAAATTCCCATTGACGGAGCAATGAAAGTCATCAGAAACATCACTGACCTAGGCACTGCCAACTTGATTGAGCTTTGCTTGAAATCCACTTTCTTTAGTTTCCAAGGCGACATTTATGAACAAACCTGTGGGGTCGCTATGGGATCCCCCCTCTCTCCCATCATAGCCAATTTATTCATGGAAGATCTAGAAAACAATGCCCTAAACTCCTCACCCTTCAAACCTAAATACTGGAATAGGTTTGTTGATGATACCTTTGTCATCTGGCCCCATGGTTGTGACAAATTAGATGAATTTGTGACTCACCTTAATAAACAATCCGATCACATCAAGTTCACGATGGAGGTTGAAAATAATGATAG
>JASDQU010099704.1:701591-761973 GCA_032191745.1 Picea mariana | reverse complement strand
AACCTACTTCTACTGAACCTTGTGTGTTATATGTAAACAAAATTTGACAAAATAAGGGACAAAATTCATCTTAGGAGCTTCATTAGAGCTTGGGCACGCCTTGGGATGACTGTGTTGGAGGGTGGCAACTCAGCTCAATGGTTTGAACTCGGTGGTTACACTTGCTCCAGATTCCCATGATGCGGCCACTGTTACCAAACGATTGGTGCTTCGTCTCCCTACAAAAGCTTATTATTGTTTGGTTAAATTATAATCTTGCAAGCTGCTCTATATAGACTGTAACCGTGTTTCCTTTCTTCATTTTTTTTATGAAAAATCATAAATATATTATGCCCCATGATTATATTTGTTGTCTACTATGCAATATGTTTTGTTTATCTGCCCATTAAACTCACTGTTGTGCAGACCATTAATTCTCTATTATGTAGACTCGTTTACGTTTGGTTGTAGGATATGGAATCAAAAAATGGTATCAAAGCTTCAAGGAAGGCCATACCCACACGTAGAGAGCTAGGAGAGTTGTACTCACATGAAGAGAGATAAGGAGAGATTTACTTGGATGCTAAGAGCCAAGGAGAGATGCACTCACACACAAAGAGATAAGGAGGGTTGTACCCACGTGCAAAGATTCGAGGAGAGTCGTAAACGCACACAGAGAGCTAATGAGCGTTGTACCCAGGAGTCGAGGAAAGCCTGTACTTGCATGCAGAGAGGCGAATGAGTCTATTTGAGAGTTTCTTGAAGGGTCGAGTCAAAAGGAGGAGTCCGTAGAGAATGAAAAAAATGACAAATGCAAGGTTCAAGGTGGAAAAATTTAATGGAAAAAACAACTTCGAGCTGTGGAAGCTCAAAGTGCAGGATTTGCTGGTGCCACAAGGACTACACAAAGCATTGGGAAAAAAGAGAAAGAAACCAGTGGATATGTCAGATGATGAATGGGAAGATCTTGATGCAAGAGGTCTCAGTTGTTGAATTTTCTAATTTCCATATTTGATAATTATTGTCTTATGATTTTAAAACATATTTTAATGCCACTGTTATCATAGAATAATTACACACAGAAAATTTCAACTGAAATAAACTGTAGCCAAAATAATAGAATCACAGAGGGATAACCATGCACAATAGACACAATATTTTTACCCTAGGAAACCCTACCTTGGGACAAAACCCAACAACTATTCTATAGAAGAATTCAGTCTAAGATATTACTAGTACATCACCATCAAAATAGCCAAAATACCATCCAAATAATATCTTCCCAAGACTAGCGCCTTCCAAGAACTAGTGCATAAGACCAAGAGACAAACCACAACAAACAATAGATGTGCCCTTCTTCTCCACTATGCCACTGCTTAGTGCAGACTATGCTAGTGCCTAGTGTGCATTAGATGAGGAGAAAATTGTGTGATGATGAAATGAAATGATCTAGTCTTATATTTATATCAATTGAGTCACCTTAATTTACTTTGTGGAGCCAACTTATTCTTTTGGTCTTCAATGTCTTCTTTAATTCTTTCCGGGGCTTCTTCAACCGTGTAGATGGGTCTTCTTGTACTTCTTGGAATTTCTTCTCTTCTAGAAAAGTTGTCCTTGAGCCTTATTGATGACCCTTCTCCACACAACTGTGTCTAGTACCTCAGGCCTTATACCCATCCTTGTAAAATCACCATGACTAAGGAAAAATACCACACTAGGGCCATTCACCACAGGTACACCCCTGTGAGTGAATGTCAACCCGATGCTATCTGACACGTGGAAATCACCTCAAGAACCTCGAGTCCATATCACTTTTCATGGTCAAGGAAAGGACTATGCCTGGGACCATTTACCACAAGTACACCCTTGTGATAAATGTATCCTATCTCCCTTGGTCTGCAACACAATTTAGGAGAAGGTCCGCTCGATGCTTACCAAGGCCACTCACCATAGGTACACCCCTATGGGTGAATGTCTGCTCGATGCTACCACACACTGGAGGAACACTAGAACCTCAAATCTTGTGTCCTTTGAACACTACGCCTGGGCCATTCACCATAGGTACACCCCTATGATTGAATTTCTACCCGATGCTACCTCTTGGAGAACCATTGACACCTTGATTCTTCTGTCCTTTGAAGACTATGCTAGGGCCACTATCCATTGGTCAAATCACCATGACCAATGCTGGGAGAATTTCTGCCCACTCAAAATTAACACTCCCTCTTAGCGAGGAATACATTCTGCATCATGCCAAGCTTGTCTCTGGAGCACTTCGAGTATTTTTCACTCCTAGTCAAATTAGCATGACTAATAGGAGAAATATTGTGCCTGGACCATTCACCATTAGCCAAATAAACACGGCTAATCCTTTGAATGTATCATTCTCCTCAGTCAAATCAACATGACCACTCTGGGATAATTTCTTCTTGATGCTACTCATTTGTCCATCTCCTTGGACAGAGGCTTGGTGAGAATGCCTGCAACATGTTCATCTATGGATGTGTACTGGAGCTTCACTGCTCCCTTGTATACCATGTCTTGGATGATCCACAATCTTCTCATCTGTGGATATGTACTGGAGTTTCACTACTCCCTTCTGCATCATGTCTCGGATGAAGTGATATTTGATCTCAAGCTCCTGATCAAATAGTCCTGCAAGAAGATTTTGAAGCCACACTGCTTCACGACTTGCAATATTGGCTAGGATATACTCCATCTTTGTTGTAATGAGTGCTACATAATCCTACTTCCTTCTTATCTTGGAAATAATAACTGATCCCAAGTTGAAGTAGCACCCTGAGGTGCTCAATCTATCTATTGCACTCCCTACCCAATCAAAATCTGTATATCCCTACAACCTCACTTAACCACCTGAGACAAACCATATCCAATTGTACCACACAGGTAACTCAATACATGATTTGATGCAACCTAATGGAAGTTCCTTGGCTCAACCATAAAATGGCTCAGGGTACTCACTGCAAAGAAAATATATGGCTTGGTATTAACTAGGTACATCAAGGATCCAATGAGCCACCTGTACATAGTGGGATCCACTAAATATGAATATGAAACAAAATCACTTAGCTTCTTCATATTTGTCATCGTAGGTGTAGCCATGGGTTTTCATTCCATCATATTGAACCTCATCAGTATCCCTTCACTGAGGAAGTTCCCATCCGATCTCTGTCACACCTCTAATCTCAAAAAATAGTACATTTGACCAAGATCCTCCACCTCGAACTCTAAATCCAACTCCCTCTTACACTTGTCAATGTGCCACTCTACTCAACATACAATAGCAATATCACTGGATCACTATCTACAAACTTGTAGTAAAGGTTTGGATCTGCATCACTCTTAGTGAATCCCAAACTCATCAAGTTTCCATCAATCCGAGAGTACCTTGCTCTGGGTGCCTGCTTGAGTTCGTACAATGCTTTATTCAATCTAAAAGCATGTGACTTCTTCCCATGTATCACAAATCCCTGAGGTTTCTCTATGTACAGTTCCTCCTTAATCATACCGTTGAGGAATGCGGTCTTCACATCCATCTGATGTAGTCTCCAACCCATAATTAAAGAAAGAGAAATAATAGTCTTGATGGAAGTGTACTTGGAGACTGGAGAAAAACATCTCCTCATAATACACTCCCTCTTTCTAAGGGAATCCTTTCACCACAAATCTCACTTTGTACTTCTTGATGCTGTCGTCTGCTACACACTTGATCTTATAGATTCACTTGGAAGTCACCACAGACTTCTCCTCAGGTATTGTAACATCATTCTTCATGATGGATTGGTACTCTTCCACCATGTAATCCTCTCAACCTTGTTGGCCTGCTGCCTCACTGGTTTCTCCCTTTGTGATTGAGGAAAAACCCATATCCCAGTCCTCCTGACTAGTTTCCTCCTCTCTCACTTTAGAAAAACCTAATGAAACAAGTGGATCCTCCTAGGAGGTCTCACATCTCCTAAATGCCTCCTACCTCTAAAGCTTATATCTAGCCTCCTCAACTCATGAAACTTATCTGTCAATCCTGGAAGATGTATCTCTCCCACCTAAACCTGAAGGAGAACTCCCTCTGAATGATTAACTCTCTCTCTAAACCAGCTGACTCTCTCTGAGTCCACATGCTCCCTCTAAAACTTGACTACCTCTGAGTTTGTATAATCTCCATATCCATTTTCTCCCTCTGCATATTTTGACCTACTCTGAAGTTTGATCTCCTATGAATTTTTCTGGGAGGATGCTCCTCCCTACTAGATCTCGAGGGATGACTCCCTCTGAACCCTAGCTCCTTCTGAGCTGGTACTTGGTGGGGCCACCTACCTAACCACTGGTGGAAGCACCTCCTCCTCCTCATAAATATGACACTATGTAACTCGAAAAACTCTGAGGTCATTTTCTCTCCCTGAAAGTATCATGGGGAGTTTCATTCCCCACTACATCCTGCAAAGTACCGTGAAGCCATGCTGGCCTCATCCTGGTCACTACAACATCTCTAGGTAGATCCATTGGCTCTACTGGCTCTATTGAATCCTTCTGATAGTTTTAAGGATGAACAACTAGACCAGAGGGATTTGTACCCTCATCCTTCAGAGCCTTATGCTCTTTACTATCAATATCCATATGAGACTCTCTAGAAGTCTCGAAGGCTACCTCTTCATCAAAAGTAGCATATCGATTAAACACAATATGATGTTGTCCTGGAATGTAGATCTTGTAGGCATTCGAAGTCTCATTGTATTCCACAAAAGTACCCTTCTTTCTAGAAGGTTCTAACTTTGTCCTCTTCTTCTTAAATACATGGATGTATACTGTCATTTCCACAATTCCATGTATGGATATATCATCTAACATGTTGCCACATGCAATCGTCACTATAGCTCCCTCTTAGATCTATCACATGTGACCTGATCGGAACAAGAACAAGAATAGGAACAAGAATAGGAACAAGAACAAGAAAAACACTTTTCTAGTGTTGTGACCAATCATTTCTCCAAGGCAACCTACCCAGAACAAGAGCCAAAACAAAAAAACAAGAACATCTTGAAGAATGTCAACAAGCCTAAAAACCCTAAAATTTCAACTTTGATCAAATGCCAATCTGAGAGCACCAGTAGATGTGCTAGGGAAAGGTGAGTTGATCTGTGGTAAAATTAGTCCCAACAACTTGAAATGAATGCTCAACAAGATTGACAAGTGCAAATCTTGTACAGTGGAAAATTTTGTGTGCAACGACATAAAAAACTGTGCGACGACCGAAAAAACGTGCAGCGGCAAAAAAAAAATGTGCAGTGGTAGAAAAAATTGTGCAGTGGACAAAAAACTGTGCAACGACAAAAAACTGTGTAGCAACAAACAAATTGTGCAGTGGCAGAAAAACTGTGGAGTGGTAGATTTCAACAAAGCTTTGATTCCATGTTGAATTTTCTAATTTTTATCTGATAATTATTGCCGTATGATTTTCAAACATATTTTAATGCCACTATTATCATAGAATAATTACACACTGAAAATTTCAATTGAAATAAAATGTAGCGAAAATAACATAATCATTGAGAGATAGCCATGCACAATAGACACAATATTTTTACCCTGGGAAACCCAACCTTGTGAGAAAACCCAACAACTTTTCTATAGAAGAATTCATTCTAAGATATTACCAGTACATCACCATCAAAATAAACAAAATACCATCCAAATAATATCCTCCCAAGATTAGTGCCTTCCAAGAACTAATGAATAATACCAAGAGACAAACCACATCAAACAATAGATGCACCCTTCTTCACCACTGTGGCACTCCACAGTGCACACTATGACACTGCCTAATGCACATTAGATGAAGAGAAAACTATGTGATTATGAAATGAAATGATCCAGTCTTATATTTATATCAATTGAGTCGCCTTAATTTACTTTGTGGGGACGACTTCTTCTTTTGGTCTTCAATGTCTTCTTTAATTCTTTTTGGGGCTTCTTCAACGATGTAGATGAGTCTTCTTGTACTTCTTGGAATTTATTCTCTTCTAGACAAGTTGTCCTTGAGCCTTGTGGATGATCCTTCTCCACACAACTGTGTCTAGTACGTCAGGTATTATACCTATCCTTGTCAAACCACCATAACTAAGGAGAAAGACCACACTAGTGTATATTTTAACCTTGTACAATATTTTACTGCAAACAAATTTTCAATAAAAGAACAAAAAAGATACAATGGAAAATACACACATTTCACAGATATTTTTCCCCTGGAAACCCAAGACGGGAAAACCAACATATTCTATATTCATTCATAGTGATACATTGTTTACAATACAATATACATATAGGAGCCAATGGCATCCAAAACCCTAGCCCAATGACCTGGAATAGTCAACAACCCTAATTCCTTAACCGGAAATAGAAAACCATTGACAAAAACCTTGTACCAAAAAATCTCCCAACAATGGACACAAAAATCGAGGCGACATGAAAAACGAGGCAAAAATGCGACACGTTTCCCGAGGTGAATTTTTTTTCTCGGGGGCACTGCCCCCGAACCCCTGCATGCCCGGCACAATGTAGCTTACACTACAGCTAGTCGTGCAAAGAATATAACACATACCCAACATTCTACCACTTGTTGTTTTCTTTGCATATAGGGGGTTACATGGTTACATAGTCAATAATCCAGGGCAATAATGCCCATGGATCCTCTACATCAAGATAACTTCTCAGTGCTCACAAAAATTGTTAATCAATCTGCAACATTATTCAAAGTGTCCACCTTCATCAACAACACTTTCTTTTCTTCAACCATGTCTCTCACAAAGTGATATTGAATATCAATATGCTTTGTCTTTGAATGATAAGTTGGGTTCTTCGCTAGGAAAATTGCACTCTAATTGTCACAATCTATCCTTACAACTTGTTGTACCAACCCAATACTTGAACAAAATCTGTGTAACCATACTGCTTCCTTACTTGCATGAGTGGCTGCCATGTATTCAACTTCTATAGTTGAAAGTTCCACTACAAGTTGTCTTTTGCTCATCCAACTGATTTCTCCTACAAACAAATCAAACACACACCTGCTTGTAGATATCCTATGATACAGATCTCTAGCCCAGTATGCATTCGCAAAGCCATGTATGTCCAATACTCTGTCCAATATTGGTCTACTTTGGTAGCACTATCCATAGCTTGCAGTGCCACACAAATACCCTAAAACCCTTTTTATTGTTGTCCAATGCTCCTTCCCTGGTTTTGACATATACCTGCTCAAAATTCCCACTGCATGTGCAATGTCTAGTCTAGTACAAACCATTGCATACATCAAACTACCAACTGCACTCACATATGGAACATGAGACATGTCCTCTTTCTCTTCCTATGTCTTGGGACACTGATCCACATATAACTTTACACCAACATGAATAGGGACCTTGACCGATTTACACCCCTTGATGGCGTCCACCCGGGCACCTACCTCAGCAGGTCCCGTGCCTGACCTCCCGGTCTTAAGGATCGTTCAATTTCCTCCCTTGAGCCGAAATGGCTGTTCTGATTCCCACTGGAATCTCCTTCGAAATTGACCCACAAGTCTTTTCATCACTTTACAATCTTTAGGTCGGTCATTGTTCTCTTCGACGACAGAAGAATAGAAAATCGGGTTTCGGGGTTTTCAAACTTTCGATGTCTCGACCCTTTGGTTCTCGATTTCCCAATCTCCAATATCCCGATGCGCTCCTTTGTTTCCTTAACCCCTGGGCTATGCATTTAGTCCATGCGACCTCCTCTTATATGACCACAGTCACATTCCTTATCGAGATTTAGGGTTTTGAGTGTTGAAATGTAGTAAATCTCTCGCCCACGGAATCCCCGATCTTTTGACTCGCAGATTCCCGATATGACATCACTAGGATGCCCTTCCACTGTAACCACAATCAACTATGGTGAAAAGTTGCTGAGATCAACGGCTCCAGATCTCCCTCAGGGTTTCACGACTTCAATTGTCGAAATGCTTTGGCCTTCGATTCCCTCGATTTCACGAATGTTGATTTCTCGATCACTTCGATCTCGGCCACGCGTCCTCAAAGATGGACGGTTCTTGTATGCTTTGGGGTTTTCACCCTGGCAATTCCCGATTCCCTTGCTATGATAAGACGACGTCAGCTGGGCCCACACGGAGCTCTCCTCTTGTCGAGAAATCAGACTTCGCGGTTTCATCTTGCGAGAGTATCCTGTCCTCAAGACCTTCGAAATGCCGATCCCCGACTCTCTTCGATTTTTTGACACGCGTCCCAAGTGATGGATGGTTCAGGTTAACCCTTGGGTTTCGCCACTTTACAGAATCATGAACACTCACTTACCTAAACTCCGATGACCACATCCCCGATCTAGATGACCACACGACACATGTCTTCCCTGAGATCCTACGGCTATGATCCTTTCACTGTTTCGGGGTTCAACAGGTCTCGGATTCTTGTCTTCTGAAGTTTCGAAATGATAATGGACTCTCGATCCCTACCACCTGTCCCAATAGATGGACGGCTCTGAACTCGTCGGGATTTTCATGATGGATTTCCCCGACTTCTAGTCCACGTGACTTTCGATTTCCCGAACCCCGATGCCTCGATATCTCGATGCTTCTCGGGGTTCTTACTCTACTCACGAGGGTTTAAACCCTGTGCAACTCCTATCAGATCTGACGGCTGACGGATATCTACTCAAGATCTAACGGCCTAGATCCATTCTCCTACGCGCTTACTCCAGAGGCTAAACTCTGCATGCCTTCACCCGATCTAACGGCTGACGGGTATCTGAGTGAGATCCGATGACTGACGATCTCCTCTTCTGTGCGCTCCTCCTGCTCCTTCTTGGATGTAGAAATCAATGGTCCAGATCTCTTTTCTCCGCTGATCTGACGGTTGCTGTGCTCCTCCTGAGCTTCCGCACACTTACTTCCCAACCTTGGGAGAATTTCAAACAACCTAAAGGCCTCAACCTTTGCTCCTTTCTTCTCTGCAAGATCCTTTACTTGAGTTCTCGTCGTGCATTCTCAATAACGCTGTTCCTTCTGAGCTTTGCTCCTTTCAAATCCTCGAAGGATTCTCCAACTCCTGCGCCTCTACAGGGTCCTTACGCACACATAGTGCTGTCTCTCCTGAGCTTCTCACACACTCAGACCCCTAAGGGATTTTATAATTCTTCCCTTCTCCCTCAAATGGAGAATGAAATGCCTCCTGGCTATTTCTCTGCTCAAGCAACCTCTTGCTGAGTCTGCAGGGTGTTCAACAACCCTGTGAAGATCCCTCTATGGACTCTTCCTCCAATTACCAGAACTCAAAGAGTTCTCTTCTCTTCTCTGTGTCTATTTGCACACTAACTCAAATGCCCACCCGACAGAGTGTCTTCTCCCAGAACATTCATTAGTTTTTTCCTTTTGTGCACCTATGCATCCACTCAATGCCCACTTGGCAGAGCTCTCAGAATCCTCAGTGATTCTATTTCCTCCTCCTGAACTCACAACAGAGTTCTATCTTTGTGCACTCCTTGCACTGGCTCGATGCCCACCTAGTAGAGCTTCACATAATCCTCAATGATTTTGTCTTCTGTCTGAACTCACAATAGAGTTCCTCTAACTGCACCTTGTGCCTGTGCTCAATGCCCACTTGGCAGAGCTTTACAGAACTCACAGCTAATTTCTATCTGCAACTGTGTCTCTCATACACAGCCTTGCCTCCAAGGTGTTCAACAACCTTGAGGTATTTCTCCTGAGTTGTTGACTCTAGTTCTTGTGTCGCAGTACGTCTTTGTCTGAACCCGCAGAATTCAGAAGTGCAACCTCTGTGCACAGCTATCAGAACCCACAACATTCCGTCACACCCTCCTGGTGTGAAGCCTCAAAGACCTTCACCTGAAATCAAACACATTCCTGCAAATGCAAACCTACAGTATACATCTACAACACATATGAACACTCACAGACATTCATTCAACACAGAATAATGCAGGAAAAACTGCTCTTTGTATTAAATATGGAAAATGCCTGTATTTACAATGTGTTCCTGAGCACGTCCTGTAACAAGGTATCGGCTCTTCTCTTCTGCTCTCTACTCATAGATTCTCTCCTTATCAACTTACTCGACTTACTACAAAATGAGATCCTAAAAATCTCTTTTACCTGAGGGGGCTCTTCAAGCTCTTCCCTCCAATCTACCTACCCCATTCAATTACATTGAATGGGCTGTCTAGTCCAGAATCAGATCTAGATCTCAGCCATACAAACATTAATGGCCGATCTACCTAATGCCTGCACAAAGGCACAGCTCTACAACTCACCAGCTTAGACATTTAATTACATTGAATTCATATTTCAAATGAGGCTGCGCCTCTCTACAACACGCGATTTGAATTCGCTGACATGGCTGGCTGGCTGGCTGGATGACGTGGAGAGATGCTCCTGCATCATCCCTGCATATTAAACCTATGCAATATTGTCTCGACATATTTTCTCTAATTTAAACAGAGTTTCCTCTTTTTCCAATCTCTTTTAATTTCCATTCCTAAAATGAAATTTGAAGCACTGAGATCCTTCATGTCAAATTTAGAAGACAACTGAGTTTTCACATCCTGGATAATCTCCTTGTTGTTTCCTATCAGCAACATGTCGTCCACATGCAAGCCAAATAAATCAAATGATCACCAATTAATTTAAAATATACACATTGATCCTCTTTGCTTCTTGTGAAGCCAAGTCCCAACATAAGTATCAAATTTTTGATACCACATCCTTCGTGATTGTTTTAAACCATACAAGGACTTTTTCAGCTTGCATACTAGCTCCTTCTTTCCATTCACAACAAATCCTTCTGGATGCTTCATATAGATTTGTTCTTCCAGATCACCATGTAGGAATGTTGTCTTCACATCCATCTTTTCTACTTCAAAATCAAATGCAACAACAACATATAATAGAATTATTATAGAATTTAACTTGGCAACAAGAGAAAAAATCTCACCAAAATCAATTCCCTCAACTTGGGAATAACCCTTTGCTACTAATCGAGATTTTTATTTCTCCACTTTTCATTTTGCATTCAACTTCTTTTTAAATACCCATTTATTTCCAATGGGATTTCTTCCAATTGAAAACTCCACTAGATCCCAAACCTCATTCTTATCCAAGGATTCCATTTCTTCATCCATGACCTTTTTCCAAAGCTTTCCATCCTTTGAATCCACTGCCTCCCTAACAGTTCTAGGATCATCATTAGTAATAGACAAAACAAAATTTGAATGGAAATCAAATGGAGTATACCTTTATGGTATCCTTCTTTCACGAACTAGTCTCCTCAATACTGGAGTATGAGGATCTTCTTCTTTTTATTCCTGTTCTTCTGTAGAGTCTGATTCATCATCCTTTAAATTAAACTCCATTTTCTCTAGTTCTTCCTTACGTGGAAGGACTTCATATTTAACAACATTCTTCATTTCTCTAAATACCACATCTTGACTATACACAACCTTCTTAGTTTTCAGGTTCCAAAGCTTATAACCTTTGAGACCATATTTATACCCAATAAATATACAATTTTCAACCTTCTTATCTAGCTTACTCATGTTTTCCCTTGGAACATGAAAATAGGCCTCACAGCCAAATACCTTGAGATGTGTGAGACAAGGTTTCTTACCAGTCCATACCTCTTGTGGAGTCTTGTCATCCAACACTGATGAGGGTGATATATTGACTAGGTAACATGTAATACCCATTGCCTCTACCTAGAATTATTGCCCTAACTCAGCACCACTGAGCATGCACCTTGCTTTTTCCATCAATGTCCTATTCATCCTTTCTGCAAATCCCTTCTGCTGAGGTGTATATGGAGTAGTGTTCTGCCTTGCTATACCACACTTCTTGCAAAATTATTCAAATTCATTCCTGCAGAACTCTCCTCCATTATCTGTCCTCAACACATTAATTCTTTTCTCTGTTTGATTCTCAACAAGAGCCTTAAAGTCTTTAAACCTATCAAAAACTTCAGATTTCTTCATGAAGAAATATATCCAAGTATTCCTCGAGAAGTCATCTATAAATGAGACATAGTACACAGATTTTACCAATGATGGAACTGACATAGGTCCAAACAAATCACTATGAACTAGTTGTAAAATTCCTTCTACCCTTGTTGCACCAGAGGGGAATCTTACCCAATTCTTCTTTCCATATACACAATGTTCATAGAAATCAAAATCCAGAGAGAAGTTAGACATACCTTCAACCATACCTTTACCATGTAGTAGTCGAAGGCCCTTCTCTCTGATATTCCCCAGTCTTTGATGCCACATCATAACCTCTTCTCCAAATACTATAGGAGTTCTTTCTTCTTCAACTCCAATATTAGGAAAAATAGAACTATTACACCCGTCACTAATAGTTCTTCCTTCCATCTTATACAAAGTTCCAAACTGAACTCCCTTCAACAACACCATTGTTCCTTGAACCATCCTGCAGGTTTCCTTTTCAAATATTGTTTTTACCCCTGCATCGTCCATTTTTCTTACATAAATCAAATTTCTGGCCAATCCTGGGATGTGCATAACACCATGTAGTGTTCCAATCCTTCCATCTATAAGCCTCAACTTGACTTTTCCTCAACCTATGATTCTGGTTGTCGAGTCATCACCTAGGAAAACATTACCTCCATCATACCTTTCATATTCATAGAACCACTCCCTATGGGAGTCATATGAAAGGATGCACCTGAGTCAACCAACCATGCCTCATGATCTGCATGTGTGCTTGAAGAATCCAAGTACACATCTCCTCCTTCTTCCTTGGAGGTATTTTCTTCTGTAGAAGGAGATTCTTCAGAACCCTTCTTTTTCTCAACTTTGGATCTACAATGCTTCTTGTAGTGCCCTTCTTTTCCACATCTCCAACATACCTTTACAAACTTTCTGGGAGACTTAGATCTTCCCTTAGACTTAGATCTCCCACTTGAGGACTTATATCTATTTCTTTCTTGGGAGCGTCCTCTTGCAAATAATGCATCTATGCTCTATCTTTCCATGTTATTGTGTCTCATCTCCTCCAGCAACAAGGATGAGACCACTTCATCAAACTTCAAGGAATTTGTATTACTACCTATGGCCATAACCAAACTATCCCATGAGTCTGGTAAAGAGCACAGTAAATTGATACACTTATTTTCATCTGAAATTTTGATCTCAATAGATACTAACTGACTTACCACAGTATTGAGGGCGTTCAAATTCTTTGCCACTAAGTCTCCATCTCTCATCCTTACATTATACAACTTATTTCTCATGAATAGTTTATTTACTAGGGACTTAGACTGATACAACTTCCCCAATTTATCCCATAAATCTTTGGCTATGGCTTCCTCTAACACATTTAGTAATACTGAATCTGAGAGACACAGTTGGATTATGCTCTTCACCTTCTGATCCAACTTTTTCCAGTCATCTGTTGAAGTTCCTATAGGTGTACTACATGGATCCACCACGATCCACTGATCTCCGTCCACCAACAGATCTTCCATCTTGAGCTTCCACAAATCAAAACATTTCCCATTAAAATTCTCGATCTCCATTTTCGATCCGATCGCCATTTCTTTTCACCCAAAAAATCAATACCATTGATCTCCCATTGTAACAAGGCTTATCACAGTCCCAAGCCAAACACTTGACCACAAAGGCATCCCCCTAAAGCCAACTCAGTTCTGATACCAAATGTAGATTTTAACCTTGTACACTATTTTACTGCAAACATATTTTCAATAAAAGAACATAAAATATACAATGGCAAATACACACATTACATAGAGATTTTTCCCCTGGAAACCCAAACTGGGAAAACCAACATATTCTATATTCATTCATAGTGATTCATTGTTTACAATACAATATACATATAGAATCCAGAGACATCCAAAACCCTAACCCAATGACCTAGATTAGTCAACAACCCTAATTCCTTAACTGAAAATAGAAAAGCATCGGCAAAAACCTTGTGTCGAAAAATCGCCCAATAATGGACACGAAAATCAAGGCGACATGAAAAACGAGGTACATTTTTTTTCTCAGGGGCATTGCACGCCCGGCACAACGTATTAGACACTACATCTAGTCCTGCAAATAATATAACACATACACAACATTCACATACCCAACAACTAGGTCCATTCACCACAGGTACACCCCTGTGAGTGAATGTCAACCTGATGCTATATGACAAGTGGAAAGCACCTCGAGTTCATATCACTTGTCATGATCAAGGAAAGGACTACGCATGGGCCATTTTACCACAAGTACACCCTTATGATAAATGTATCCTATATCCCTTGGTTTTCATCCCAATCTAGGAGAAGGTCTACCCGATGCTTACCAGGGACATTGACCATAGGTACCTATGGGTGAATGTCTACTCGATGCTACCACACACAAGAGGAACATTAGCACCTCGATTATTCTGTCCTTTGAAGACTATGGTTGGGCCATTCACCATAGGTACACCTCTGTGAGTGAATGTCTACCTGATGCTTCCTCCTAGAAAACCATCGACACCTCGAGTCTTTTTTCCTTCGAAGACTACGCCAGGGCCATTCTCCACTGGTCAAATCACCATGACCAATCCCAGTAGAATGTCTGCCCGATGCTTCCCAAACATCAACATCAACACCACTCACTTGTGCTTGGCCAACAATGTCCTCTTCAATATCATGGGAGAGGAAACAACAACAAGCCTATGGAGCAGAATGGAGAGCCTCTACACGACGAAATCCCTGACCAACCAAATCTACTTGAAGAGGCAAATGTATAGTCTATGAATGAAAGAAGGTAACAAAATTGTTGATCACTTAAATGTATTTAATACTCTCATATGTCAGTTAGCTAGTATGGATGTAAAAATCGATGATGAATATAAGTTAGTGACGTTGTTGTGTTCTCTTCCTGAGTCTTGGGATCATTTAGTCACCTCCTTTATCTTTAGTACAACTAATACTCTTGAATATAGCTCTATGGTGGGTGCTTTGTTTTTTGAGGAGGTGAGTAGGAAATCCAATATAGAAAACTCCACACCAGAAGAAATGGTGGTTAGAGATCGATCCAGAGAAAGAGGG
This sequence comes from Picea mariana, assembly GCA_032191745.1. Classification (NCBI taxonomy): domain Eukaryota; kingdom Viridiplantae; phylum Streptophyta; class Pinopsida; order Pinales; family Pinaceae; genus Picea; species Picea mariana. The sequence goes on along the minus strand of JASDQU010099704.1, from coordinate 746,854 downwards.
GAGAAATCGAGAGGTACATCCAGATCCAAGTCAAAGGGAAAGAAGAGTAATCTAAGGTGTTGGTACTGTGGTAAATTAGGGCATCTCAAGAAGGATTACTGGAAGAGACAAGAATCCAAGGAAGTCTCCAGTAAGGAAGAAAATCCAGTTGAGTCAAGTTTGGGTATGGTTGATGAAATTTTATCCATTTGTAATGTCTCTCATTATCATGAAGAATGGTTACTAGATTTTGGGGCTTCAGATTACATGTGTCCACATAGGAGTTGGTTTTCCTCTTATCAAGATGTTGATGGTGGTATTGTTCTCATGGGAAACAATGTTCCATGCAACACTATTGGGGTTGGGAGCATTCAAATTAAAATGTTTGACGGAATTTTTAGAACACTGACAGAGGTTAGACATGTACCTGAACTTAAAATAGAACTTAATTTCTTTGGGATTTTTGGATTCTGGAGGTTACAAGTTTACAGGTCAAGGTGGAGCACTGAAAGTGTCCAAGGGCATATTGGTGGTTATGAAGGCCACGAAGATTGGAAACCTTTAGAAACTGGAAGGAAGAACTCAAGTAAATGAAGCAACAAAGACATCTGAGGAAGCAAATGAACCTACTCGTTTATGGCATTGATTATTGGGTCACATGAGAGAAAAAGGACTAAAGGTATTGATAAACCACAAGTTACTTCCAGATTTGAAATCCTTGAATTTGAATATCTGCAAACATTGTATTTTTGGGAAGCAGTGTAGACATAAGTTTAAAACAAACAATCATATAAGTAAAGGTATTCTTGATTATATTCATTCACATGTTTGGTGGCCATCCCCTACAGTTTCTTTTGGAGGATCATCATATTTTGTGACATTTATAGATGATTACTCTAGAAAGGTGTGGGTCTATATTATAAAGAGAAAATCTAATGTGTTTAATGTATTTAAAAATTTTAGAGTTTTGGTTGAAAAGGGAATTTATAGGACAATCAAGTGTTTGAGAACAGATAACAGAGGCGAGTTCACATCCTTGGAATTTGAGAAATATTGCAAGGAAGCCGGTATCATAAGGAACAAAACTACAATATTCACTCCTCAGCAAAATGACATGGAAAAACGAATGAACAAGAAACTTCTAGAGAAAGCAAGGAGCATGCTAAGTAATGCCAATATGAAACAATATTTGTGGGAAAAAGTAGTCACTATTGCTTGCTATTTGGTAAACCAATCACCTTCAATTGCAATAGATTGTAAAACTCCTGAAGAGGTATGGACATGCCACCCTTGTGATTACTCAAATTTGAAAATCTTTGGTTGTGATGTTTATGCCCTTATTCTTAAAGATCAATGTTCAAAGTTAGACTCCAGATCAAAGAAGTAAATTTTTGTTGCTTATGATAATGTAGTTAAGGGATATAGATTGTGGGATCCTACTACCCACAAAATCATCATTAACAGATATGTAGTGTGTGATGAATCTTCTCTCATAAAATCAGATGTTGAAAAAGTTAAACTGAAACAAGAATAGGTACCACAACATCTGGAAATTCAGTCGGAAACTCAACATTCTACAAAATGAAGGAAACAATAAGAAGCTTTTGAAGAAGAAGAAGATGTGGAAACACCACAACCATCCCTGAGGAGATCTACATGAAACAAAAACCCAAGAGGTATGAATATTATGTTTCATCTGTTACATTGATTACTAATGATGGGGAACCGTCTTGCTATCAGGAAGAAATGGATGACACTAAAAGTGCCAAATGGAAAATAGCCATGGAAAAAGAAATGAATGCCTTGGAGAAGACAAAAGATGGGACCTCTTAGAACTTCCTAAGGAAAGAAGAGTGGCTGGGTGCAAGTGGGTCTACAAATTGAAGAAGGGTATTGATGGAAGGAATGAAAGATACAAAGCTAGACTTGTTGCAAAAGGGTAGTCCCAAATGGAAGGTATTGATTTCCATGAAATATTTTCACTAGTTGATTTCTATTCATGCTATGTTATCACTAGTTTCTTTATCTGATCTTGATTCGGAGCAGTTAGATGTTAAAACTACTTTTTTGCATGGATATTTGGATGAGGAGATATATATGGAACATCCAAAAGGTTTCGTTCAATATTGCAAGAGAAGATTTGTTTGCAAGCTCAAGAAATCATTGTATGGCCTGAAGTAGTCTCCTAGGCAATGGCACAAGAAGTTTGATCCTTCACGATGAGCCAAAATTTTACTAGAAGTGAGTATGATCATTGTGTTTACTTCAAAATTTTAAATGGCATATTCATTATCTTAGTGTTATATGTTGACGATATGTTTGTGGCAAGAAAATGTATGGTTGAGATTGATAGGTTAAAGGCTTAGTTGGCTAGGACTTTTGATATGAAGGATCTAGGAGCAACAAAATGAATTTCGGGCATGGAAATACACAGAGATAGGAAAAATAGAAAGCTTTGGTTATCACAACAGAAGTATGTGGAGAAAATGCTCATGAAGTTTGGTATGAATACTGTGAAACCTGTGAATGTCCCTTTGGCTTCCCATTTTAAGCTTTCTTCGGAATTATGTCCTAGTAGAAAAGAAGAAAATGATTATATGTCTCGTGTACCTTATGAAAATGCAGTAAGATGTTTAATGTATGTGATGGTATGTACTAGACTGGATATTTCACATGCAGTTGGTGTTGTCAATAGATACATGGAAAATCCAGGTAGAGAACATTGGGTAGCAGTGAAATGGGTGCTTCAATATCTAAGAGGCATAAGTGATTATTGCATCACCTTTGATGGTTGTAATGATATAGTCTGTGGTTATGTTGATTCAGATTTTGCAGGTGATGTGGACGAGAGGAGGTATACTTTAGGTTACGTCTTTACCCTTGCATGAGGATCCATTAGTTGGATGTCAAAGCTTCAAGAAATAGTTGTTTTGTCCACTACCGAGGCAAAATATATTGTTGTCTCACATGCATGCAAGGAGGGAATCTAGTTAAAGGGTCTTTTGGGTGAGCTTGGAAGGGTGCAAGACCATGTGTATATATTATGTGATAGTCAAAGTACTATCCATTTGGCCACAAATCAATGTTATCACAACAAGACTAAGCATATTGATATTAAGTACCATTTTGTGAGATACGTTGTTGATGGAGGTGGAGTAGCTCTTAAGAAGGTCCATATCCAAAAAAATTGTGCATATATGTTTACAAAACTAGTGTGGTTAGAGAAGATATTGTGGAGTTTGGATTCTCTTGGCTTGTCAAAAAATGGATGATTAAATTTGTTGGGCGATATCAGAAAATTGTTGTTCAGGTGGAGATGGTTGGAGGGTGACAACTCAAATCGACAGTTTCATCTCGATGATTACACTCGCTCCAAATTCCTCTAACACAACTACACGACTACAATTACCAAACGATTGGCACTCCGTCTCCCTACATAAGCTTGTTGTTGTTTGTTTAAATGATAAGCCTGCAAGATGCTCGCTGTAGACTGTAACCATGTTTCCTTTCTTCACTATTTTTATGACAGATAAATAAAGATATTATGCCCCCTAATTATATTTGTTGTCTACCATGCGATATATTTCGTTTCTCTTCCCATTAAACTCATTGTTGTGAAGGCCATTAATTCTCTATTCTGTAGACTAATTTTCATTTGGTTGCAGGCTCTGGAATCAACAAGTTGTTCCTTTTCTATTTATTGCAGTTCTAAACAAACAATGAAATGGGAATTTTATTTACTTCTGTGTAAGGTCAGAATAAGTACATGTTTCTATTTCTAGTATTTCATTGAGAGTCGTAGTCTACTTCGATCTTCATCACTATCTTAGTTAAATTCTCATCATTTTGTACACAATTTATTTTTTGGGTCCATAAAGAATACATGTATTCCATGATTTGTAATAGAGAAAACTTTTTCTTTGTAATGAATCAAGCTCAAAATGCATTAAATAAAAATTGGTATTCCATGGTCCCTAAGAGGCAATAGCTCTCTAGTTATTCATGTCTTGAAGAATCTAATTCGAACTTTGACCCATGGGCCATTTCAATTGGGTATGTGGGTGATTCAAGTTTGGTGTTGGTTATAGCTCTCAATTTCTGTTTGTACAATTTTTTATCCCTTGTTTTTTATATGCAAGAATAACTTTGGTACAATTTTTTATCCCTTGATTTTTATATGCAAGAATAGCTTTGGTGGATAATTTCATTAGATGTTGTCCTTTTTAGTTATGGTTGGTTATTTTTTCTTTGTAATTTTTGTTCTGAGTTATTAAGCAATTTTGCAACTCAAAATGAGAAATTACTGCCAAGACGTTGTTCTAAAAGACCCGACTGACTCACTATTTATTGAAAAGGTTGTGAGTTGGCCGAGTCATTCGTCATATTTTCTAAAAACTATTTTGACAGGGCTAAAACCTTTCTATAAAATGATTTTTTTGGGGATAATTTTCGCTCAACTTTTGATTTTGTGAGTGAGAACTAGTTCAACATCCCAATAGAGGGAAAACAAAGTGTTTAGCATGTGATAGAGATACTTTTTTGGATTAGGCAATGATTTAAAAACAAATCAAGTTTTATGCATTTTTTAAGGCTTTCTCCGTTGGTCGAGACTCGGAAACCCCAAATTCCCCACACTTGGGTGGTTACTCTGTTGGAATATTTTTCTGACTTGGTCAATTGTTTCTGAGTTCTTCCGAGGTCAATGTTTCAAGACCTAATGGAGTTATCCTTGAGCCCCAGTTTTACAATATTGTTGTTAATATTCAATTGATTTTATGGAAAAATGTAGGTGTTTACAAGATATAATAATGTTAGAAAAACCCTTGTAGTGGCCTTGCTTCAAGACATTTTATTTCCATGTTGTTTAGTATTATAGGATTCTTATGCCAACTCCTGTTTATTTGGTTTGTTATTTATTGGGATCCTTGGCATAGTAGCAACATTCATCTATTAATGTGATTCAGTACATAAAAAATACATAATGAAAAAATCCAATACGGCTTCAATACAAAAGTATACTTCTCATAGGTATCAAGCTCCTCCAAAATTGAATCCCATGGATAAGTGTGCAACAAACAATCCATTAGTTGCTATAACAACTCCTTAAATGTAAGGTGACCTCAACACATGTGCCTATAAGATGCGGGACACCCCTCAAATCATGCTAACTAATCCTATATAAAGTGGATCTATATAGATATATGTGCAAAGTGGGCAACAGTTTTTAAAACAAGCCCTTAAAACAAGGGTTCCCTCAAAGAATGTGCATGAAACTCTAGTCTATGGATTATGACCAAATCCAACTCCTTATTAGGTGTGGAAATAGCATGGATACATTAGAAAATACACTAAATCTCCTCAAAACCCTCAAAGCATGCCCAAAATAACAATGGAAGATAAATGTGCCAAAAGGTTTTCATCATACATTTCTCTTGTAGTAGAAATGGTTCAAATACTTGGGTTCATGACAAAATGCTAAAAAAAAGGTGTGTGTTTGGCCCCCAATTTAAAGTGCACTTGGAATTTGTGGTATGATTCCATAAGGTGTTTCTTTAATGTGGACAATAGTAGAACATTGTATTATTCTAGTGTAAGATTATATTAAGTTAGTGTCTGATGGGGTCATGTTAACATGTAATTATTTTTCTGGTTTGTTGGGAGAAGTATATATCAATACTAATATGGAAAAAATGCATGTTACGAATTTTGTTTGGTTAGATTGATAAATTTTTTTCCCAAGGTAGGATTTCTTTGCCTAAATGTTCTATGCTTTGGTATCTAGTATTTTAGATAATGTTTGGCAATGCATTATTTATAGTTTGCACCACAAGCTATTAAAACAATGCCATAACTAATGATAGTAGTTACCTTTCTGAAGACCCTGGTCTGGTATATGGTTAAGGATCCATATCCATTAGGGTTGAGGTTTGGTCTTGCAGGATATACATTATGAATGCCTCCACTCTCTTGATATTTAAAATCAAGAAAGAGAGCCTCTTTGTTGACATAGGAAATCTTATTTTGATTATAGAAAGTAGATTTTTGCAGATTGTGCAATATATTGGGGTAAACTACACATATATTATATTGTTTATATTTAACTTGTTTTAGTTGATCTCTTCAACCATCACCACAGGGGAAATTCTATATTTTTATGTTTGGCTTCCTTTTGATGGTTGAAGAGATTGATCAAAAAGTGTTGAATATAAACTTCATATGAAGTTTACTAGAAAGTCTTTCTCAATAACTTACTCAAAAATTTCCTAGCTGGGACTTGTCAGATGTTCCTCTTGCGAGCAAAGGAACATCTTACTTTGATTATTGAATTTTGCAGCTGATCAACATACTGTTGTGCAATATTTTCCATTTAATAATGTTTATAGTCAACGCGTTTCAACTGATCTGTTCAACTATCACCATGGAGGGGATTCTATATTTAATTTTTGGCTTTGATCATTGTAGTTAAAGAGATCAACCAAAATGTGTTGATTATAAACTTCAAATGTTGTTTACCCCAAAGAAATTACCCAAAACTTTCTAACTTAGGAGTCATTCAGTAAAACTTCGTAATTTGATTATCCCATCAACCATATTTAGCTTAAGAATAAGAATGGTCAACTTTCCATTGGCCATGCTCGAGTCAATAAAAATAGATTAAAAATAGATTAGAGAGATTACATGAAGAAATAGGCTAAATTTCTTAGAGATGGATTCTATATGACAAATAAGCTTAATAAAAAACTTGGGATGTGGATGTTGTCATCTTCTAATGATGTATTTGTTCATAATGATGGTGCTATAATCAGACTACTTGATAATGTATTTTATTTAGCTCAAGATTGGGTTGAGATTGTGCCACTATCCCTTTAATTATTTATATTAATCGTTGATACTTGATAAAAAATAAAGGTGAAGGAGGAGCTTGATACCAATCCTTCACCTTTATTATTGATCCTCCATTCTTGTGGTTGATTGGGATATTAATTCCCTTTAGTAACACTCATGCATTGATCCAAAATGGATCTAGGAAGGCCTAAAAATCAATGTTCTTGGAATCAGATGAAACCAACACCATTGCGTTGGGCTCGTCGCACCAATTCTGGCCATATAATTTTTTTTTCCAAAAATGGACACCGTATGCGAAAGTTATCGCATTCTGATTGATTTCTCAAACAAGAAAAAAATGTGAAAGTGAGAGTCAACAGTCAAATTGGCCGTACTGCTAATGTCAAAAGTACGTTAGTATGATGTGTCAAGTGACGTCAACATGACATCATGATGATTTCAGCAAGGACATGTGGCAACACGAAGAGGTGACACGTGCCACTCATTTTTGGCATTTTGAGGGATGACTTGGCACCATATGGAGGTGACACATGGAACTGTATGAATGTTGACACATGGAAACATGTGTCAGGATGTGGGATTGACATGTGGAACTGTATGAATGTTGACACATGGCGACATGTGTCAGGATGCGGGATTGACACGTGGTTGTATAAAAATGATGTGGCAGGGCTGACTGGGAAGATGACTGGTGTGATGACTGTGTGCTGACTGGACTGTATGGGCCAATCCAAAGGTGACACATGGCCCAATCACAAAGTGCCATGTTGCACCCCAGATTTGGCCAATGACGACTGGGTCAAAAATTTGTTACACTCCGCGGGATTTGACCTCCCGACCTCCACCTAGCCAGAGTCTTCGCAACCATCGGCGGACCGACCAGACTATATGTTGGGTCTTAACAATATACTGTCACATTTGTATTTTGTTTTGATTCCATGCAGAAGTTTTGGGATAAGACCGGTCGGTGGCGACTAGCACAATCGACCAATGCCACATGGAATCCATATGGCTAGGTAAAAGGGGCTGGACCAGAGGTTTTAGGGGGCCATCTCCTAACGCTTGGCCACATGTAGTGTCCCATGTTCCCAAGGGCCCATAGAAAAGGGGATAGCGTGCATATTTGCCAATTTTTGGGTTTTGAACTATATATTATGGATGTTTTTGGTTTTGAAGCCCGATTTTAATGGATTTTGGCCCTAAAAGAGGGGATCTGGGCCAAGGAAGAGGCCCAAATCATGGGGGGAAGTTGGATTTCGATCCCCAACTCCAAATCTACTTAACCAAGCCTATTTTCCATGGAAAAGGAGTGCAGAGACAACAAAATGATGAAGATTTTGGAAGCCTAAGCCATTTTTATGCAGGAAAGCCATTGAGGAGGCGAACTTTGGAGGCCATTTTTGGGAGCTACGCTAAACCTTTTTCAGTGCCGTCCATTGTGTTGGATTCTTGAGGTCGAGAATAACACAACCATAATAGTTTGTAATCTTTTTGAGATACTATTGACGGGCAAAATTGACCGTCCGTCAACTGGAAGAGTGGATCCGGTCTGGGGTTGTATAAATAACCCAAGCCGTTTGGGATAACCCACCCTGACGGGTTTAGCGGCTCCGTTAGCCGATCTAAGTCCTAAGAAAACAAAAGAAAACTACTCTAAATGAACTAATCTAAATAATTAAAACAAACTAATAAACAAATCTAAACTAATAATATATACAATTCACTACCTAAACTATAATAATTCTATGAAATTTAACATTCAACTATCAACTGAATCAAATCTTAATCACAAATGTACAATATTTATAAATTACAGATTTAGAAGAAAACTTGCAAAAATCAATTGCAAACTGTCCTATGACAGTGAAACTGCTTTTGATTTTTATAGTTTTATGAGAAAGAAATAGAATAAAAACTAACTATCTAAACTAAGCAAATAAAACACTAACTCTAACTACAAATCTAAACTATACATATATCTATCTAAACTATTTAAATAACACTAATAAGATAACCTGTGATAACGCTTTCCAATTTGTCCTGTGTAATGAATCCAATTTAGCTGTTCGATGGGAGGAAACTCGCATCAATCCTCTACCAGCCTCTAGTAAATAGTAAGCAGCAGTGCTCTTTTGAATATCGATAACAGAACAAACAAGACATAAAGTTACAACAATCTTATAATTTACAAATCATAACATTTAGATAAATCTGCGTGCAAGGATTTGTACAAAACGATTCAATTAACGAAGAAGAGAAATCTGTGATTCATTAATTGAAATGAAGTAATTGCTGTACTTTTAAAATAGGAGAGATCAGATATGGATAGCACATTAAATCAAATCACATCAACATGCAATAAATTACGATAGCTAAAGTAGTCTATAATCAACTGCAAAATGATATGAATAAAACTTGAAACAAAAGTTTGATATATTGAAAGCGAAAGTTGTTACAAGACATCAACTTTCATCTCAGTCTGTATCATAATTCCATAGTCTGGTTCTCCCACAGTGAGGATGATGGGATTATTAAAAAAAATGACAAGTATTTAAAGACCTCCCACAAGGTAAAACATCCTTGTGGGAGTTATCAAAACAATTACAGGAAATCTGGAGATAATCTCCCAAGTCTGACTAAACTAACCACCTAAAATAAAAACATATCCAAAGTATCTCCCAAACTGCTAGAACATGCCCAATTGATCATGGTAATTCATATGTACCTGAACAAGGACAATAATAGACAATATTAGAGGATATTTTATTAATAAAATTGACAAAAATCTAATTTCTAAGACTAGCTACAAAATCTTGCGATTCTGTAGCTGGTCTAAATTGGACACAGAATCATTTCAAAATCAATTCAAATCTTAAAAAATTTATTCAAACTATTGAAAAATATTTGATTTCTAAAAGCATCATTCAAATCGACACTTGTATGCAAATTGAACAAACTAAATCGTATTCAATCAAATGATAACAGAGATGGATACACTCTGTTTAATTCGTTATCACCTATTCGGGTCAACAAAATATCTCATATAATTCGACAGTAATGAAATTATTTTCATGAACCAATTGAAATCGACACAAATATTTGCTTCAGTTATCAACAAAATCATTGTCGAATCCAAATGAAATCAATAGGATCGTTTTTCAAATTGATATAACTGTATTAACATATACAAACGATCATGCTATTTGCAAACCAAACGAAAACTTGTATGTAAATTGAAACAAATGAAATCGTAAATGAATTAATCAGTTGATAACAGGATATGTGGGATTTGTCAAACGTTTGTTATTTCCAATTGGGAGGAGACAGAATTGATTGACAGTCAACGAAATCATCACTTGAATCAATTTTAAAAACGAAATATTAGCCGAGTTTTTTCATACGAATTCAACAGAGACGAAATATGCCGATCTGAGCTTAACAAAATCGTTTTTGAAAATCAAAAGCAACATAGCAGCATCAAATCTATTTTCGATATCAATCAAACTCATACACACAATTGTGCTAACTCAGGACACACAACAATCAAATCAAAACGAATCGAAACAGTTTGGGTTTGACACAATCATTATGAATCAACACAGTTCCACGAATTTGGCGAATAGATCTTTTGCACAGGTAGAATGTAATTTAAATCCAAACGAGAATGTTGATTCAATACAAAACATGGTCATTTTTCTAATTTAATAGACTACATTGTATTTATCAAACCAATCCCTAATAATGATACATTACACTCATAAAAGATCATACCAATTCAATCTTACAAAATCATTTCAAAATCAAATCATAAGAACTAAATCAGAGCCGATGACATCCAACCACAACAAAATCGTATTAAATCAAAACATAACCGTGTTCTAATTTTAGCATAAAAATCTTCTGTACAGGTCAGATGCAAACAAAATCCAAGCGAAAACAAACCCCATTGATTTGGTTAATTCAAACCAACAGAATTATTCAAAATGAATCAAACCCAATGAAAACCAATCAATTGCTAAACTGGGCACGACCAAATCGCATAACCAAATCATAACCATATTTGACTTTAGTAAAATGAATCTACTGTACAGGATCCACAACATAACTATCTTTGATAATCAAACTATGACAGAGTCATTTCGAATAATGAACAGAGCTAATTGAAAACCAAAACCCAATTCATTATATTAATCCTAGCAATTCATAAAACGAAATTGATATTGAAATTCATACCTGGATAATCAGAAAACAACTCGGTCACGATAATTTGGAATTGACGAAGGCTGTTGCCGATTTGACATTTCTGAATACGATCGAACCAATGGTTTTTTGTTTCTTGTCATTAGCTTGGAACTTGTCCCTTTCTCTCGACAGTACTATAATTTGGTTTTACAATGATTTGATCTTTGACTGTAACAAGGGAACGTCGGTATAGTAGCACTCTAGCCACACATTGCATTGGATACATGATGTCTGTTCGGGCTTCGAAATTGCAAGCAAGGGTTTGTTTAAATCACCGAGGGTTTCATTATGTAGCCTGATTCCTGGGTAATTAGGATTGTTCTTTAGGCACGGGGGAAAATTAGATACACAGTCATAGGGTTTCTTGGAGCATAAGCCATGGGAATAAGGGTACTCTCCAGCTAGGAAGCGCTCGATATCGGAGTCCGAGTCCTCGCTCAGAACTATGGGCTTTTGATCGACATTTGGTTTAGGTTTATTCCAGGCAAGTCTCGATATCAATCGAGCATTCTTTTTACCCTTGCTATTGACAGTAGGGTTACCCTTGACTTTCTTACTCACAGGCTTCTTTACAGCCTCAGTCTTGTTTGTTACGATGTCAGGTAGATCGATATCAGGGAAAACAGAGGGTTTGGCAGGGGGTAGAATGACATGGAAAGGCATGGGTGGCCCAACCATAGTCTCACTGACCACAAACTTGTCGATTTGGACAGACTCTGAATCAACAAAGCCGTTTTGAGATAGAAAGGCTTGCCAATTATCACCATGAAGGTTTAAATGGTGAACGACGATGAGTCTAATCAAGCCATGGAGAAACAAGCTGCTATCAGCCTTCTCGCATTTGAACCTCTTAGCCATTTTGTAAAGACTACGCTAGAAGTAAAATGGCATGTTCAATGGATAGCCCATGAAATTCATTAACAGTCGAAGGTGATAAAGAAAAACCAATCCATACCGACCTTCACAGGTCACAAATTGTTTCACCATTATCAAAAGATCGTGCCACCTGGGTTTAAGTGTGGAAATAGGCACACCTTTGTCACAGGATGTAACCTTTCATGATATGAATAGCAAAGGCCACGAMACTTCGTCGACTTTGGAGTTTTAAAACCATCGCTGGCCTGTGGCTGCCAATCTTGTAGCAGAGCTTATGAATTCTTCATTGAGTTCAAGCTGAATGTCACCTACTTTATCCCTACACCCATCAAAGGTGAGGGTGAATTTTTGTGCAACCGTAAGGTTGAAGCCCTCGAAACTYTGTATAAACGCGAGCCAACCACTATCCTCTAAATCCTTACAGGCATCGTCGAACAGTAACAGAGCTTGACTACCATTTGGCTCTATTCGCACCACCGGTGCCATAGAGAGGAGCACATGGTGAGTGATGTGAATGGGCCAGGGTTTGAACACAACTTACGCAGGGGCAGAACGCTCACAGGATTACCCGAAACTAGCAAAGGTGAAACAAGGATAGAGGAAGACATTAATGACATATCGTGCGAAGGTGGTGGAGCTAGTTCATTACATGAAAAACAGTCATATCTACAGTACAACCGCCGGCGCAAATAGCTATTCAACCCACTATGAAATTAACAATTATGCCATAGGTTAACAATTATGCCATTTAATTAACCAATGAAATCTATGGTAAGTGGATTAAACATTTGCGCGAGCAATAATATTAGCATAGTTTTAAAACCAAAGCAATTGAATCAAAATGAATACCAAGGGTCCGATCATATGAAACATGTGTTATGTGAAAAGATTTATACCAATGGTCTAACCATAACACCAATGTTTTCATGAAACCAATATGTCAAGAGAATCGATTAAAAACTACAGAAATCAAACCACCAATGCATCACAAACTCAATTAAAAGAATATCATCACAGTCTTGTAAAACAGAGTCATATTAACAAATAAAAATGCCAAATGAATAAGGATCTTGGAGTCTTGTCAATTGTATAACGATAAGTAAATTGGAAATGCTATGGGCATATCGACAAGAATGATTACAACAATTCAACGACGATTTTAATGTGACTTCGAAAACCAAGTTTTCACGCTTGCAGTCGTGAAAACAAGAACAAAGGTAAGTGTGCAAATAGCACAAAAATAATAGTGTTATTTTATTCAAAGATTGTGACAAAAATCAAGAGTTGCAAAACACTGGTGTAGGCAGCTTATAAGGATAGGATAAAAATGTGAATTGGCTTCCAATAGATACTTATGATGTAATTTTTCAGCATTGAAGATTAATAAGAAAGCCTTCCTGACTGAGACAAAGGCCCAGAGACATAGGCAAACTTGTGCCAAACTCTGTTATCAAGCTTGATGTTATGGTTTGTTGTTCCTTTTGTTTTCTTTCTGATCTACTTTCTTTATGATGGCTGCAATATTCTTGCATTAAGATCTTCTTCTTTTCTTAATTCCTAAGTGGTAATTTAACACATGCTTAAAACTCAACCAAGTCTTTTAAAGATCATTTTTGAATCATGTGGTATGAGAGCACGTTAACAATTGGTTGTTTGAGTTTACATGATTACCAGGGAAAATCTAAGTTGTGGTGAATGAGAGCTTCTAGAAGGGTATCCTAAGATTAGATTTAGAAAGAGGACTTCTCAAAGTGAGAAGTTGGCATCTGAAGAAGGAATGTCTCAGAACGATATTGAGTTGCAAAAGACTTTATTTTCCATGTCAGAGATGGTAAAGGTGTTATATGATGATTACTTGGAATAGAAGAGGCCTTTTCAAGGGGAATCATCAAAACAAGACAAAAGTGAAGAAGGAGAGGACCCTCCTAAAACTTCTCCTTCACCTCATTCATCTCCATCTTCTTCTTCTTCAAGTACAAGTTCAACTTATACCACAATAAGACATTCTCATAAACATAATCATGATATGCCATTACTTAATCTTGATGTAAAATTCGAATTTCCCATGTATGATGGGGAAGTCAATGCTGAGAGGATTGATAACTGGGTTATACAGATGGAAGTTTATTGCAGTGTGCAACAAATCAAAGATGAGGCAACCCAAATCAAATTCACCATGCTTCGTCTTGCAAGCACAACACTCATCTGGTGGCAGAGTAAGTTGCAACATGGTACTCAACAAGCTGGTAATGTATTTCCATCACGGAAAGATTTTGTTTTTGCACTTAGAAAGTAATTTTATCCTTTGGGTTATAAGGAAAAGGCTTTAATTCAATGACAAAGTATTAAACTAAGAAAATGACAAATGGTGCAAGAATACATAGATGAATTTTGTAAGATGGAATTAATGTTAAATATTCCATTGCATACACAAGAAACTATTATGAATTATATAGGAGGTTTACCTGCACATATTCGTAACACTGTATTTATGTTTGGACCTACTAATCTTGATGAGGTTTCTATCCAAGAAATATATATTGAAGCAGGGAAAACAAGAGTTGGTGTATCAGGGGAATCGTCTTCAAGGAAATAAGACAAAAGAAAGGGGAATGGAAAGAAAGCAAATTCAATGACAATGAAGGAATGCAAGCTCTCTTGCAAGCATTGCAAGAAAGAAGGGCATGATGAGGACCATTGCTGGCAATTGCATTTAGAGAAGAGACCAAAGTGGTTCAAAGAGAGGAAAGGGAGGCAAACAATTGCAAAAACAACATGACCAATAGACTTGGGGTATGATTCAGGTGATGAGACTAAAATCATAGCAGTTGGTTTGATAGGTAAAATTGGTGATGGTTTTGATTCAAGATGTAAATTGTTTCATATAAGGGTCATCATGAAACACACTAAGATCGATACATTGATAGATAGTGGATCTCAATCTAACTTAATTTTAGAGGAAGTGGTTAAGAAATTGGGATTGATAACTAATTTACATCATAAACCTTACTCACTTAAATGGATAAACAACCATCATAAATTTCACATAACAAAGCAATGCACTTTAAGGTTTGAAATTTCATCAAAGTTTGTGGATGAGGTAACATGTGATGTGGTGCCACTAAATGAATGTGGAATGGTCTTAGGCATCCATTATTTATACGATCTCAAAGAAATCTTCTATAGGGAACATAATCAATATCACTTAACTAAATAATACAATGAATATGTTGTACATGCTCATCACTTAAAATCAAATCAATCTCTTCAAACAATGGAACGATTAAGGAAGAAAACTTATGCAAGCAACACACCTATAATTGTGCCAACTAAAATAATTGATCTTAAGCATGAACATGAGATGGTTGTAGGATGGGAATTCAATCATACTTTGCTTGAAGATAAGTTAATTTCATGCAAGGACATCAAACATATTGGTTCAATTGCAGTCATATTTCTGATGTTATCACTACTAATATTTTCTACATGGATGGTAGTGGATTCAATAAGACATGAACGAGTTCAAGTGGCTAACAATATGTTCTCAGTTTTCATGGTTGTTTTGAAATTGATTATGATGTGACAGGTGCACATGATAGATTTTAAAGACAAAGGACAATTGGGGAGGCCTATCCCACACTTGATGACTAGTTAATATCCTTTTGGAGGACCAAAAGGTCTTAGTGGGGAGGCATGATCCAAAATGGATCCAGGAAGGCATAAAAATCAAATTTCTCGGAATCATATGAAACCAACGCCATTACGTCAAAATCATCACGCCAATTCCAACCATATATTTTTTTCCAAAAATGGACACCGTATGCGAAAGTTATCATGTTCTGATCAATTTTCCAAACATGCAAAAAAAGTCAAAGTCAAAGTCAATAGTCAAACAATCCGTACTGTTGATGTCAACAGTATGTCAACATGATGCCATGATGATGTCAGTAGGGACACATGGCAGCACGAGGAGGTGACATAAGTCACTCATTTTTGGTGTTTTCAAGGCTGACTTGGCATCGTACAGAGGTGACACGTGGCTCTGTATGGATGCTGACACGTGGTGACAGGTGGCAGGATGTAGGCTCGACAAGTGGATGTATGGACGTGATGTGGTAGGGATTATTGTGTAGGATGACTGGGCAGATGACTGGTGTGTTGACTATGTGTTAACTGGATTGTACGGGCCAATCCATAAGTGACATGTGGCCCAATCATAGGGTGCCATGTGGCACCCCGGATTTGGCCAATGACGGTTGGGTAAAAAATTTGTTACACTCCGCAGGATTCGACCTCCCAACCTCCCCCTAGCCAAGGTCTTCGCAACCACCGGTGGACCGACCGAACTATACATTGGGTCTTAACCATATACCGACACATTTGTGTTTTGTTTTGATTCCGTGTGAAAGTTTTGGGATAAGCTCGATCAACGGGGACTAGCCTGATCGACTAGGGCCACATGAAATCCATATGACTAGGTAAAAGGGGTTGGATCGAAGGTTTTAGGGGGCCGACGCCTAACACTTGGCCACATAGCGTGCCCCATGTGCCTAGGGGCCCGGAGAAAAGGGGCTAGCATGCATATTTGCCAATTTTTGGGTTTTTAACTATATATTATGGATTGTGTTTGTTTTGAAGCTTGATTTTAATTGATTTTGGCCCTAAAAAAGGGGATCTGAGCCAAGGAAGAGGCCCAAATCATGGGGGGGAGTTGGATTTCGACCCCCAACTCCAAATCTACTTAACTAGGCCCATTTTCCATAGAAAAGGAGTTCAGAGACAACAAAATGATAAAGATTTTGGAAGCCTAAGCCATTTTTATGCAAGGAAGCGAACTTTGGAGGCAATTTCTGAAAGCTACGCTCAACCTTTTTCAGTGCCGTCAGTTGTGTTGGATTATTGAGGTCGAGAAGAACACATACAAACCAGTTTGCAATTCTTTTGAGATACTTTTGATGTAATTTTGTAGCATTGAAGATTAATAACAAATCCTTCCCCACCGAGACAAAGGCCTGGAGACATAGGAAAACTCGTGTCGAACTCTGTTATCAATATTGATGTTATGGTTTGTTTTTCCTTTTGTTTGATTTATGATCTGCATTCTTTATGATGGCTGCAATATTCTTGCATTAAGATCTTCTTCTTTTCTTAGTTCCTAAGTGGTAATTTAACACATGCTTAAAACTCAACCAAGTCTTTTAAAGATCATTTTTAGATCATGCATGAAGCAAGAGAAATTTCATATATAAAAACTAATGGCCACGTGAATGGGATGGAATGATCGATAAATTTTTTTATTTCATGAAAATACCATTGAAAGTCCGACGGTTGGTTCGTCGAAATTCCAATGAAAAGTTTTGTCACGGGCTGTCGGAAGTCCAACGATTGGTTCATTGGAATTCCTAGCATGTTTACTACAAGTGATTCCTAGCATACATCAACAACGATTAGAAAAATAAAAACCTTAAACTTTTGTTATGTCTTCCAAAATATATATGACAAGGCTCCAAGAGGAGAGACTCCTTGCAACTCCAACCATGACTACAAATGGAGAGAGTTACTTTTAAAATATAGTTTAGCTTCATGTCCTCTTACAAAAACATAATAATTGTTTTCCTAGATACACTAGTCTCTCCAAGAACAATGAAAAAATAGTCTTGGAGTCTTCTAGATCCATGCTTGTCTCCAAGAGAAACAATACAATAATGCTAACTCATAACCAACTCATGTGACAAGTCAAACAATGATAAAATAATGAGTGGCTATGCCATATAACTCCTCCAAAGGTGGGTGATTCCTTATTAAAGGGAATGAATTAATAATCATTTTCCTAGATCCACTAATCTCTCCAAGAACAATGAAAAAATAGTCTTGGAGTCTTCTAGATCCATGCTTGTCTCCAAGAGAAACAATAAAATAATGCTAACTCATAACCAACTCATGTGACAAGTCAAACAATGATAAAATAATGATTGGTTATGCCATGTAACTCCTCTAAAGGTGAGTGCTTCCTTCTTCAAGGGAATGAATCAAGAAATATTCTTCAAGGTAGCACGTGTGGCCTCCATAATTGGGACGTCCCATCCATATGTGTGAAAATATGTGCAATGAAACCTCCAAGAGTGGGTGTCTCCCTATATCTAAGGTATGTACCAAGTAAAACCTCATAAATGGCATGTGTGGAATTTTCAAGGGTGGATGTCCCATCAAGTAACATGAACATGTATGCCATAAATACATCAGAGGATGGATTTGACCTGTAAGAAGTGAGGTGGAATGCCATAAATGTAACCATATGCTAGAAATAGTCCCTCGGGGTAAGGATGTCTCTTCAACAACCTCCATAAAATCACCACCTTGGTGTAACGGTCCTACAAATGCGTGTAAATGACTAGATTCAAAGTAGGGGGAGTCAAAAAACTAAGAAATGATGCCAATCCACGAGCCAATTCATCATGATGCTCAACAAACTCCAATAAGAAGGGGATGGCCACATTAAAATAACAATAAAATAATCCCATGCCTCAACATGTGTGCCATCAATATTAAAACAAGGGAGTTCTCCTCTATTAATGGTGGTCTTCATCATCAAGAATTAATCCATGTGCCAAGAATATCCAATCAATCAAGGGAATACATGTACAAAGGGCTCCAAACAAGTGAAAAATATGTAAATCTAGTCGTTGAAAGGGATAAATCCATATAGAAATGTGTGATCAAGGGGAGTGCTCAACTATACTCAAGAGAAAATGATCTCAAGATGATAATCCAATGGCAAGTAAGCCCTAAAGTGCTAGGGAATTTTTCTTTAAGAACCACCATACATCACCATGTGTAACCCCCTTGGAGTGTTATATCATCATAAAATTGGGCCAAAAGTGAAGATTTTTCCAAGTGAGCGATATCAACCATATAACTATGAAATTCAAATGTATAATAGAACCCAATGTGTTAGGGAAACTAACCTCCATAAAATTTGTAACACCCTGACATATAAAGCATGTCCAAAACCTAGTCATGCGATGACTAGAATAACATCAGAAAAGGGGATCATGTGGAACACCCTATCCTAGTGACAAACCAATAATATACACTACCATGCACAATCACTATAATGATCCAAGAACACTATAATTCCATGTCACTACCTCACATCACCGTCATCCAATCCCTTTGGGGGGATAGAACCATCATACATGAACAAAACTGTAGCACTCTCTAGATGAACAAGTCTACCAAGGAAACACCATGATGAGGTAGCATGATCCATAACCATTAAAGTATATATTAAGAGGATGATCCATCATTCAAATCATGCAAAAAAAATAAAACCAATAGATAATCTATGACCACGACAATCCAACAAGGAGAAAATGAGCCTCCTCCTCCAAGACACGATCCCATAAAACCACAATACATTAAAACTCTATATGTACCATGGTTCAAAGCCATCCATTGTGATGAAAATCACAAGTGGAACCTCATGACATGTGAGGTGTAATACAATCCATTCTTGGTAATCATATTCAATATCATACTCCAACCCATTCATTTGATTCTTAGCTGCCATTTCTGTATGCCTTATGTAAGCTTGTGGAATACTATAACGTGGTTTTGCACCACTCAAACTTCCTTGTGCTTCATAATAACAAAAAATTGGTCTATGCAATGTTAGTTTGATATTTTTCCTTCTCAAATTATGAGACAAGGAAGTATGCCCATACATGCGAACAGTGAGAAAATCCACTAGAAAATTATTGGGTTTTCCTGCTTCTTCTGCTCTTGGAAAACACTGAAACAAAATCCTATCATAGTCTTGGAACCCTTGGTCACTACCTTCAAGAAAATAGGAAGTTGTTGCAGTGGATCCAAAGGGTGTGGTTACATCTTCATTGCACCATATCCCTCTTCATAACATATATAATAATAGATGATCTATGCAACTGCAATAGTAGTTTTGTAACAACTGGTGTTACTTTGGAAACCTACATGTGAGATGTCATTTCCTATTTATGTGATAGATATTGTATAGACTTGGATTAGCAATGGGATAATTTATTTATGGCACATTTAAAATAATATGCATGAATATAATACACCTACTTTTATATTAACATTATTGATTTACCTTGTATTTGGAACTGAATCTTACGATGACATTCTAATTCATGAACACGATACATTTCTCATGAATATGGACTGTTACCACACAATACCACACCCAAATATGTAATTCCAACACCTCGGTGAAGACTTTTCGAATTAGGAGGTTGTACATTGTCACCTCACCCATTGTCCTCCACACTTTAGATTGAGGAAGAGGTTAATAGCCAAGGGGGGTTTCCCTATTGGTTACTAGGTTCAATTCTTGTAGTATAGAGAGGAAGTAAAGATAAACTAGAAACAATGAAAATGAAAATGGAAAAAATGGTTTGGTGTGATGAATGAAAGGGAGTGTAGTGCCTTATTTATTTGGGATATGGATCCATTTAATAAATTTCATAGGGTGTTCTAAAGTGGATTAAGAGGTAGCAGGAAATCAATTGATGTGCACAACTGTTAGCCTTAACCTCAAGGGAATTCTAAATATGGTTAGGGACTATAAGAAACCAATTTGACATGACATATAGTAGCCCTAAATTGGTGGTTGAATGTTACAAAGATGTGATGGAAATGGTCTATCTAGATCCACAACTCAAAACAACAAATATAGGTGGCCCCTACCAAATACTTTCCACATATATGCATAATCAAGTGATGTGGAAGACATAATGTTTCTATATTGAAGGTAAATGACACAAAATGAATATGAGGGAGAGGGAATGAATCTAAACCTTAGTCAATCCTAATTTCCAATTAGGTAGGTGTACATCTGTAATGTTCCCAAGCCAAGAAGCCAAGAACATTGCATTTTTCATGTGATTTTTAAACGTTTTCTAGTTGTGGCATTTCATCAAACACTTTGTAGTCTTAAGTCTCATGAGTTGTGATAGGGTTTATACTAATGGTTGATGTGTGTTTTCAGAAATAATCAACATAAATATAAAAATGGAACATACCTCAACAAGATGAAAGATCAATCAATACAATAGATAACCCAAAAACACCTCAGATATGATATTATTCATAATAGAAGAAGATCCTGATACAATGGATCTATAGATCTGGTACAATATAGCTAATAGCTAGTAGAAATATGAATACAAACCTCAAGCAATGATAAATAAGAGAATATAGAAGCCTCCAAAGGCCCCAAGACTACAATAGATGAATAAACAGATGAGATCCCTGCCTCCTGAAGTGCCGAACCCAAAAATAAATTTACGCCCTGCTGGAAAGCTGACTACACCCAAAATTCGGCCATGCTGCTAGAAGCCTCCAAATACCCTGAAAATGGATGGAGGTGTAGATCAGGCCAATACCAAACCACTGGTGAAGTCTCAAACTAAACGGTGAAGGTATGACCCTCCAAATAAACAATCCCCTAATTGGCTTGCGCCCTCCTGGATGATTGAAGACCCAAGAATTCGGCCCTCTATGAAGATGGCCTCCAAACCCTCTAAAAAATATACCAAACTGTAGATCGGGCTATTGGAAACCCCGTGGTAGAGTCTTGGTCTGAATGATAGAGATCTGACCCTCCAAATGACTGAATCCTCAATCAGTGGTGCGCCCTCCTCTCTCTAAACATGTACTGAGCTCCAATAAATAAGATAACAGAGAAACCTTCTCTAGAATAGGCTAGAAAAGGTGTCGTAGTCCATACGAATAATACCCATAAGTCTATTTGCTCTGAATCCTCCTCCTATCCCTGGAACGAAATCCTGTCCTCAAGATGGTGCGCCCTTCTATTGGAAACCCTCCTGAAACTGTGTCCTGGCTCTCTCTGAACTTGTGGTTGATGTAGAACCCCTTTGAGGCTGAGTATATCTGATGTAGAATGGTGAGGGAGGAATATTCCACCTCTGTGACCAATCTTGGATCAAGATAGGTGGGATATTTCACTACTGATTTGATCTCTAGGGTTTGTTAAGTCAAAATCCTCAAAACCCCCAAGTGCATGGGCTCACTAGAAATAAGCCAGATATCAAATGATAAACAACATGAATGAGATAATAGAGGCCCCTACCTCTCTTTTATCCTCCCTATTCAATGTCTCTCCAAAGTGACTTTTACTTTATTTAATTATTAATTAATTAATTAAATCACTTTAATGAATTAATTAACCAATTTACCTATGAAAAGTAGTTTATCTCTCCTTGTGGCTTCCCTGGCCACTGAAATTCACTTCTCATCATCCTATCCTATAGTGTTGTTCCTCCTGATTCCAATGAGCTATTACACCAATAGGTTCCTCCAAGTATTATGACCAATATGACCTCCTTCGTGAATTTAATTAACTTATAGCCCCAAATAACTCAAAATCACGAAAATCGTCGGAATGCAATGAAACCAAAGCCAAGCTGTGAGGAATGGATCATAATGATGAAATAATATGAGCGATGCAAGATGAACCCTAAAATACCCCTCAATAGTCGTTGTACTCACTATAACCTCCATTTGGCTACTCTGGTCATCATAACACTCTGTAATATAATGATGTCCCAAAGTGGGGACATTACAGTCCTCCCTGCTAGAATATTGCTTGTCCTCAAGAAATAACTGAATCAATCCATATATAATAGATGGGTCCCATTTCCACCTGTGGGACACACTGTAGGATCCACCCAAAGTTGAACTATCACGCACCCTATCCCCTGGGTCCCATATCAGGACGTGAACTGTAATACCATGTGAAGCATAATCTTGAAACATATCAACACCATGAGTCTCCTGCACATGACACATGGCCTCATCTGGGAAGGAGTCCATCCTCCAAGTCCATACCAATACCAACACGGTCTACACCAAGTGCACCTACTGCTGCCATAGTGAGGTACTACAAGACCTCCATGAATCAACCTCACGTGACGTGTTGTCCTCAATGCTGAATCTCAATGGAAAGTCAAAATAACTTTTCCTTGCAAGGGTTCACTTGCCTCCACTAGTCAATGAAATGCTCAACCCTGCAATCCCTAGGTCCCATGATAGTCTCTGCCAAAGATCACCCCACTGGTGCTGCACTACTCTGATCACGACTTTCTGCTCCCTATATACATACTGGATCCACCACTCCTCGATCCTCAAGCTGGAATACCTGTGGAAACTGGACTTGCTGTCCAGAAGATGCATCAGTAAAAATACCTCTATGGAAGTAGTGTCTGTTCAAACATCTCCATACTCGATCATGGGGATCAAAAGGGAGAAAATATGNACTACTCTGATCACGACTTTCTGCTCCCTATATACATACTGGATCCACCACTCCTCGATCCTCAAGCTGGAATACCTGTGGAAACTGGACTTGCTGTCCAGAAGCTGCATCAGTAAAAATACCTCTATGGAAGTAGTGTCTGTTCAAACATCTCCATACTCGATCATGGGGATCAAAAGGGAGAAAATATGTTGCTCCATAAGACAAGCCCTTGCAATCCCCCTCAAAATCAAGCTCTCTGGCACAACCTGGGTCATCATAAGGTGAAACAACCTACTAACAAAATGGATTCCCGGATCCCATGGAAAACTTGGAATTTTATCACTTCCAATCCCCACTAACTGCTCTTGTGTTTGATCATAGTCAAAATCCCTCCATGCTCATCCCCATGATAATTTTTATCTGTGTCACCCTCTGAGATGTCTGCTATCCCATGACCTAAGATGCTTACCAACATGCACAAAGTCTCAACCATATGCCTATGATGATCCACTCCTATCTTGTTGTGTGCCGTAAAAGCACTTCAGTCAGGTGGTCTCAGCCTAGCAACTCTCCATGTCCTCTACCACTGTCTATCTCCCCTGATGTTGTTGTCAATGATGAAAATGTCGGGCAAGGCTAACAGAAACATTTGTAACTGACTGTAGGACTGGAAAGTATCATATGCTTTGGTCAATCCCAAGGATTCAACCAAAATCTCGTCCACCAGTACCCATGGTAAATGCTCACCTGTAGTCATCACTGAACCCCAATCATCAGGTACCACCGGGGGTAAATCCTCCAACTGCTGGTCAACCACTCTCCATCCCTCATCTCTCATGCAACTTCTCATACTATGAAGGTGGTATCTCAGAACTATGTGCTGCTGCAAAGGAGAGGCATCTCCATTCTCCACTAAGTGTGTCTCCCCCCTACAATCTAATACATCCCTCTGAATCATTGTACACCTTTGCATGTATCTGTGAACTATCACTCACCACTATATGCTCCTGCATACTCATGTAATCTTCTGTATACTCCTGCAACATCATGGGTCTTGGGTGTAATACTGGGTCAACCTCTACATGAAGGTCAACCACTCCTGGGACACAAATGAAAGTGTCCTCCAAACTTCCCCTAGCTCTAGAGTTCCCATGCGTATGTGAGTGCTCGATTGTATCAAATATCCTCGTGGAGGGTAGCTTATGCGCCTCTAGATCATAACTCTCCATAGTCATCAGTGATCCTGGGTAAGCCTCATGCTCATCCATCAAATGGAACTCCTATGCTAAACCACCAACATCCTCTAGCAATGTGGCTGAAGGATATATCTGACTCTCTGCTAAGATAGATGTAGTGGACCTTTGTCGAATCTCCTCTGATCTAGACACTGATTCTTGAAGGGATACCTATGTGCCTTTCAAGAATCCTTTTGTTCTCTCTAAATCATAAGTGAGTATGTCCACCTCTAACTTCTACTCCCTCAGGACCCTGTGATACATCTCTCCAACCCCCAATAGATAGTCTCTGTCCATCAACAACTACTGGTAGTCGGTCCTCATCATAGGCACTCTCTCCCTGAGAGTATGAAAGTCATCTATGGAAAATACCCCATCTGAACTATCATGTGCCATTGATGCCTTCTAGCAACAATCGACCACCGGTGCATGTGTTTCATCATTGCACCTAGTGGCTACCATGATCATGTCCTCAATGACTCTCAACTGTCCTTCCAAGTAGCGTGACTCCTGATCACAATCATGCTGAGGTGCTACCTCATGACCCTCACTGCTAGTGTCAACCCTAGAATCCCCAAAATCACTCTCTGCAAAATATAGAGCATTTAACTGCCCCCTATCCACTGTTCTACTGGGTTCTCTTGTATGCAATTGCACATCATCACCAACTACTAGCTCCCTCTGAATCACACCGTATCTTGTATGTCCAGCTGTATCCTCCTGTGCACTCACCCTGCTACTATCATCTATGCTTGGATCCCATACATATGTGTCTAGACACATGCTATGGTCATCTTGACCAATAAGGAGTGCATCTACATCACTGCCGACCCGTCTTGGAAGCAACTGTCCCATCAAATTGTTAGTCTCCCCAACTTGATCGAACAATGAAGTCTCCAAAAGAAGTGACTCACTCTCCTCATACTGATATGCATGTGTAAGGTCACATGTCTACACGTCATGTCTCTCCTCCTGGGTCTATGGATCCATATGTCCCTGGTGTGCATCCCTCACACACGGATCCTCCATCATATCTGAAATTCCACTGATATCCTCATGTGTCATGGCTATCATGGGTGCCTGAAAAGATGACAAATGCGTCACGGTCATCATAGGAAGCTCATTAGGTCTAGGTGCTAACACGTGTGAATCCCCACTAGTGTCACCACTCTGCTAAAGTGTAAGGTCATCAACACTATGTGATATGACTGCTAAAGCACAGGTGCTATCATCCTTTCCATCCAACTGTCCCTCCAATACGCAAGGGTCACCATATTCCTCAAGCGCGCAAGAGTCACTAGCCTCTGTGCAAGAGTCATTAGCATCATCAAACTTCTCCAAATAAGAATATACCACTGTATCCTCATACACCTCATCATCCTCACTGTCATAATGCATCTCAATAATGTGCCTCTTACCTTTACCCCTACATCTATGATCTAGCTCCCAAGGTAGTTTGTAGTTGTAGCAAAGTTTTGTGCTCCTAATGGGTGTGGGGTTAATCTGTGCTTCCCTCCATATAACTGTTCTAGATATGTATCCCTCTGTTATGTTGACCCAAAATGTAACCTCATCTTTTCTCCAACTAGGATTGTTTATGGATAGAAACTATTGGAATGTTACTTGAGCCCTAAACCCCTCACTAAGGGCGTAGTATTCCCATTCACAACGTACATTCTCTCTAGAAAAGTCCTTAATATCCATCTCCATTGTATTTCTACATGCGCTAATCCCCACCAGATGGGAGGATCAATGCTCTGATACCACTGTAATGTTCCCAAGCCAAGATGCCAAGAACATTGCATTTTTCATGTGATTTTTAAACATTTTCTGGTTGTGGCATTTCATAAAAAACTTTGTAGTCTTAAGTCTCATGAGTTGTGCTAGGGTTTTTATTGATGGTTGTTATGTGTGTTTTCATCAATAATAAACATAAATATAGAAATAGAACATACCTCAACAAGATGCAAGATCAATCAATAGAAGAGATAACCCAAAAACACCTCAGATCTGATATTATTCATAATAGAAGAAGATCCCGATACAATGGATCTGCAGATCTGGTACAATATAGCTAATATCTAGTAGAAATATGAATACAACCCTCAAGAAATGATAAAGAAGAGAAGATACAAGCCTCCAAAGGCCCCAATGATACAATAGATGAATTACCAAATGAGATCCCTGCCTCCTGAAGTGCCAAACCCGAAACTAAATAAGTTAGGCCTTGCTGGAAAGATGAATACACCCAAAATTCAGACCTATTGCTAGAAGCCTCCAAATACCCTGAAAATGGCTAGAGGTGTAGATTGGGCCAATACCAAACCACTGGTGAAGTCTCAAGATGAACGGTGAAGGTATGACCCTCCAAATAAACAATCCCCTAACTGGCTTGTGCCCTTCTAGATGACTGAAGACCCAAGAATTCGACCCTCTATGAAGATGGCCTCCAAACCCTCTAGAAAAGATACCAAACTGTAGATCGGGCTACTGGAAACCCCCTGGTAGAGTCTCGTGCTGAATGATAGAGATCTGACCCTCCAAATGACTAAATCCTCAATCAATGGTGCACCCACCTCTCTTCGAACATGTACTGAGCTCCAATAAATAATATAACAGAGAAACCTTCTCTGGAACAGGCTAGAAAAGGTGCCCTAGGCCATACAAATAATACCCAGAAGTATGTTTGATCTGAATCCCCCTCCTATGCCTGGAACGAACTCCTCTCCTCAAGATTGTGCGCCCTCCTCCTAGAAACCCTCCTTAAGTTGCGCTCTAGTTGTCTCTGAACTTGTGGCTGATGTAGAACCCATCTAAGGATGAGTAGAAATGATGTAGAATGGTGAGAGAGGAATATTACACCTCCATGACCAAGCTTGGATCAAGATAGGTGGGATATTTCACCATCGATTCGATCTCTAGGGTTTGTTAAGTCAAAACCCTCAAAACCCCTAAGTGCATAGGATCACTAGCAAGAAGCTAGATATCAAATGATAAACAACATGAATGAGAGAATAGAGGCCCCTATCTCTCTTTTATCCTCCCTGCTCAATGTCTCTCCAAAGTGACTTTTACTTTATTTAATTTTTAATTAATTAATTAAATCACTTTAATTAATTAATAAACCATTTTACCTCTAAAAAGTAGTTTATCTCTCCTTGTGGCTTCCCTGACCACTAAAAGTCACTTCTCATCATCCTATCATGTAGTGTTGTTCCAGTGCCCGATTCCAATGAGCTATTACACTAAGAGGTTCCTCCAAGTATTATGACCAATATGACCTCCTTAGTGAATTTAATTAACCTATAGCCCAAAATAACTCAAAATCACGGAAATCATTGGAATGCAATGAAACCAAAGCCAAGCTATGCGGAATATATCATAATGGTGAAATAAGATGAGCGATGCAATCCAGACCCCAAAATACCCCTCAATAGCCCCTGTACTCACTATAACCTCCATCTAGATACTCTGGTCATCATAACACTCTGTAATATAATGATGTCCCAAAGTGGGGACATTACAGTTTCCAATTAGGTAGGTGTACTTCTATATGGCCTTTATGTTTCCTCTATCAATTACAACCCTACAAAATCCAGTCTCCAATGGTGCACCCTAGAACATGTATCCACACATAAAGAAAATGTAAATAAATGAAACCAAAACTTACATAAACAAGATACCTTATCCCCCATATCTTGGATCTAGCTTGCTAACAAGTTCTTCCATTAATCACTGAATTCTAATCCATGTTGCAAATGGAGAGAGAAAACATTGATATAGATTTAAGCTCCATCTTTCTCATACAAATACAAATATATTGTTATCCTAGATCCATTAGTTCTTTTAGGAATAATGCTAAAACAATTATCTCTAGCAAACCTTTTACTAAAAGTAGAAAGAGTTTTTTGAGATCCATAATCTCCTCCAGGAGGTTACAATAAAATAATCTAGGAAACAAACTGCAATGAATCTCATATTTAACTAACTCTAAGAGCTAAGTCAATAATGAATAAAATAGGAGTTAGTTGCAACAACTTTCTAAGAATAGATCCAAGAAGTTAGGGTACCTTCTTTGATTGATGGTTTGACCATGCGATGGATCAAAAAATAGTAGGTGAATCTATCCAAAGTGCACCCTCCTAGAAGATGTGTCCACATAAGTAACAACCTCCTACATGTGGAAAAATTGATCTATGTATGAATTCTCAAACTATGTGCCAAGTAACCATCTCAATCCACACATGTGGATCCTTTAGACTAGGTTTCCTTGATGAAATGTGATGAAGTTCCATGTGTCATTATCCCAAGGTGAAAGACTAAGTGGACATCCTTGACTAGATCATGGAAAGGAATGTAGTCGATGCCTTAAGGAGTGGATCTCTATGGAATATGAGCAGGAAAGTCAATGATTGTTAGAAAAAACTCTTGCGAACATGGATATAAGCTAGATAGATGTGCCATTAGGACAAGGGGATTGGATCGCTCCTAGCCAATTTTCTATATGTTAGCACTTGGTAAATTTCCTAGAGGTTGAAAGAGAAGAAATCCACAAAGGTAACTTTATCCAACCACTTTTAAAGCTGGGATCTAGCCCTTCTATCTTTAGAGAGGGATCTCTCTATATGATCTAGCTATGTTTCAATTTTAGATATTAGGCTAGGTAAAGAAATCTGTAGGTTACGTTGTCAAAGTGTTTTAAATTGGTTGAGACAGTCTACACTTCCATTGGGCTATGGGTGTGTATTTAATTAAATATGAAATGCCACTAGAAACGAGAAAAGAAAACTTCCACAGGGCGAGATAATATACTCACTGGATATTTTAGTAGATTAAATGATGGACAGAAGAAAAGATGAGAAAGATAAATTCAACTAAGAAGTAGTTAAGAATTTCTTAATTGAAAACATCAGAAGATAAACATTAAAATCTTTAAAGTCGGAAACAGGGTATCCAAGATAAATCCTGCAACATACGTTACTATTAAAGATTAGTTTCATAAAACAAAATAATCACAAAACCATAATAACATTCAACTTAGAGAATAACATCACCAGTGAATACACACAAGAATCCTGTAAAAGTGCCTCCTTTTCATTAATGGCAGATCTCTTCAAAAATAGTTACCGTTTGATAGCTTTAGGGTGTAAAGATCAACAACCCTCAATACTTCGAAAGGTGAAGTATTTATAATTCAAATTACAAACATTCCTGTCATAATTGATCAGGATGTGCTCATTCTATTTTTAGTCTAACTAATTTAACTGATCAAAACTGCTTGATGACTTGGTACAACTGCATGCGGAATTTCTGGGGTAGGCCGTTGGCGAGGTTCCTGCGCAACCTCTTCTGACTGGATAGGTGACTGGACCTAGACAACTCATCTGCTTGATAGAAAACAAACATGTAGGCCAATATAGAAGAATATCTGAACATGCCTTCCGTGCCAAAATTCACGAACTGTTCGTGAATATTGTTGGCCAAGAAGGTACTGAAATCGAACTGTGTGGTGGGTTTTTCATCAGTGGAGAAAATGGATAGAAAAACCAGAATAGGCTCATCTACCCACTGGTCAGAATAGTATCCTAATAGAGCGCAAAGGAAGGAAATGATCTGGTTTCCCTTGGTGGAGAACATGGATGACGGGTAAGGTGGATTGGTGGAAGAGAATTGAGCGGAGGTGGGAAGGAACAACTCGAAAATTTGAGCTCTTTGGGGAAAGGTCATCTTTTGATACAAATCTGTAAGGATTTCTAGGTTGAAAGGATAAACATAATTAGCATGGGGAATTTGCATCATTTGGTCAATGTCTTTGGGAGTGATGAAGAAGAGGACGTCTCCAGATGAAGAGACGATGGCCCTCTGGTTGGGAATATAATGAGCTTGGAATTTGAGGGCGAATTCGGGAAAGTGGTGAATCTGGGGAAAAAGGTACAGGGGCAAATTGGACTCCCAGAGTCCAATTTCATCGCTCTGGTCCAAGAACACCTCCCAGAGCCATGACTGGAGGTCTGAAAAATCGAAGTCGCAAATGGTATCTGCGATCAATCTGTCTTTATAGACCAACGAGATTTTGTCTAGGTCGATAGGAGGAGGAAGGAAAGGATTCTCTTCTCCTTCCGCTGGTCTTGGCTTTGGCACCATCTTTGCTATAGTACCTTCAATACACACTATGTTAGTGGGGCCGACTGGCTTTGGATGAAGGCGATGAGAAAACACTGGAGGAATAAGAGGTAGATTTTCTGATGTGATAGAGGAATAGTGAATGAAGAGGGAAAATGATAGTTTTATTTAAAACTGGGGTTGGTTTGGCGCGGGAGACAGGTAAGAAGGATAACAGGTATGTTATCTGGTAATAAATGGACAACGGGCCACTTGGGGGTGAGATGGCAGGTGACGGTGGCCAAAACATACGGACGGGTGACGTGGAGGCTAGGGATTGGAGTTAAAAGTCGTAATAAGGGGCTGATCATGAGTGAAAAGTTGAGGAACTGACAACAGTTAAGGGATGGGACACAACTCGGGAGCAAGTGGAACAAGTGGGAGATGACGTCCATAAGTGACGGGGGCTGTCAGATAGCAAATGGGAGATGGGACTTCAGGACCAATAGGCTGACGCCACGTATGACCAGGGGCCCGCCAGAGGAGAATAACAATTCTGGACCCCCCCCTTTAGTTAAAAGTAGAACATCAGGGGGGGTCCGAAAACCATCTTAAACCCTTGATCTGCATGCCTGTTTCCTGGCCGCAGATCTTAGCATGCCTTTTATCTCTCATTCCGGACCCCCCCCCCTCCATTAAATGCAGAATGGACGGGGGGTCCGGAATCAAATCTGGGCCTTTGATTTAAGCGCTTGTCTCTAGGCCGTCCGGATGTGCGCAATTCTTATTACCAATTCTGGACCCCCCCGGTTAAAGGCAAAACGGTCGGGGGGGTCCGGAATTCTCTATGCGCCGTAGATCTGGGCGCCACGATCTGGACCGTTGAAAAGTGCATGGAGCATAAATCAGGAGTGGAGAAATATGTGCTTGGGGAAAAACTTAGGATAAAATCATTTTATGGGTTTTTCTTCAACTTTCAAAGAGATACCACCATGGGGCTTTGACCAACTATCTTTTAAACATTTTGAACATGGTGTAATCTTGACCTCAAGTTGGTTTTATTGGGGTGAAACAAATGAAGCAATTAACCTACATGTTAACCTATCTTCCTAGGA
Organism: Picea mariana; assembly: GCA_032191745.1. Lineage (NCBI taxonomy): Eukaryota > Viridiplantae > Streptophyta > Pinopsida > Pinales > Pinaceae > Picea > Picea mariana. Next base: position 715,163 of record JASDQU010099704.1, on the reverse strand, counting down.
CAATTAACCCAGATTAAACTGTTGGGTTAAGAAATTACTCTACCTAAGGGCTATCTGACTAGGATTAGACAGTCTGGTCAGATGTATCCACTAATCTAACCTAAGGGCTATCTGACCAGGATTAGACATTCTGGTCAGATGTATTCACTAATCTAATCCTAAGGGCTATCTGACCAGGATTAGACAGTCTGGTCAGATTTATTCACTAACCTATCAACATTAAATTTAAAAANTTTTTTTTTTTTCTTTTTTCTCAAATTATTTGCAAAATGAAAAATCATTTGTCAATAAAAACACTAGATACAGATAATATCCCAGTCACCAGTTGATTCCCATAATTTATGGGGTGATAACAACGGCTCCACTTGGGTATGGTACTTCTCTGTGAAGTGCCAAGAATCCTGGTTCTTGTAATCCTGAAAATTTTTGCTTAGTATCCTTTGTTGGTTTTATTCTCAAAAACTTGAAAAACAATGGTCAGCGGCTTAGGGCCTTCTCTTCGGGCTTCAACCCACTGACTAATGTTCCTCACTCAGAAAATGCAAGTAAAAAAAATGAAACTTGAACTGGTATGTACAATGGAGGGTGAGCACTCAAATCTTCTACTGAGGTTGTACATAATGTTTCAGCATTCTACCATTCACAGGTGCTCCTGGCAGATCTGACCCATCGACGTTCTTTAGCAAGAAGGCATTGTTTCCCTCGAAAGATTGGATCATGTATGGTCCTGTCCATAGATTATCAAATTTCCCATTCTTTCCCTTGTCCTCATTCCTAGCATCCCATATCAACACTAAATCTCCTAGCTCAAAGTCATCCTCTTTGTTTCGTTTGTCAAAGATCTTCTTGATGTTTTCTTAGACGACCTATGTTTTGTTGAAAACTTCTTCTCTAGTCTGCTACAAATGGATCATCTGGTTAATCCTTCTCTGTGAGTCATTTGGCTCATCTTGTATCTCTTGAAGCAACTTCATGACTGGGACTCCGAGAGAAGTGGGGAACACTGCCTCTGTACCATAGACCAGCTGGTATGGTGACATACCAATTGACCTTTTGGTGGTCAGCCTGTCAGCCCATAAAGAAAACACCAACTTATTGTGCCATGCTTTCTTGTTTTCCTGCAATGTTTTCTTGATGATATTTACCAGAGTTTTGTTTGAAGATTCCGCCAACCCATTCCCCTGAGGGTAGTAGGCTATGGAATGCCCCAAACTAATGTGATACTAGTTGCAGAAATCTATGAGTTTCTTTGACCGAAAGGCAGCTGCATTGTCAGTTATAATCTTTCTAGGACAACCAAAACGAGACAAAATATTGTTTTCAAGAAATTTGATAATAACAGAGTCAGTGGCTTGCCTGCTTGGTACTGCCTCGATCCATTTGGTAAAATAATCGGTGGCAGTGAGAATCCACCTGTGCTAGCCTGAAGACGGGGGGTGTATTTCTCCAATGAAATCGAGTCCCCATTGCTAGAAAGGGGCCTCGACTAAGATCGGTTTCAGAGGTAGAGGAAGGAGTTTTCTTTTTCCTTCAAACAACTGACATTGGTGACATGCGGTCACTTTCTGATGCACATCGACGAACAGGGTGGGCCAATAGAAACCAGCCCTGAGTATTTTGTTGGCTGTGACCTTCCAGTTCAAATGGCCACCACATTCTCCTGCATGAAACTCCTGCAACACTTTATCAGCTTCATCTTTCAGTAAACAATTTAACAAAATGTCTGTAGGATCTTTCCAATACAAATTTCCTTCTAGAATACAGAATTTCAAAGCTTTCAACTTTAAAAATCTAGCTTTAGTCTTAGTCAAACCAGGGGGAGCTTGTAAATTTTGTAAAACGAATATGAGGTCTGCATACCATGGAGAGTTTAGAAATACCTCTCTCACGTTTGGAGTTGCCATCTTGCCCTGTTCATCTGCCACATCTAGAAAATTAATGTCAAGAGTGTGGAAGTTAGATTCAACCATTAATTTAGCAAGTCCTTGACCTTTGATAAGTTTCGTGGGCTTAATCTCTATATCGTACTCTAAAATGGCAACAATCCATTTTCCTCTTCTTCCAYCAGGGTTGTCCTATGTCAAAATATCTTTTACTACCGCATTCGGAACATATTCTATGGTGTGTGAATGAAGAATATAGATTCTAAAGTCTTTTAGGGCTTTTACCAAAGCAAAAGCTTGCTTCTCCATGATCTTGTAATTCAGAGCAGCATCTCTTAATGCTTTKCTAAAGAAAGCTATGGGCTGTTCATACCCTTCGCTGTTCTTTTGCAGTAACACCGCTGCTATAGTATGTTCGGACGCGAAAGAAAAGAGATAGAAATCTTTAGTAAAATCGGGACTGATCAAAACTGGGGCTTCTGTGAGGGCCTGTTTGACTTGTTCAAAGGACTGTCTTGACTCAGAGTCCCACTTTATTTTTACATCTTTTTAAAGCATGTTTGTAATGTTCCTGAGGAGTTCCGCCAGATTTGGAATGAATCTTCGTAAAAAATTAATTTGCCCAATAAAAGTTTGTAGTTCTTTGAGGTTTCTTAGGTGTTGTAATTTTAGTATGGCCTCGATTCTGCTGGGGTCTATTTTGATACCTTCCTTTGAGATGATATGTCCCAGTAGTTTCCCTTCTTCTAACCCAAAAAGACACTTCTTAGGATTTAAAGAAATCCCAAACCTTCTACATTTCTCAAAAACTCATCTAAGGTGCCGTAGGTGTTCATCATCAGATTGGGAAAACACAGTCACATCATCTAAATAAACGACAATAAACTTACCCGATTCTTCCATGAAGGCGATATCCATTTCCCTCTGGAACGTGGCTCCTATGTTCATCAGACCAAAAGGCATCTTCACATACATGAAAGTGCCCCATGGTGTGGTGAAAGCGGTTTTTTCTTGGTCGTCCAGGTGAACCAGGACCTGGTTGTAACCCGAGAAACCATCCAATAGAGATATCCGACTGGACCCGACCACCCTTTGCAGGATGTGGTCCATTTTCGGCAAGGGGTAATTATCCTTTAGGGATGATTTATTCAGATTACGGAAATCTATGCAGAGTCTGATTTCCTCGGTTTTCTTTCGTGTAGGGACCAGATTAGAGACCCACTTGGAAAAACGTAATGGAACTATGATCTTGGCGTCGTACATTTTCTTGATTTCCTTTTCTACCAGAGGGAACAACTCGGGATTTATCCTCCTAAGTTTCTTCCTAAACGGTTTTTGGTCTTCTTTTATTGGAATTCTGTGTTGTATGATGCTGGTATCATAGGCTTTCAAATCTTTATAACCCCAGGCGAATACATCCGAATATTCTTTGAACAACTCAATGTATTTGATTTTCTGCTCTGGAGGTAATGACTTAGATAGTTTGACCATCCTAGGTTTCTCTTCAGTCCCTATATTACAGTCTTCTACCTCTTGTCCATGGGCTTCTATTTTTGGTTTTTTGGCTACATCATTACTGTCAAACAAGTCTTCTAAAGGAACAAGACCTCTAGGCAAAATATTGCTTTTCAACTGTAAAATGTCAGCATCCAATTCATCATCGCCTAATTCTTCTGACTCTACGGTATTTACACTATCAATTTCAAAATCCAAACTATTTACATTTTCATCTTCATTATCTAAATCTATATTAGTACATTCAAAATCGTTTTTGCACTGCAGAAAATCCTCTATCTGATCATCATTACCAAACACTTGCCAGTACCTGATATTGTTGGGAACTGTCGGTCTGCATTTCACCTCAACAATATATGGGCGAGTTGGGAGAAAGGGAATCTTACAGGTGGCTACCGACGTAGCCAATCCGCTGGCCATAATATTCTGTCCCCTCGGCATTACCTGCAAGTCGACTTCATTAAAACACCTTAAAGCATCAAGAACAACGTTCCTATAAGCTCTAAGACGTGGGTGTTTCACAGTGTACTCACCTTTGACTTGCTTGATTATTAATTCAGAGTCACCTCTTACCATTATTTGTTTAGCACCAACTTTTTTCAAAAGCTTTAGACCGAGCATCAAATCTTCATACTCAGCAATGTTGTTAGTACATTGGAAATTTAGTTTGTAAGAATGGTTTTCTGAATACCTATTTCTGTGATTATGTAGCCAAACTCCTGCTCCTGCTCCTTCTTTACTCACAACTCCATCAAAATCCATGCTCCAGAAATCAGCGGGTAAGTCTTCAGTTATCACGTTCTTCATCTTTGCCACCTCAATGTTTTCTGGGCCTTCATCTTGACTATATGTGTCTTCCATCAGCTGAGTATCTTTCTCCTCCGTGTCACCATCATTGGACAAGATGAACGAATCTAAATCGGAATGTGCTGAGTAAAGGGGATAGTTATGCAGATTTTCTTGGCTACTGACCATGTACTTCATCAATGTTTCTCTGTACAGCCTCCTCTGCTGCCCAAACACTGGGATAGTGGCATAAGAAATATCCAGCTGCAGGGTTCCTTTCAACTTCGTCCCCCAAGACCGAGATAGAAACATTCCATATTTCGGTGGGATATCTACAACCACCATATCCATTACCATGCTCTTCACAGGAATCTGAACCAAGGTGATGCAGAGGTCCTTGATCAAACCAATGCATTTAACTTTGTTGGAGTCAAATGAGTGTAAATCCTTATATGGTCTGGTGACCTCCAGACCCAGTTTTTCCATTACTGCTTTAGGCATCAGATTGTGGGAGGCACCCGAATCTAGCATAGCGTTATGCAAGATCAAGTCATGTATGTTCAGACTGATGTAAAAAGGAGCAACCTCACCAGTATCGTCTCGACCATCAACTTCAGGTCCGAAAAGAAGTTCTGGATGATCATTAGTTAGGTTCACAGTGTCTGAATGATTTACTGATCCAATGGTTAAGGCCTTTGTGCCTATGTCCGGTTCAATGGCCAGTGCTTTAATTACCTGTGAACGATACTCATCTCTGTTCATCAACTCTGTAAGTGGGATGGGGATTTTTATTTTTGCCAATTCCCCCTCAAGGCTAAAGGGTGTAGGAGCTCTGCCTTGGCTTATCAGTTCTAGTTTGTCCACCATATTTTTCAGATCAGAAGTACTTGGTGGGTTAATAGGTGAAGCCTCAGACTGCGATGGCCTTTTCAGAATGGTAATGTTTTTCTTCACGGGAGTGACAGTCTTACTCTTCTCAGGAATCTTCTCAGCAGTGATCTTCTCAGTAGTCTTCTCAGCATCTTGCTCAGGGGTCTTCTTGGTCTCGACTACCTTCTGTGTTTCAGTATTCTTTTTTGGAGAACTCCCTTCTGTCTTCTTACTCCGTAGATTGTATTGCCGATGCACCTCCAAAATAGCATTTTCAAAGGCCTGTTGTTCTGCATCTTCGGCTTCTTCACTTACCTTTGTTTGATTTAGCAGAAAGAGTTCCTGCTCTTCTTGAGTAAGGAAAATGGCCTCGTTGTCGTGAATGCCCATGAGATTGATATGAGTGTCCTCCAATTCCTTAATCACTTCATTCCCTTCATCAACATAGTTTTCCTATAGAGGAGGTCTGATCTGCTGATCTGGACCTCTCTGTTCTCTTTGGTCCCTAGGGTCTCTCTGTTTGATTTGAGGAGGGTTTCTCCTGAAATTGGGGTTCCGAATCTGAGGAGTAGGTGTGTTGTCCCTTGGAGGATTTCTGTCTGACAAATTCATTCTTTCTAGCATTAATTCTACTGTTCTGGCCAAAGAATCCAGCTTGGAATCTGTGGTCGATGTGGAAGGTTCTTCTTTGATCATGACTCTCCTTTCTGACCTCTATCGTGCCCTTTTTGCCAATAAATTGGCCTCCACACTTATAGCACTTTTCTACATGTCCTCTAGGGTGGTAGCATTTCTTTCTCTTAGTTGGTAAGACATGTCAGCGTCAAATCCATCAGGGAATTTAATCAATGTCAAACCCTATGGAGGTTTGATTTCAGTTGGGATTGCATTGTATAGGTCGTTAAAACGGGTGCAATAATCTTGTACCATCTCACCTTGATTTCTTTTTATATTCTCGTATTCTGAAAATATCTGAAGAGGGTTTTTCTTTACCTCCCATCTATCAATAAAACTTCTTTGGAATGCAACAAGGTCTGGAACTGAGGCGGCAGGTAAAGATTTGAACCATTTCTTGATGTCTCCTGTCAGACTCTGGGCAAATAGTCGCATTTGAATGTCAGCGTCATCAACTTCTTGCAGGTCAAAATAGTCATTCATTTTATCCACATGTTGTTGGGCGTTTGAAGGTCCTGTTGCATCGAACTCTGGAAGTCTAGTTTGATAGTCTTGGGGCATGGCATGTAGCGGTGCAGCCAACACCAAAGGAGCATATCGAGCTGCCATGGTGGGTGGAGGAGGTGGAATGACAACCTGGATGGTTGGAGTGGTAGCGACTGAAGATGAGGATGAGGAGGGACTAGATGGTACTGAGGTAGTGATTTGTAGTTTAGTCGTGGGAGACAAGACTTCAAGGGTTTGGGGTTGCAACACAGTTGGGTCAAAGATGAGTCTAGACACAAAACTATCAGACCATGTTCTAACCAGGCTTCGCTGTGGAAAGGTATCAAGATCAAGGTTTTGAGAGATAACTGGTTTTCCTGAAAAGGAAGGAGACTTATGCAGGAGAGTATAACTCACTGAACCGACAGCCGAGGTATTTCACCTGAGAAAATGTTCAGGGTTATCTATCACTATCGCGGGTTCTGGGTTTGGATGAGATCGAGTGTGAAATTTCTTGGGAGCCATAACTCTTTTTGGTTTTTATATATGTATTTTTTTTATTTTGTGAGTCTGAAAATAATATGTACAAAGTTTGATCAACCTCTAAACATTACTTTCTTCTCAAAATCAAACGTTCTTTTTTTGGGGAAAGAAAACATGAAATTATCAGTTTTTAGTTCATCCCCAGTGGAGTCGCCATTATGTTAGCACTTGGTAAATTTCCTAGAGGTTGAAAGAGAAGAAATCCACAAAGGTAACTTTATCCAACCACTTTTAAAGCTGGGATCTAGCCCTTCCAGCTTCAGAGAGGGATCTCTCTATATGATCTAGCTATGTTTCAATTTTAGATATTAGGCTAGGTAAAGAAATCTGTAGGTTATGTTGTCAAAGTGTTTTAAATTGGTTGATATAGTCTACACTTCCATTGGGCTATGGGGTATGTATTTAATTAAATATGAAATACCACCAGAAACGAGAAAAGAAAACTTCCACAAGGTGAGATAATATACTCACTGGATCTTTTAGTAGATTAAATGATGGACAGAAGAAAAGATGAGAAAGATAAATTCAACTAAGAAGCAGTTAAGAATTTCTTAATTGAAAACATCAGAAGATAAACATTAAAATCTTTAAAGTCGGAAACAGGGTATCCAAGATAAATCCTACAACATACGTTACTCTTAAAGATTAGTTTCAGAAAACAAAATGATCACAAAGCCATAATAACATTCAACTTAGAGAATAACATCACCAGTGAATACACGCAAGAATCCTGTAAAAGTGCCTCCTTTTCATTAATGGCAGGTCTCTTAAAAAATAGTTACAGTTTGATAGCTTTAGGGTGTAAGATCAACAACCCTCAATACTTCAAAAGGTGAAGTATTTATAATTCAAATTACAAACGTTTCTGTCATAACTGATCAGGACGTACTCATTCAGTTTTTAGTCTAACTAATTTAACTGATCAAAACTGCTTGATGACTTGGTACAACTGCATGCGGAATTTCTGGGTAGGCCGTTGGCGAGGTTCCTGCGCAACCTCTTCTGACTGGACAGGTGACTAGACCTAGACAACTCATCTGCTTGAAAGAAAACAAACATGTAGGTCAATATAGAAGAATATCTGAACATGCCTTCCATGCCAAAATTCATGAACTGTTCGTGAATATTGTTGGCCAAGAAGGTACTGAAATCGAACTGTGTGGTGGGTTTTTCATCAGTGGAGAAAATGGATAGAAAACCTAGAATGGGCTCATCTACCCACTGGTCGGAATAGTATCCTAACAGAGCGCAAAGGGAGGAAATGATCTGGTTTCCCTTGGTGGAGAACATGGATGACGGGTAAGGTAGATTGGTGGAAGGGAATTGAGCGGAGGTGGGAAGGAACAACTCAAAAATTTGAGCTCTCTGGGGAAAGGTCATCTTTTGATACAACTCTGTAAGGATTTCTAGGTTGAAAGGAGAAACAGAATCAGCATGGGGAATTTGCATCATTTGGTCAATGTCTTTGGGAGTGATGAAGAAGAGGACGTCTCCAGATGAAGAGACGATGTCCCTCTGGTCAGGAATATAATGAGCTTGGCATTTGAGGGCGAATTCAGGAAAGTGGTGAATCTGGGGAAAAAGGTACAGGGGGAAATTGGACTCCCAGAGTCCAATTTCATCCCTCTGGTCTAGGAACACCTCCCGGAGCCATGACTGGAGGTCTGAAAAATCGAAGTCGCAAATGGTATTTACGATCAATCTGTCTTTATCGACCAACGGGATTTTGTCCAGGTCGATAGGAGGAGGAAGGAAAGGATTCTCTTCTCCTTCCACTGGTCTTGGCTTTGGTTCCATCTCTGCAATAGTACCTACAATACACACTATGTTAGTGGGGCCGACTGGCTATGGATGAAGGCGACGGGAAAGCAATGGAGGAATAAGAGGTAGATTTTCTGGTGCGATAGAGGAATAGTGAATGAAGAGGGAAAATGGTAGTTTTATTTAAAACTGGGGTCGATTTGGCGCGGGAGACAGGTTAGTAGGATAACGAGTATGTTATCCGGTAATAAATGGACAACGGGCCACTTGGGGGTGAGATGGCAGGTGACAGTGGCCAAAACATATGGATGGGTGACGTGGAGGATAGGGATTGGAGTTAAAAGTCGCAATAAGGGGCTAATCATGAGTGAAAAGGTGAGGGAATGACAACAGTTAAGGGATGGGACACAACTCGGGAGCAAGTGGAACAAGTGGGAGATGACATCCATGAGTGACGAGGGCTGTCAGATAGCAGATGGGAGATGGGACTTCAGGACCAATAGGCTGACGCCATGTATGACCAGGGGCCCTCCAGAGGAGAATAACAATTCCGGACCCCCCCCTTTAGTTAAAAGTAGAACATCAGGGGGGGTCCGAAAACCATCTTAAACCGTTGATCTGCGCGCCTATTTCCTGGCCGTAGATCTTAGCGCGCCTTTTATCTCTCATTCTGGACCCCCCCCCCTCCATTAAAGGCAGAACGGATTGGGGGGTCCGGAATCAAATCTGGGCCTTTGATTTCAGCGCTTGTCTCTGGGCCGTCCAGATGTGCGCAATTCTTATTACCGATTCTGGACCCCCCCGGTTAAAGGCAGAACGGTCGGGGGGGTCTGGAATGCTCTGTGTGTCGTAGATCTGGGCGCCATGATCTGGATCGTTGAAAAGTGCATGGAGCATAAATCAGGAGCGAAGAAATATGTGCTTGGGGAAAAACTTAGGATAAAATCATTTTATGGGTTTTTCTTCAACTTTCAAAGAGATACCACCATGGGGTTTTGACCAACTATCTTTTAAACATTTGGAACATGGTGTAATATTGACCTCAAGCTGGTTTTATTGGGGTGAAACAAATGAAGCAATTAACCTACATGCTAACCTATCTTCCTAGGACAATTAACCCAGATTAAACTGTTGGGTTAAGAAATTACTCTACCTAAGGGCTATCTGACCAGTATTAGACAGTCTGGTCAGATGTATCCAATAATCTAACCTAAGGGCTATCTGACCAGGATTAGACAGTCTGGTCAGATGTATTCACTAATCTAATCCTAAGGGCTATCTGACCAGGATTAGACAGTCTGGTCAGATTTATTCACTAACCTATCAACATTAAATTTAAAAAGAACTTGGCCATGCTTGAAAGGTATGGCCAAGTTACTATTATTGCATGGGGATTTCATTTCAATTCTTTTATGCCCTCTTTTCTTTTTCTTTTTCTTTTTTCTTTTTTCCTTTTTCTTTTTCTCTTTTTCTTTTTTCTTTTTTCTTTTTCTTTTCTTTTTCTTTTTTTCTTTTTTCTCAAATTATTTGCAAAATGAAAAATCATTTGTCAACAAAAACACTAGATACAGATAATATCCCAGTCACCAGTTGATTCCCATAATTTATGGGGTGATAACACTATAGATGCATATAGTGTTGGATCTTCCAATATTTGTAGAGTTAAAGGTCTGAAGTTTATCCACATTTTAAAGGAGGATCGAACTGCTGTTTTTCTTTACTTATCTCTCATAGAAAGGAAAGTGTCTTGCAACATTTATAGATATCAAATAGACCTTGCTACCTATAAGATTTTGAAGAGTTTGCTACATGTGCATGCTGGAAATTCAATTAAAAACCTCTAGAGATAGCCACTTAAAGGTAAATCAAACCCGCTGATATAAATGATGGATGTTGAGAGTGATTTTCCTGCTGATCATGCCAACCCTTACACAAGTGATAATGATCAAGACTTGCTGCAATTCCATACCTACCCTTGGATTTATTCAAATATGGTGGTGTCCATGAGGCTCAAATAGGTCCAAACTAGAGTATATATATATATCCTTTCAACACTTTCTTACCATTTTTCAATCAATACTATAGAAATCATGCCCTAAAAAGATATCCGTGCTGCTATTAGGTGTTAGTATATTCAACCAATTTTAGGTGTACAAATAGGTTGCATACAAGCCTTATTGCTGAGCTAGTTTTCCTTTAATGTATATCTTGAATCTGCATTAAATACTATTCTCTTTCAGTGGAAATGTTCTCAAACATTTTTGAAATTTTCACCTAAGCTAAAGGGGTTATCCCAAACAGTGCTAAGACTGACTGATTTGAATTTCTTCTTCTACATGGGTTCTTTGATCCATTCTTGGTCAATTTTACCAATGTTCTAAAAAATGGACTGGTCATTGAACTAGTCGACCCAAAAAATGTGAACCGGACCAGAACCAGAACTGAAAAAAAACCGCTCGACCAAAAATTATATAAAATATTCAAATATTGAAAAAAAAACATACATATTCATGTGAATCCATATGAATCCAAACCATTTATACACAAACATGCAAAGTTTCTCATTTATATAGAAAGTAAGTGTGCATATACCCAAAATATCAGCAAGTGCAATACATATTTGAACCAAAATACATCAACAACAAGGCTCTAAATGGCCTTTAGAGTCCAAAAATAATCATAGTATTAATGAGTATCTATAGCGACAAAATCTAGACTCTAGAATCTACAATTTTATCATATGATACTACTACTAGTACTAGGTAGAATCATCAAAATCCTCATCCTTGTCATTCTCCTCATCTTCAATATGACTAGACTCTACAGTGGGATTCCAATTTGATTCCCCTGGTCTTGAAGATAGTGGTACCTTTGGCTATGGAAGTGGGTCCAAGTCCATCCAATAAAGGTCTTCATTGTCAAATTATGGTGCCTAACTCTCATAACCCACTTTGACGAGGGATCAAATCCATCCAAGAATATGTTGCTTGATTTAGGGGTCTTGTTCAACAACTGGTTGCATCTCAAGCTAAGATTGTATTGAAAAAAAACCATATCATTAAACTAATTTTTCTCTAAATGATTATGCTTCTTGGTGTGTATATACTAAAAAATACTCCAATTTTGTTCACACCCAGAAGCACTACATGTCTGGCTCAATATTCGAGTTGTAAACTTTTGAAAATTAGGGCACTGGTCACCAAACTGTCCCCACCAATAGGCTGCAATAAGATTTGAAGGCCAAGAAGCTTTAACAAATGACTTTGAAATTTTTACCCAACTTTTGCAATGAATAATATAATTTCTTACCTAGTGGTTCCCTCGATATGCTTCGTATAGCCATAGACATGCCAAAGGTAGTAATATTCTCATTGAAATGGAGGATATTTTTATGGATCTCATATTGTATCTTGGGATTAGGGACCATGCACTAAATGCATCTATACAATCCCTCTTTTACCTCCCCATTTGCTTCAAAATATTTTTTATAATGGTACTTTCAAAGTTCAAAAGACAAAACAATTCATCTATTGAATTTGAATCTTTGCATAAGCCTTTGCAATGAATAACATAACTTAAAAACTTTGAAATTACATACCTTTTTTTAAGTAATAGCCAACTACATGTAAAGGTCAATGGATTTGTTTGTTCCATATTTCATCAGTGACTCTTCATAGAGGAAGTTTCTTCTGCTTTTTATCCCCATATGATGACTTGATTACCTATTTGGATTGATCCATAGCCTCATAAAAAAAAACCATGGCGGGTTTATCACCATCCACCATTAACAACACTTTCACAAGAGGCTTACTGAATAACGCTATCTCTTCTGCCTTTTTCCAAAAACTTTTTTCAAACACTTTATCAACTGCCTCTTTCCCTTTAGCCTTTCTGCTCCACTGAGATGTATTCCATTCATCACAAGAAAAAATCTTCTACAGGTTGTCTTTTTTTTGAACACTAGATTGCAACAAAAGAAATTTCGTTGCAAACCATGTAATAAATGACCAAACAAGCTCTATACCCCTAGTGTTTTTCTTCATAAGGTTCAAAACCCATGTGTGGTTGTAGATTTACTTGGTTATGTATTTTCCTTGTTCCACATAGTTCTTCACTCACTCAATTTTTCCAATATCCTCAAGCATGAGGTCCAAACAATGGGCTACACATAGAGTCGATGAAATAGTGAGGCATTTTTACTCCAACATCCTTCCCATTGCAACATAGTTGGAGGCATTGTTTGTGATGACATGTAAAACATTCCATACCCCCACCTCCACAACTAATTCATCCAAAATATAATAATAGTGCATCCTTCACCTGATCAGATGTGTTATCACATGATTTTCACTAGTGCAAATCCCTCCACAAGATATCGATCATTTGTAACAATTGGAGGTATATACCATTGTCACCTAAGCATACACTTCCCTCGTTTTAGTGAAAGAAAGAAGTCCAACACAAGGGATACTTCCTTATTGACTTCACGTGATCAAATGGAAAGATTAGCCAAGCCCACATCTCTCTATATTGGTCACTTAGATGGTCAAGCTAGGTCTAGGAAAGGTGAAGGGACAAATTGGTTTGAGCGAGGTAATTGGGAAACCTGTATGAGACAACGAACTTTTCAATGCATAAAATCATCAATTACCAAGTTATATAGCACATTAATCACCTTTAGACACTAGATGGGAAGTAAAACCTATTTTTGTTGTAAATTTGCAGCAGTTAACTAGTTTATATAAACAATGAAAGATTTATAACAACAATAATAAATACAAGTTTAGAAAATTAGCAATTAACTCTCTATATTTAGCTTACAACAAGGGAAGTGATACCCAATTGCTAAAACAATTTTCTGGGCAAATTTTTCTACAATATTAAGTAAATTTGTAGCAAAATATGCAACCCTAATGGCTGTAGCAAACAATTTATGACAACAAAAAGTGAACAAATGATTTTGCAAAACATTAGAGTAAAATTAGCTAGCTAGTGATGTCATAAATGTAATTTACGAAAGAGTTGAGAGAGAGAGAGAGAGAGAGAGAGAGAG
>JASDQU010099704.1:675670-701578 GCA_032191745.1 Picea mariana | reverse complement strand
TAGTGTCATTTACTTTTCTTAAGGAAAATGGAGTCAAGACAAGACATTCAAGAATGCCAAGGAAGATATAAGGTGAAGGTTTGAAACTTAGATCTATCCTATTATAAAACCAAGCCAAACCTCAAAGGAAGACTACTAAGTTTTATCGACTCATAAACCCTAGGTGTTGTCCCACTTTCTCTAGTGCGTCTAGTAAAGTGTTGGGTATGTGTTATATTCTTTGCATGTGTGTGTGTGGGCACGTCAGATATGACAACTACGTTTGACGATCCCTCGTACTAATGCCCCTTTTGTGCCATGTGCACCGGGCACTTTCCTAGGGGGGTCCCAGGGGGGGCAGGTATGCCCCCCCCTGAGTTACGGGCAGCGTTCGGGGCAGTGCCCATAAATTTTTTTTGGGCGAATTTTGCTATTTTTAGCGGTTTTGTAAATTAATCCCAGATTAAGGGATTAGGGTTTACGAAATACCTAAAAACATTGTATATATATTGTATGGTGAATGGTGAAATTCGATATAATGAATTTAAGAAAGGTTTTCCCGGTTGAGGGTTTCCAATATAAATCTCTGTGTACTATGTGAATGAGCCATTGATTAAATTCTGTTTTTCTTAAGAATCTATATGCATTGCTTTACTTCACAGGTTTAAAACTTACATAAAGGAGGTTGAATTGAATTGGGTCTTGAAACTTGGGGGATATCCACTCCTAACCCCTAGCTTTAAACCCTATCTAAGATAAACCCTAGGGGGATATCCACTCCTAACCCTTAGAACAAATATTAAATTCTTCAACAAGTTAAAGATGAAAACAACAAGTGAATTTGATAACCACTCTTAATCCTTCCACTTTGGGTTTTAAAACTTTAGAAATATCAAGATAACATGCAAAATTACCAATCTAATAGAGAAAATCACAAAGATACATCAAGACATACCACATGCATTCAATGTAAACACTAACAACCAAGGTGCATTCACACGAGGAAACCCCAATCCATGAAGAATCACCATCAACAAGAGAAAATATCCATCCAAAATCACTCCAAGAGGTACACATAGGCTCCAAGAGACAAGAAAAGGATAGAGTGAACTTTTCTAGAGTAGCTCTCCCACTTGTGTGATGAGAAGTGATGATGTTAAAATGAAATGAGTGCTATTCTTATTTATATAAGGTAACCCTAGCAATTTTGTCCACATAATTGAGTAAAATGTCAATAATTATGTTACAAGTGGGGTCGAACCTGCAAAATAGCCTCTACAATAACAATAAATGCAAAATTTCCATCATAAAGCCACACGTGTGGTGACATAAAGCCTCCAAGAGGTGAAGGAGGGACTCCCAAGGCCATATGTTATCATCGAAAGTGCAATCAAGGTGGGATAATTCCATGCCACTTAAAATCATCATGTGGTGTCCATGTGGTAAGCAAACCCCTTCATCTCCATCAAACCCTAGCATTACATCATCATCAAAAGGGCCCAACGTCCAATATGTGAAGGATGAAATCCATGGTGGAGGAGGGTGTACATCATCTATGCATGTTTTCCAAGCTGAATCAAGTGCAATGTCCTCCATCAAGTAGCTAGTAATGTGTGGGTGCACAGTCCAAAGTATGGGATTCATGCCCATAAGTATGTCATCATGACCATATCTATCAAAATCAAGCCCATATGTCCATCATCCAAAGTCTAGAATATGTGAGAGACTGTATCTGAGTGTGTCAATCCACCAGGTGACTCAACAATATGCATCATAGGTGCCATATCCTGTAAACAGATGCACAACATCCTGGGTGAAAGTACAATGCATCGTTCAAGAGACATGTTAGGGGCATCCAAATCAAATCAAATAATGGAATCAAGTAAATCTAAGTTTCATAAGGTATAAGACCCCTTAGGTCATATAAGGTAAACTATTACTTAAACTATAAGCCATGTAAATAGTTCACATCAAGTATCCCCTTCAAACTTCACATTAGCTCAATACTTCATTTAAGTTGGCAAGTTTAGATATGGGAGGGTTATCAAAAGACCCTATTAGGTTTTCCAACCAAAGCAGGAAAGAAAAAACCCAAGTAGAGGGATATGTCTCGGGAGTAAGCAGGAAAGAAAAGAACCCCTTCAAGAATAAGTGTGATGTGAGATGGATTGGGAATACTTCATGACTATGATGTCATTTGGTACATTTATATAATAATTCCTTTGTGGAGGGTACACTTTCTCTTGAGTTCCCACTTTCTAAGTGCTACATTTTTCCAACCCATTAATCTTCCTTTTTATTAGTCCTTTTATCATATTTGCAAGTCCTTTTTATAAGGTTTCAAGCTATAACATCACTTCTTTGGGACTGGGGTGAACGCGAAAAGGGTAGAGCTCAAGTATGGAATGGATTTTGGGAGTCCTTGTTATTATTCCTTTCTTTCTTTAGCATCATTCTTTCTTTATTATTCTTTTACTAGTAGTTGCAATCAACCTCCCGGCCTTTAGCCCCTCTTCTCACGAGAGAATGAACCATGAACCATGCTTGAAGTTTAGTACACTGTGGTAGAATATAGGATGGTAAATCTTAAGTATGTGGGGAATAAAATGTCACTCTTATCAAGGCCCCTCATTATGACCCCTTTTACTCGGGGGTGACAACACGAGACTAGAGAACAACTGATAGCCACCAAGGTGAAACAAGGAAAAAAACATAACTTCTTGAGCTTATGATTCATTATCCAACTTCAACGAATGATCCTTATTCACATGCCTAGTATATTAAGAAAATCACTCTATATGAAAGAAGGAATAATGTACCTCATGGTGATGTTGGCTTACCATCTCCCAAAAGTTATGTTTACTGGCTGTGATGAACTTGGTTGACCCAAAGTAGAAGAGGAAAATCTAAGGGGGGTCACTATAGGTGGACATGAAGATCATCATCATCATCATGAGATTACTGTATTCATTGCGGACCATGAGACATGATTTCCTCTAGTTACCCCTAGGCATGGGGAGAGGGGGGGGGGTAACAAGATGCATCCACAAATTTAAGAAACATGGTTCCTTTTGTGCAAGAAGTTAAGGAATCGAGAATGGTGTGATATCTTCCATCAATCCATCCATCAAACATGATTGTGCACCCTGTTTTACTCCATGACTCCTTGAAATATATGAGGTTTTCATCGATTCTATGGACCTTATTTTATAAAAATGACCCCCTGATATCATGAAAACTAGGGCCTTTGAAGCTCAGACCACACGAAGCTACAACATATAACATGGGTTGATAATATGAAAAATTAGTAGCATCTAAAGGTATTTCTGTACCATACCACCATATAGCAACGCATTCCCAAGTGTCAATCTAGGTATGGGAAGAGGAATAAGTAACTCCACCCTTGATTTATTTCATTAAATCACATCATGCATATATACAAGAGGAAGTGACCTTTGGTTTCATCTTCCAAAAGGTCTAAATGAAACTTCCTATTCACATATGACTCTTCATATTTCTCTTAAATAATATTTACAAAGTGCATCAATCCCTAAGGATTATATATCTAACATTCCCCTCCTTAATATTATGGGATGTTTGTGAGTCCAAGCATCATTTTGAACTTTTCAAAATTTTATCTTCCAAGCACTTTGGTGAAGATGTCTGCAATTTTGTCATTTGTGGAACAATGTCTCAAGTGAATAGTCTTGGCCTCTACATGATATCAAATTAGGTGGTACTTTGTGTTGATGTACTTGGTTCAATCATGGAATCTAGGATTCTTGCCCAACTTAATTACATAAGTATTGTAAACCAGAAGAGGAGTATAATTCACCTATTTCTCTTGCAAATATTTAAGTATTTTCTTGAGCCACACAATATCCTTTGTTTCTTCTGCAACTGACACATATTCTACCTCTATTGTGGAATTTGCTGGAACAAAATGTTTGCATGATTTCCAGGAGTCAACTACTGAGATATCCAGAAATTGACACTCCATTTTCTGTATCCCCATCAAATTATGAATCATATATCTAATCAGGTTGAAGTCATCCACCTTAGAATATTTGAGTCCAAAATCTTGAGTCCCCTTCAAGTATTTTACAACTCTTTTTGCAGTATACCAATGTCCTTCACAAGGTTTTTGCATGAACCTGGAAAGAATCATATTTGGTTTGGTGGTGGTAAGATTGTAGATAAGACTTACCACAAGTTGTTTGTACTTGGTTGCATACTCAAATTCTTTCCCTTCTTTTGATGTGAGCTTCAAATTCTATTCCATTGGAGTATAAAGAGGGTTACATTTGACCATGCCAAAATTTCTCAACAATTCTCTAATGTACTTATTTTGGGAGATGAATATGTACTTTGGGTTTTTAGTCACTTCATTGCCCAAGTAGTAGTGGCAATATTTCAAATCTGTCATCTCAAAGTCTTTCCTCAATTATTTCTTTATGGATGCAATATAGCTTTCATTATTCCCTATTATCAACATATCATCTAGATACACTACAATATATACAACCTTTTTCCAACTTTCTTGACAAGAAAAGTTGCATTATCAAGATTAAAGTGCTTGAATTCAATTTTAGAAGATGCTCAGTTAGATTTTATTCTAGGCTCGCGGTGCTTGTTTCAGAAGACAAAGGAAACCCTAACACCTGTGAACAAGATACCTCAAGGAGATAGAACTACATAGGGATGTTTCTGCACATGGGGTAGGAGAGAGTCATGGAGTTAAAACCTACTCTAATACCTTTGTCACACTAGGTATGGGAAGAGGAATAAGTAACTTAACACTTGATTTATTTCATGAACTCACATCATACATATCTATAAGAAGAGGAAGTGATCTTTGGTTTTATCTTCCAATAGGTATAAATGAAACTTCCTATTCACCTACAACTCTTCATGTTTATCCTAAATAATATTTACAATGATATTTACAAAGAACCTCAATCCCCGAGGATTAGGTATCTAACACTAAGTATCCTCCTTCTCCATATTTTTCCATTTAGCATTAAGGGTGGGATGAGCACCATGGATGGTACAGGGTACAAATAAAGAGTCAATCCATTTACATGCCCTCTTAAAATTGGATGAACTAAGGCCATAAACATGTTCATCTCTATGTCCAATAAGAAAAATGGACGATTCTTCAAAACTAGGTATATGATCTTTCGGGTCATTGTCATACTCATCATCCATTTGACTTCTCACTGTGTCTTTCTTAATATTACTGGATTTGGATTTATCTACTTGGAAGGATTCAATATAACTTTGCATCTTCACTTTTAGATTAGAGGAGACTTTTGTGCAAGCTGTTGATGTTTATAACATCAGAAAGATACTTATGCACATGTCTAAATATATAAATGTGTGGAATTAGTCCAAAGGACCTTTCAAAAAATTTGGAAATTTACTTTAATTAAAGGAATTATTAAAGTAAATGTCTTTTTATATTTAAAATGAGTTTAATTTAATGAAATGATAAAGTTATTAGCATTAGTGAATTAAATGAATTTTAGCCATTGATCTCAAGTGAAGTGAGATCTAATCTCAACTGTTAATCACTTTGGAGATTAAGGTTAGGGTACAACTCAATATTATAAAAGGAATCCAAGGTGACAGGAGAAGACACATGTAAGAGGAAGATCTATTGGGCTAGTGACTCACAGAGAGAGCAAGGAAGGAATTTTTCTCAAGGATATCTCAACAAGGGTGAAGACAAACTTTCATCTAGAGATCAACTCAGTCCAAAGAATAAGGAAGCAACATAAGACATGTTTGGTATCAAGGACATATCTGGGCAGCATAGCAACATCATATAAGACTATAGATCAATCTATACAGAGCTATAGGCAGTGATCTACGTGTAGTACATAAGACATGGGCATGTACATACACACCGAACTAGTATAGAAGGGCACATACATATGCATCAGACTAGTGCATCTGCGAACATACATATGCATCATACTAGTGCATCTGGGCGCATACATACACATCTGAAAGGCTGCTGGGGGTGCGTACATATGCATTGATAAAGACAACCTATGCGAGTTATGGAAAAGGAGTATGGGACACTTGCATTACAAGGTGTTTCCAATTCTATGGGAGATTGTCACTAGTCTCCTAGATTTTAGTGTTGAGCAGCAGGGCATGTGAACTTGGAAATAATTCCAAGGCTATTTTTCCAAGTAGAAAGAGTGGGTCCAATGGGATCTTGGATATTATACATTCACATGTAAGTGGATTGATGTTAGTGGCATCGATACAAGGAGCACTATATTATGTGACATTGATTGATGAATTTTCCAGGAAAACTTGGATCTCTTTATGAAGATCAAGGATGAGGTCTTCAATTGGTTTCAAGAGTTCAAGGCCGAGGTGGAGAATTAGACAGGAAAGAATATTAAGGTATTGAAGTCGAATAATGGGGAAGAGTACACCTCCAACGAATTCAAGGATTTCTGCAAGGAGGCAGAGATCAAGAGGGAGTTGACAGTCTCATACAACCCTCAACAAAATGGGGTTGCAAAGAGAAAGAACCTATCCATCATCGGTTCTACGAAGGATACGATACATGACCATAATTTTCCTACGTTTCTTTGGGTAGAGACATGTAACACAAAAATATATGTGCAGAACAAGAGTCCTCATAGGATATTGGGGGACAAGACTCCTTAAGAAGAATTGACATGAGTGAAGCCAGAGATAGGTCATTTGAGTATCTTTGGTTGTCCAATTTACATACATGTGCCTGTGGAGAAGAGGACTAAGTTGGAGCCTTCAGGACAAAATGACATATTTTTAGGGTACAAAGAGATCTAAAGGGATCACACGATATTCATACAAGCGTAGAGGAAGATAGTTGTGAGCATAGATGTTATCTTCGAGGAAACTTAACATCTAGGAAGTCTCATGAGTTACCACTAGTGGCAGAGGACAAGGAGCAAGAGGATTCGAAAGGAGAACAATTTTCAGAGGCTTCCAGTTTAGGGAGTCAACCTTCAGGTGGGGAGGAAGAGTTATCCCCTTCCAAATCTATCCAGAGACCCAGGTGGTTTGAGCATACATTAAAGGATGCTCAAGAACATATTGAGGCTCCTAGGAGCAGTGTCAAGGAGCGCATGCCTCCAAAGAATTTTCCAAACTTAATGGCAGTAATGAGTAACATCATTGAAGAAGAAACATATCATTAGGTATACTAGGATGCTATGGTGAAGGATGATTGTTGGGTTCCATTTTTGACCATTTTTACCCAACCCATTCACCTCTATTTTATTATTATTATTTATTTATTTATCTAAAACCCCTCTTTTTGTCTACTTTCACATGAATAATGGCATAATTGGAATAAATGAGGCAATAAGTTGTTATTTTTTATGAAACTCTTATTTTTGGCTTGTAAATAGTATTAAAAGCAATTTATTCACCAAAACTACTTGAATTCAAATATTACACGAATAACTCTGTTTCATGAGTAATTACATGAATTGAAAATTTGGGTACCTTCGCTAGTTCAAATGACAAAATTATGATTGGAGATGATTCATCAATGGTAAATGATGGTGAAATTTCTATTTCACCTCCTTCACAATAGTCAGAACCCAATGTTCAATGATAGTCAAATTCGACGAGTAGTAATTACAGGAAATTCACAGAGTTACTAGTAGGAAGTTATTCCAAGAAATTTGTAGAGTTACCAACAATACATTAATATAGGAAATCTGCAGTTCACTCATAGAATTGGGGATTCGATGCTAAAATCAAAGAGTGAGGATCATCTTGTTAGAGGATCAAGGAACCGATCTAGAAAACCAAGGAACCAATCTAGAATATCAAGGAACAACCATAATGGATATCTGAGCATATTTCTTGTAATCTATTTTCTAAAAAAACAAAATGTATTGAGAAGTGATATTCAGAGGCTATTTTTGGAGCGATGAAGGTGGATCATCAAATTCTGTGACATGGGTTTTGTGCGGAATAGGGATATTTAGATGATACATGGGAAATAATTCCAAAAAAGTGCATGACGTGGGCTATAAGAGTGGATTTTCATAACAAAACTACCCAAATTTTCTTGTAGTGGTTGATTTACAATTTTCTTAATATGTAAAACCCAACTCGGATATGATGGATCAATTCTAGAATTTGGGAAATAGTTGTTTATTATTTTTTATAAATAATCTTCAAACAATAGTATACGGGGAATCAAAAAGGAATAATATGGTTATGAACCTTCAAACATATTGCAATTACTGGTATCTGCTTTGAAATCAATTAAATGAAGTTCTGAGTTCTTTTATGCATTGAAGTTCTTTTAAGTTCTGAGTTTTATCGACAACATATCTAGGAGGGCCCTCTGTGTGTGTTTTATTCATATTTAATCAATGGTGTGTTGGAATTACTTCCCATTAATTGGTTTCATATTTGTTATTGTTTTTCATTTATTGTAATTGCCTATAGAAGCATAATTCTAGATTGTACACAATGTTGCTTTATGTATGGTGAGAACTGTTAAGGATAATGATGTAAAGACAAATTATTTTTTGGATGCTCTTCCATCAACTACACTATACCAATAGTTCTTGCACAATATACTTGAATATTAAACATAGTGTGTAGTTTTTTATGTTTGCACACTTCAATTCATAATTTTAAGTTTATCTTCAGTTAGCCTTTTACTCACACTTAGGAGGATTCCTTTTTGGTTTCAAAACTATTGACATCAATTCCCACTTCCAAAATTTCCTTCCCCTTTTCTATTCTCCCAACTTCTTTCTTTTCCCTCTTCTATACTTACCCATTTTCCCCTTTTTTTCTCCCTTTCTAGTTTTTCATACTTTGTTGTTTTTGCAAAATGACAAGTTTGCGGGTTCTTGGGTTGGCGGACTTGCAAATCCTCATCTCCCATCCATGCTCTCTCATATTGAGTCCAAACGACCAACAAACTATCCCATACTTAACCATTTCTACAGTTGTGGGTTCCCGGGGTCAAACTCTCATATCCCATATTCCGTGATATACATTTTGCACCAAAAATATTCACGATCTACATTGTGACCATCAAACTCCCCCAGCTTCCAAGTATACCTTTCCTCCTACGATGAGTCCATTTGACTGCATCTCAGTACTTATCTGATTTTCAACCTTCTTCAGTCGGGGGTTGGCGGGTTCTTAGGTTGGTGAGTTCACAAAAATCTCAAATCCTATTTCCCTCCTATCCATCCTGCCACCTTCACGCTTTTCCCAATACACATTTAGCATGGTTTAAATGCTAATAACCCATTATGCATGTCCCATAAATATTGTCATTAATAGGTGAAGGGCTCAAGGAACTTCCTCATTAAACCACATTAAAGCATGATTTGTGAAAGATTATATTATATCTCTCAAGTGCTCATTTCTAATATTATCTGGATCAAAAGAACACTCCCATCAACTTATGGAAGCAGAAGCTCGACAACAGTTCTATGGAGATACCTTGAAAATCTTTGGAAGAGAGGATCAAAACTTTCAGTGGTTTAGACCATACACTTATTACTCATCCCCTTCTACTTAGCAGGAAGTAATTTGGACGTCTGGAATTGCTCGTGCAGGCTGTGTTCCTGAAGTCTTTAAATGCAAGGAGATGGTTTCCTGGTGCGCCAAGAAGTATATACCAAACCAACGGATAATTCAACTCTAAGACCATTCTCCTGTCTCCCTTTCACCTTAAGTACTCTGTAATATGCTGAGACTCCCAGAGCCAATGCTCACCTTCAAAGGTGAAGACAGTAGAGAATTTTTGAAAAAACATGACAATGGCCTGGATCCCTGAAGATATCACCAGATTGAAGGTCATATTATTCAAAAACCCATTTCGGGAAATTTCCTATTTGTTTACCAGAGTTACGGGCTAAGAAAATACTGCTATCATTTTCCATATGATTCTTTACATCTTATATGTTATCGTCAAGGAGTAGGCCATTTTTGATTGGGGGAAGTTGATTTCCATTGAAATCTCTTCCCAATTGTCTCAATATAAAAATTATAAGAAATTCTTTATTTCTTCTTATTTGGTTTTCGCGATAGCACATTGTTGTTGATTTCTGAGATTATATATATGAAAGAATGTGAATTGTGAATTCGACCCTGTAACATTTTGGTACCAAGCTTTATGAAGGCACAAAGCTTCCCTGCATTTTTATGAAGTTTTTAATGATTTTGTTTCAGTCTTTAAATAATTTCTATTCAGAAAAGATGCCCCAAGGATATCCGCTCAGGCCAGTAAATTTCTGGATAGAAAGGGGACTTTGGAGAAAATGGAAAACTACACTGTCATCGGGATTTTCAGTTCTAAGGAAAATCCTTCCTTTCTTACATGCCACATATCTGACATAATGTTTGTCACAAAATTTGTAAGGAAATATAACTTTTGGTTGTACTTTTTTCATGAAAAACGAAAAAAGCAATTTATACCTTTGCCTTGGAAAGTTGAGGATTTTGTATTCATAAATATGAACAAAATTGATGAATTCGCTAACCACTTCCACAACTTGAATCTCAAGTACACTGAAAATATTAGAGGCTTTGACCCTAATGGAATCTTTGTGGAAAATAAGTTAACAATGGGTTTTCGCAGTTCATTCATCCATACAATTGATCTAGGTGGATATTGATGGCCACCCACCTATTCCAACTGGCTCCTCATGTTTGTTTTTTGATTCAGCACGTCTTTATGTACTACTTTGTAATTGTGAGTTATACACTTCTGGGGCTATATGAAGCCTTCCAAATTCTCCAGGTGGATACATGTGGCCTCTCTCCTAATCCAACTGGGTTATTTTGTATGTTTTCATGTCAACACATCTTGCTGTACTTCCAGGGTTGATTTTGGGCCCTAAACATTGTTTTCTTGACTCGCCACAATCATACTGTAGACATAGTCAGATTTTGATGGAGGAATGTTTATTTTTCTAAAATACCTTTCCAATGGGATATCACGCGCCTAAAACAGAGGTTGTATACAAAATTTATGACCTTAGGAAGTTGAGGTACCAAATTACACCAACTTACCCATAGGGCCCACATGACTTTTGGCGTTTCACCTTCTAGGGTTAGGTTTTTGGATGTCTAGGGTTTTGGAATTCATGAGTAATATGAAAAGGGACTCTGGAGCCACATTGTAATCCATTGTACTCAGACAGATGCACGTAGCATCCACATCTCTTCTCAAATATAACTACCATTATTTGAGCAAGTTTCAGTTCTGCAGTTTTACAATTCCATCCTATTTCATTATTTAATAGAAGATATTGTTCATTGGATAATTGTGTTATTCTTCCTATCTCTATGTTTATTTTATTCAGTTTGTTAATTAGTTTGTTCTGATCCTAAATCCAGATCAACAATTCTAGGAGAATAAGAAGCCAATGACTTGGGCAATCCTACCCGCACCACTGGCGACTTAGAGATGGTACTCAATACCAATGAAATGTATAAACAAAGAGGAAAAGGTCCCAACGAGAAGAGTTCCCAGTCCCCAAATCTTACTCCCAAGACTTCAACACCTCAGAGCAGTGCTCCAACGACCCACCCATCCAAAAAGGTAATCAACAGTAGTTCAGTCGGAGGAGGAGACAAGAACCCCCCTCTAGGAAAAATTGAAAGCTCCCATAAACTTCCTCTGAGGAAAAAGAGGAAGAATATTGTACAAGAAGAATAAGAGTGTCACGTCGAAAGTGACATTAATAGATTCTCCCTCCAGGATATGGAGGTCTAGGCTGACATTGAAAAGATGTTTCCTAACATTGATAAGCCAAGAGGTGCGACCCACCAAAATCAGTCACTGGAAATTGTTGAAAATGAGATATTTGATGAAGAAGAATCATTTGTATTTCAGAGTACTGTCTTTGACATCGAATCCAAAAAAATAATTATTGAGAAGAGTGATGTGAAGATTAAAAAGGGGAAATCTCATTCAAATATTAACCTAAAGAATATGCGACCTTCCCAGGTATCCAGAATCCATAGAGCCACCGATGATGCATTGGACGATTCCATTGGCAGTTTTGAAACTGAAAATGCAAAGTTGAAGGAAAGGATTAAGGAACTAGAAGATACTTTGATGCCTCTTCCATTTATTTCTATCCCTTTGGAAATTGTCAGACCCACCATGCCCACAACCAAAATAAAATGATCCTCAAGCTTGCTCACGTCATCTAGGAGCTACGTGGAGAATAATATTAGGAAACGAATGGCACTAATTACAACAAATTGGAAAATTTCAAAGAGAATTGTTGCTTTTGGCTCGATGGCACATGCCTTCCTTGAATATCTACATGCCGACCTAAAAAAAGAAGAAGGTTTCTACCTTGATGCCATGGTATTGTTTGGTATTAAAGTCACCAACATGTTAGAGTTGAAGAGAACAGAGGAATACCTTCCCTCTCCAAGTCGGATCAAGCAGCTGAATGCCTGCTGGAAAAAGAAAATAAAGAACTTGAACAACATCATCTAGGCATGCAACCAAGCCATAACAAGGAGATAAGAGTTATTCAAAAGGCTCACGGAGGTGGACCTAGCCGAAAGCACTAACGAAGTCCAAGATCCCAAGCTGATCCTCAACTCGTTGTTCCTTACAAAACAATAGTTCAATGAGCAGGTTGAGATTTTTAAAGGATTGTCAATTGAAAAATTCTATGGCATAATTGTGTATGATGAGAACACCATAGATAACTGGCTAGTGGATCACTCTGTAAAAAATCACGATATTGAAGAAATACTACATGGAATTTCCATTGATCTTCCAGACTTGGAATGTGAGTTGTTCAATATTAAAATCCGACACGAAATCAATGTGGCACCTATGAAAGGTTACATTGAAGAGTGGTTCAAGAAGGCTATCGACAAGATGAAAAATGAAGGACAAGAAGCAGCTGAGATAGTTCCTGCAACCATCAATGAAAATGATAAAAGGACATCAGCGAGCAAATGAAAAAGGGGAGACCATCATAGTAACCTTACGCTGATCACATCCTTCTTTCCTTTATCAATTCCTTCATCGAATTATTCCAATTCTTTCACTAGAAATGTTTAATCAAAGAATGATAACTTCTTATTTTTCTTCTTACCAGGTCTTGCAGATCCTTCCACTGCCCATTGTATTCTTTCTAAAGGCTTATTTCTTATATTTATTTTCTTTATGGTCCACGAGAGCCCCAATCTGATTATTTAAGACAAACACATTTACATTTTTCAAAAATATGTAATAAACTATATATTTTTTGAGAATTCCAAGAGAACTACTTTGGGAACAATCTTGACTATGCTTTGTAACTCTATTTTCAGAATATAAAGTATTTGAGGTTGATCTATTATTATATTTATTTGAGCTACCCATGTATCCACTTTGTTAAAGTTCTCTTGTGCATGCATACCATCTTCTTTTTGTTTTTGTGTGATCAGAAATATTTATCTTATAGTATGATGGATGTGAGGAAATTTTTCTTTTTTTCTTTAAATGTATGATGTGTGTGATTTCATGCAGATATGGTTGAGGAAGAATGAAAGGATACAACATTTTAATCTCAGGTTCAATAAAACCTTGAGAAAGATCCCAGAATATAAAAGACCAAATGACCCTGTCATTCTTGGTTGTTATAAGAATGCAATGCCCCCAAATGTAAAATATGCTATCAGAACATCCCAAATTGATACTTTGGAGGAGGAAATGACTAAAGCCACTAATATGGAAGAAATTATGATTCAAATGGGTGTTGACCTCGATATTATATTGGGAAGAGTCAAAGGTATCTGGGAGGATTAACTATTGATAATCAAGGAGCTTCCAGTTCAAGAAAGAACGAAGAATTCAAGTCTTGAGCGGCTTAAAAGCAAATGATAAGAGGAGGATTATTCAAGGGAACCATACCTGATGTGAAGCCCTATGGTGGCACATGAAACTAAGCAAATGACTATAATTGCACAGATGAATAGAACCATCTAACAAATGCAGAATGAGATAACTAGACTAAGAAGGGGAGATAATTACATGCCAAACCAAATAATACCAATCCCATAGAAAAGGAGGAACCCTCCCTTAGAAAACAGAGTGAGGTTTGAAAACATGGATAACCCACAAAGACCAAGGGTTCCCAGACAACCTACTCCAAATGAGGCTGTTTTGGATGATGTCTATGACGAGCAATTGATTGAGCAAGACAATTATTACTCACTTGATGAGTGATCCAAAACTGTGCAAATGGATGGATGCGAGATGTCCATGTATATATTTTAAGAGGGTGACAATGATCCTAACTCACAAGAAAACGTCACCCAGACAAGAGGGTTTGTAAATAAACCAAAAAATAAAGGCGACTCTGACAAGGAAAAACAAAAAGAAAAAGAAAAAGAAAAAACAAATGAAAAAGTGTCGAATGAGAAAGTGACGGATGGAAGTGGAACTAAAAGGAAACACCAACTCCACTCAAATGACGTATATTGTCATGGAGTACCTAAGTAAATTAAGGATAACTTTTCCCTTTATGGAAGTGGTGAATATTCCCCAGCAAATGTAGAACATTTTAAAGTTGTTGGATAATCCGTTTGAAAGAGCTGAAGCTGTCGTTACCAGTCCAAAACAAAGCCAGAGGCCACCAACTTCCAAGATCAGAGGTAAAACTATGCCCTTCTACATTTCAATTTAAAATCACAATGTTGCATTGCATAATTGTTTAGTTGACATTGGCTCGACAAATAATATAATGCCGCTTGCGGTCATGGGGGCATTGCGCATGAGTTTCACTAAGTATTATGAAATTGGTGAAATCATATATGCAAATGATTCTAGAAAAGTGATAGCTTATGGAGAAATCAAGGACTTTTATGCTTGGATTACAGAATCCCCCCATATCATTACAATTTTCAATATTATTGTGGTAGACCTTCCCCCAACATGTGGAGTTGTGCTGGGAATAGATTGGAAATCCATGATCGGTGGATATATAATGAATGATAGAAGTTGTGTGATGCTACCAGAAAAAGAGGGAGTGATTATTAAAGTACCCCATGAACCTAGAAACCCTTCTCTTTCAAGAAGAAGGACAATGAATTGATGGAGGATTACATAGATGTCAGGATTAGGAATTTTTCTATCCTAGACATGGAGCATAACGAAATCCTTGAGCAAGTTAAAGATGTCGAGAATGAAGAGTGTTTGTTTGAAGGCTACTGGAGGATGTCATTTGATGGAGCTTATTCAAGGTATGGAAATGGAGTTGGAATTGTTCTTTCGATTCCACATAAAATTATGCATCCACATGCTGTAAGACTTGAGTTTTCATGCACAAATAACGAGGTTGAATATGAATCTTTGATTCAGGGGATGATATTCGCACAAGAAATAAAAATAGAACATCTCATTGTAACTAGCGACTCCGAGTCGATGATTAATCAGGTCACCCGGAAGTATAAAATCAAGAAGGAAATACTTAAGTTATATTTCAAAGGAGTTAACGAATTGATGGAATATTTCAGTTCCTTCAACATTTCTTTCATTCCAATGGATAAGAATCACAAGGCTGATTCGCTAGCCTTGGTGGCTTCATTGTCAAACCCAGACGATGTCCAAAGAAAAACATATTTCCAAGTAGAAAGAGCTTTCTGACCGTCCGTTCCCGATAACATTGAATACTTGCAAGTATTTGGGAATGATGAACAATTGGAAGATTTTTTGTTGAATGAAGATGATGATGAAGATGATCACTCGTCTGCTATCACCAAATATTGTATACAATATGAATCTCTTTTTATGAAATACGATCATGCTAAGAATATCTTTGAAGAAGTTTCAGTTTGAAAAGTGTAAGAAACGAGAAAAGTAAATATTGGAACTAACAGTTCCCCGAAATATGTCAACCTAGGAGTTGATTGCACCACTAAGTAGTTTGATCAATATGTTTCCTTATTCAAAGAATATATCGATGTGTTCACTTGGACCTATGATGATTTGAAAACTTAGGATAAAACTATATTCCAACACATCATTCCTTTGAGGGAAGAAGCAAAGCGATTGAAACAAAGAATAAGGATGATGAATCCCAAGCTGAAACCTCCGGTAAAGATTGAATTGGAGAAATTGAATAAAGGAGGGATAATTTATCCCATCAAACAATTAGAATGGATTTTAAATCCAGTGATTGTAAGAAAAAATACCGAGGATATCTGGATGTGTTTTGACTTCATAGACCTTAAAAAAGCAAGAATAAAGGATAATTTTCCTTTACTTAATATGGAGTTCCTTAAACAACAAGTTACTATATTGGCTTGCATGTCCATGTTGGATGGTTTTTATGGATATAATCAAGTCTTGGTGGTTGAGGAAGATAGGGCAAAGACGATATTTATCACGCCTTAGGAGACATATGCTTATGCTAGAATGCCATTTGGTTTGAAGAATGTTGGAGCTACATTCCAGAGGGCCATGGATCATGCATTCAACGAGTTGATAGGAAAATTTATGGTATAATATCAAGATGAATTGATAGTGATTTCAAAGAAAAGGGATGAGAACATCCATCATTTAAGAAAGGTTTTTGAAATATGTATATTATACAATGTATCTCTAAATCCAAAGAAATGTTCATTCGCGGTGACTCAAGGAAAACTATTGGGACATATTGTATGCAAGGAAGGGATCTACATAGATCCATAAATAGTTAAATCAATAAACGAGCTCAACCCCCCAATCTCCAAGAAGGAATTCCAATCATTCTTTGGAAAAATCAATTTTGTGCAAAGATTTGTTCCTGACTATGAAAACATCATGAAGTCGATCAATTTGTTGCTGAAAAAGGAGTAGAGGTTTGAATGAACGACAAATACTCAAGAGGCGTTCAACAATATCAAAGGATAAATCACCACTTCTCATGTCCTCATTATTCTGAAATTTCAAAGAGATTTTATCATCTATTCATTTGCTACAAATATAGTTGTTGCATTCATGCTCACTCATAAAAATAACAAGGAGAAGAACTCCCAATAATTTTTATGAGAAAAACCCTACACGAGTATGAGTTGAGATATTCAGAATTGAAGAAGAAAGCCTTGGCTCTTGTAAAAGAAGTAGCGCATTTTCAGGCGTATATATTAAACTACCATATTATTTCTTATGTTCCCTCATCACCAGTGAAGATGCTTCTAAATCAACAGTTGAGAGAAGGAAAACAGGCTAATTGGTTGGAAAAAATACAAGAATATGATATCGATATTAAACCCTTAAAGGCGATCAAAGGACAAGGTTTATGACAGCTCATCACAAATGGAGATTCGCTTGATGGCATGATCTCAATATCAGTTGGAGAATATTAGTTGGAGAACCACTAGCTGATTAAGAATGGTATAGAAATATTATATTTTACTTAAGGTTCGAGCAGTTTCCTGTCACCATGAACTCCAAGGAGAGAAGAACATTAAAGATGAAGGTGAACCAATATGTGTTGATTGCTAGCATATTGTTCATGAGAGACTATGACGACATAATACTGAGATGCGTTGATAAAAATCAAGACCAGGAACTGATGAGAGAATTCCATGAAGGAATATGCGGTGGACACTTTGCCCCTATTGCCACCACCCACAAAATAATAAGGATTGGATTCTACTGGCCATCGATTTTCAGAGACTCTTATTCCATGATAAGAAAATGTATGTCCTACCAACAATTTTTAGGAAATATGAAGAGATACTAATGCCCTTACATGATGTAATTATGGAGCAACCATTCTCCCAATGGGGACTCGATGTTGTTAGGCTAATTAATTCAAATTTTGACAAAGGAAATGTGTACATCCTCATGACTATAGATTATTTCACGAAATGGCTGGAGGGGGTGGCGTTAAAGAAGTATGAAGAGATGATTAAATTCCTTAAAGACATTCTTTCGAGATTTGGAGTTCCTGATAAATTTATCACAAACATTGGTTCAATTTTCATTGGGTCAAAGTTTACGGAGTTTTACAGTGAATATGGAATCATCATGGGTCAATAATCAAATTAATATCCACAAGGTAACAACCTTACCGAATCCACAAACAAGACACTTGTGCAAATATTGAAGAAAACCATTGACAAGAACCAAATGAATTGGCATCTAAGCTGATAGATGCGTTATGGGCAAGCAGAATGACTCCAAAGGATAGCACTGGGATATCTCCATATCTATTGGTTTATGGGAAGGAAGCAAAAATGTCAATTAGTCTTGAGCTCAATGCGTTGATCTCTATGGTTAATAATGAAGATACAAAAAATAATTCAACCATCCAGAGGAGAATCAACCAGTTGCTGAAGTTAGAAGAGGAATGAAGAAAAGCCCTGAATTGAACTTCTTAGAGGCAGTAGAGTGTCAAAAGATATTTTTATTAGAGCACCACTATGAACAAATTCTAGAAGGGAGAGATGGTGCTACTTTGGAATAAGGCCAAGGAGAATCCATCCATGCATACAAGTTAGAAGCACTCTGGATTGGACCATATGTCATCGATAAGATATTGGGTTTTAAATCCTATATGCTCCAAGACATGAAGGGTAAAATATTAATTCTGCCTATCAACGAGAAACATTTGAAAGGTTTCTTCTCCTAAGCCTCTCTCATTCTCATTGTACACAATTTTATTTATTTTTAGTTTGTATATTCTTACTATGACTCCATATCCCATTGGGCGGAAACACCTAGTCACGAGATATTCTAGATTCTTGACAACCCATAGGGGGTTATCATCCCATAGTTGGAGCATGTTGTTGAGATCAATTCCTGCTTCCTAAATTTCCCTCCCCTTTTCTATTTTCCCAACTTCTTTTTTTTCCTCTTTCTTTTCCCTCTTCTATACTTACCCATTTTCCCCTTTTTCTTTTTCCCTTCTTTTCTCCCTTTCTAGTTTTTCATACTTAGTCATTTTCCCAAAATGGCGAGTTCATGGGCTCCTGGGTTGGCAGACCCACGAATTCTCATATCCCATCCATGCTCTCTCATATTTATTTTGACCGACCGCCACATTATCCCATACTTAGTTGTTTCTGCAGTCGCGGGTTCCTAGGTTGGCGGGGTCAAACTCTCATATCCCATGTTCTATGATATACATTTTGCACCCAAAAGATCCGCGATCTACATTGTAACCATCGGACTCCCCTAGCTTCCAAGTATACCTTTGCTCTTACGATGAGTCTATCTGACCTCATCTCAATACTTAGCCTATTTTCAACCTTCTTCAATCGCAGGTTGGTAGGTTCTTGGGTTGGCGGGTTCAAAAAAATCTCAAATCCTATTTCACTCCCATCCATCCCTGCCACATTTGTGTTTTTCCCAATAAAAATTTAGTATGGTTTAAATGATAATAACCCATTATGCAGGTCTCGTAAATATTGTCATTAATAGGCTAAGGGCTTGAGGAACTTCCTCATTAAACCATATTAAAGCATGATTTGTAGAAGAATATATTATATCTCTCAAGCTCTCATTTCTAAGATTACCTGGATCAAAAGAATGCTCCCATCAACTTATGGCAAAAAAATCTCGAAAATAGTTCTGTGGAGATACCTTGAACATATTTGGACGAGAGGATCATAAATGTTAGTCACCATTAAATTTTGTTTATGTGGAATCAAGATTTCATAATCTAGCGAGACGCTAAACCGGTTTGGAAGCCTGATAAACTAGGAAAGGGGATAAATATGACAGGGAGGGGATAAATATGGCAGGAGCACAAAGCTGATCTGGCTTGACGCATCATAGATCGTAAGTTCTCAAGATCGATGATTGATAATTATTTCGGAGGGATAAGTTGCGCGGGGGTTGATTTTGGAGAGCGGGCCCAAAATTTAAACCGTGGTTTTCATTTGGGGTTGCGTGGCATCACCAAGTGCATTTACAGATGAAAAGAGGGTTGCCTCAAACCAGTTTCTCAAGCCCCCGAAAAGTAGAAAATTATAAAATGGAAATTTGGTCGTTTATTTTATTTTATTTTGAATGCTGAACCATTAAAACATTAGTGGACCACCATATTTCAATTGCAGCTCAACAGTACACCAAATGCATGCCATTTCCGCTCGTTTCTAGGTATTTTTCATCGTAACCATGGATCCTATCATAACCTCAAATAAGAACATGTGGCAAAGAAAGGGACCAAAACGCCAAAGGAGCCAGAGTCCGTATCAAGAAACGTTTCTTGTAATCATTGTAAATGGTTTCAAAAACCGAAATGTTTATTTTAATCATTGTAAATGGTTTCAAAAACCGAAACATTTCATTTTAATCATTGTAATCAGTTTCAAACCGAAGGAACTCAGCTTGTATAAATATTAGGAGTTCCAAATGTATTAGGGGTTGGCAGAAGTGAAAGGGAATGATTTTAGCTATTCAGAACTTGAATGTAATTTCCTGAAGCCGAATAGAATACACATGCAGATGTCTTGAAGTTTCCATGAAAAGATTCTAATGGTGGTGATCTGGGTTTTGTCTTCTCTCTTTGTATGTATTTCCTGTATTTCTTATTTCATTTTCACTGTCTTCTGTTTAAATTGGATAGTTAAAGGCCCATAATTCATCCTATGATGCTATCGGCTTAAGCAATTTAAACTATGTTAAATTCTTCCTAAATAAGTCAGAATTCATTTATTTAATGATCTGATACAATTATATGTTTTTCCTTTCTTCTTACACTCTGCAAATTACAATTTATAACTCAGATTTATAGCCTCATTTAGCCTTTATCCTCTGGAGAGTTCTATCGAATAGTCAGTGCTTCCATTCATTTCATAAGTGTGACTCCATAGCCCTAAGTGTTCCTCCCCTTACTTTCCAACAAAATTATAAAAATCCCTTCAAAGAAACAAAACCTAGCCAGTGATTTGTGAAAGAAAAATCATCCATTAAAGACCAAGTGACAGGAGATAGCCCTCTCTGAGCTGAGCATGCTAGTACCTAGCTCTAAAGTGGTTTGTAGGTTACCTCTATTGTTTGTTTTATCATCCGAACAAATTTACAGAGTGTTAACATTATGGCGCCACTATCAGGGATCGAAAGTGAAATCTTCCCTGGGAAGAGAATGACTTAAAGCTTCAGATTTGATTCCTGATGGTGACAGTGAATCAAAAACCTTATTGGATGAAACTAAATTTACCCTTGCGACTCCATTATAAAGAGACTAGTAGCATAAAGTAGTTTGAGCAAGAAATCTTGGCTCCCAAGAGAATTCATACCAGAAGAAATCCAGACCCAGAAGCAATAATCCTCGTGTTTGATCCTGAGAAAATTGTACACAAATGAAAATAAAGGCCAATAAGCCCATTGTTTTGTTTGGACAAAAATCTATCTTTGCCCAAAGATGGAGTAAAAATCATTGAATACCTTGATTTTGATTTGAAATTTGAGCAAAATCTGTTCAGAACTAGATTTTAATCCAATTTGAATGAAATAATCTTTGATGAGAAGATGTTACAAGATTTAATTTCCGCTGCCTCTATTAGACCTGTTGTGATTCCTACTCAAAAAAATCAACCACTTTAAGTCCTTACTACAACCATGGTAGCCAGGTTTTCCCCTCTTGTTCTACCTGCCCAGTTACATGATTTACCCTAGGACTATAATTAGAGGATTAAGTTGTGAGATGCTGAAGGCAATGTGTCAGCCCAAAAACACTTAGACTGGTTCAATGATTTTGTAGACCAAGAAGAAGTAGATTATGAAGATGAAAAAATGAGGCTATTGTTGGGGCTCAGAAATGTCATATTTTCATCCACCTTTCCCTTCGTCATTCTTCACATTTCATTGACCATTAACCTTTCATGATATCATTTTCATAAATATATTTGGGTTTCACCTTATTATTTTCCACTATTCATTTTAGTATTAAAAGGGAATTTGTGATTAAATATTAGAAAATCGACATGTTTTCATATATATCTCAAAAATGTGTGAGCTTTGTAATGTGTAGGAATATGTGAATGATTAATTCAAAAAGACTTCTCGAATAATTCCTCCACCATTTCAAGATTTGAGGATATAATTCAAGCCTATTCCAAGGACAATATCATGGAGATTTGGTTGGCATATCTTATCTAGGATTTGTGAGAGATATGTGTGAGGATTTGAAGGGATCACATTTTGTAATGATGGGAAAATAGTCGAGAGAATAGTGGATCTATAATTATGAGATGGTTATCTTATATTCAAGGCTATCATGTATAAAAGAGAGTGCTCTCTCTTCATGAGGGGGTAATAAGTAGTAGTCATTGAGTAATAATTTGGTAGTCATTTAGTAGTAGTCCTTAGGATTTGAAAGAGAAAGGGATTCTTAGCTTTGATTCAGAGTTTTGGTTTCCATGCTTTCATTATTCTGTTATGAATATTGATTTTATTATTGTAATGTAAGATTGCTTCATTGATGTGAGCTCACATATGTTGTTGTGTCATTCAACTCTTCACATGTTGTATTGCTTTTCCTTCATGTAGTTCTCCATTCCTAGATTAATTTCATTTACGCCATTTAATTTCATTCGTGTGTTGTAGCAATTCAATTCCAAGTCGTGTGTTTCAGTTTCTTGCATTAGATTAATGATTCAATTTCAGTTGTAGCTTAAACACTAGATTAGATTAGTTCTGCTTCAATCCTTCATATACTTTGCGTGTGCTTTGTAAGTTTATGAACCTCGGGTTGAAAATTTAGATAGTTGGGAAAGTAATACAATGTAATTAATACAACATTAGTTTGTCCTAATGTAACGACTTCCGTTCCCTTGTTACGATTGTTGTTCCCTTTATAGGAAGTGTCCATTTGAACAGAACAACTGCCATTCCATTTACGATTGTTGTCCCTTTACAGGTGTTGCATCTCTAGAGGATGAGGTATTGAAAAAATAAGGTAAGAACCTATGTAGGCAAAAATTAAAATTCTTGTGCCAACGCCTACCTTCGACTGATGCATAGAGGTTGTTTTTAGGACATCTTTAGAGCCCAACATTTTGGCGTTGTTGTCGGGGAAGCACGATGGATTGAGGTATTAGTTTGTTTTTTTTTTCATTTCAATTCATGCAAGTGTGATATAGATGTGTTGGTAAGGGGTCATAGCAACTACTTGAGTGGAGACTCCTTATGTTCTCCCTTCCAACTAGGTAAGTGTGAATTTCATTTTCTGCAAAGAGTGTTTCAATTTCCGCAAGAGTGATTTCAATTCCTGTAAATTTCAATTTATGTAAGAGTGTTTAATTTCTGCAAGTGTGATCTACATATGTTTGTAAGAGGGTCATAGAAGCTACTTCAGTGGAGACTCCTCACTGTCCCTGCCAACTACCAAGAGCATTTGGTTTCCGCGATTGTGAAGAGTAAATGTTTTCTATTTTAGTAAGATTATTTTTATTTAAGTTTTTTTTCATTTGGATTTCATTTTTGGGTGCTATAAGAATCTCTTTAACAAGATGGTTTAAAAATGAATTTCATCTTGGAAAAACTCACTCAGATCCTTGCAAAGGTCAATGTCTCCTCTTCTCACAAAGAGGAGAAATTGACAACAATCGAGGGATTAATTACTCCTCCAGAGGCAAACAAAGAATTAACATATGAATAATACTTCATATTTAATGAAGAACAGTTAGGTGAGCAGGAGGTTGAGGAGGAAAACAAGGAAATGAAGCATGATCTAAGCAAGACAAATTGCGCCTACGAAAGCCTGATCAAACAATGGTTTCAAGTGAGTACTAGGTTAGATCCATTTAGTTTTTCTTTTTATTTTTTTTAATTCACAGTTTCAACAACTAATTTCGCACGATTATACATATCTCCAATTCTCATTTCTAAAATTGAAAGATAACATATTCTTATTACTATTGCGTGCATGGCTACATTGGATATTTGACTACACGTAACTAATCTCTCATATCTAATTAGCATAGAGTAGGTAGGATTTTATTTTCAAGTTTTTTTATTTTTTAGAATAAGTATTCTCTCCTCTGCGCTTCGTGCGATTGAGAGGATCATAAAGTAGGATGACTGATTGATTTCATGAAGATTAATTGATTGACGAAAAGAAAAAAAAATTGCCTAATCTATTTTTCATCTAGAGTTTGTTTCTATTTGCTCACAAATTTGTAATAAGTTTGCAAAATCATTTTTTATTTTTTTAAGATAAATACATAAATAAAAATTTGCGCTTTCGTCTGTAAATCAAAACAATAAAACAATAAGTACATTAGAAAAAAAATGTAAAAAATGAATAAGAAGGTTTGCGATTTATGCAAGATAAGAGGCAGGTGATAGATAACCCTCACACAACAACCCTCGCAAGGTCCAATATCATTCTTAATTTTCGGCCTGGTTTATTTTTGGTTTGCGTGGAAACAACGCCATGTTTTTTCCTTCATCCCTCATCCTGTAGATGCCTGGAAATAACCCTGCAAACAAAAAAAATAACAATCATATTGATCTCAGTAGCAAGGAATATATCTCTATTTGGTGGTATGCTATAAAGCTATAGATCTCCCTGCCCCATATCAACCTATCTTTGAAACAATGGCCAAGCTTTGATCTCTATGGTCTGCTATCAAAAAAAAAAAACCCGCCTTCTCTGATCTCTCCCATGCATGCTGGTTCCTATCTTTCCATTCGTATCTTTCAACTGATGAATTTTAAATGCAAAGAAACATTGAAATGACAGTAAGAACTCATATTTTTATCCGGTGGAGGCACCCATGATCAACTAAAATTTTCAATGTGCATTCATCTTAAAATAGTTAAAGGATGAGGGAGATATTAACTAAGAAAGTCTGTTTTCATAATAATTTCATTGGTATAGTTGGAGTTTCCTTGGACAAATCCACGGATTGTTACTATCTCTCAAATAAAAATATATATGTTCCACATTTGGAGGTAATGGAACACTATCACATAACTATTTTTGAAATTTTTATGTGTTGACTTTCCTGAATTTTCTATTCATCAACATTTTCTTTGAGCTTCAATTATTATGATGTTACGTATTTGATGGATCCTTCTCTGATTTGGCATAAAGTTTTCCTCCATCGTTCTCTCTTTCTTTCCAACTAATGGAATATCCTGAGGAATATCTCATAGAGTCACAACGAATGCATTCGAGTGAACGGTAAGAACGCAGGCCAGAGAATCTATCAGGATGGGTACGTAGGTGACATACTTCCAGTGAATGGAACCGAATGCCCTTCGTTTTGTTGTGGAATAATATATTCTAAGAGATTCTATTTCCCAACGTGCTATGTATAGAATTGCACGTGAGAACCCATAGGGAGGGTATGCTGTCATGTTTGCGAATCGAGTGGGATTTACTTGAGTGACAATGGAAGGTCAATGCGTATGAACGAGCAACAATTTGGAGGGTAGACAAATCCTAAGTATTATCAACACCAGGTTGATTGGATACGTTTGCTGTGGATTTGGTCTATCTCTTCAAAGGGGCAGAATGGTAAGTAGGCGTATCGAGCTCCAACAAGAGTAATTATTTCTCCTTGGCACCGTATATGTGCGTTCATTCAGTGACGGTTGGGACCCAGGGCACAAGTTTCTAGTATACCTTGCAATAGAATACACTATAACTGTACTACACCCTCTCCCTATTCCTTTTAAATAGAGGGGTAATATAAAAAGTCAAATCTAGATAAAAAGAACGAACGTATGCAGCAGATACACTAAGTCTTGCGATTTTAAAACACATTGATTATTTTGAGCAACTGCATCGAGAACGCTGACTTAAAAAAATAGGAACACACATTCTAAAGGCCACTTGGTGCATTGTAAATATCCAGAGGCTTGATGGTTCACACTATTGTCCATGAGGAGTCTTCTTCACCTATTGTACATGGTTTGGTATTAAGACTTTAATTATGTTAAAATTGTATAGTAGGTTGCCATAATTTACA